>CH002376.1:3215393-3228912 GCA_000149265.1 Ciona savignyi
CATACTTAAAATCTTCCCATTCACTCCGAGATTGCATCATTTTTTGTACGGTCGTGTGGTCTATTGGTTAACGCGACCGATACATATACCCACTATACAAAATACGGTGTAGGGGACAAGCCCAACATGGGTTCGAAACTTTAAACCCGTAAAAAAATTGCATCATTTTAACTAAATTAAACATATTAAATCATTCAGTTCACATAATTATTAAAAAAACGCAAATATCGTTAAAAGCAGTCTTTTCTGACGGGTGTTGTTTACTAGGTTTTATCATGAAAATTGTTTCACCTACACTTTGTCCATCCGTTAAGCATAATTTGTAAAAAATAACGTTCCCCCTTGGCAACAAGAGTTACCTCCAGTTGTTGTATTCGGTCGCAGGATCCACTTTTTAATCTTTGCGCAACAAATTATTATGTTAGATCAACATTAATGAGTACAGTCTACAGTTAAACATAAATAAAGTCAAATCAAAATACGTTTCTATCAAGCTACGACGTTAAATACGTTTATATTAAGCTACAAATAAATCGACAGAGTGTATATCCGATCTAAATTCAGCCCAAGAATTCTTGTGTTTACCTAGGTTAAAACAAAATTGCAACTATAGACGTAGTTAGTAGTTAACAGATGTCGTTTTGACTTTTAGTTTAAGATTTACGCCAGGCCGGTTAGTCTGGCGGTGCGTTGCCTTTCAATCGAAAGGTTGCATGTGCAAAACTATTCGCTAGCTAGTCGGTTGTGTACTTGGGCAAGGCACTTCACGGACATTGCTTAAACCCAGGGGAATTATAGGTTCTACCAAATTAAAGATCGACTCCATCATATTAAACACACTGCAATAGCTCTTGTAACCCTGACGATTGCCCGTGTGATGACCCCCTTTGTTTTCCCATACACGGGGATAAACATGAATATCCTATCCTATTCTAATAAGATACAATTTTCTTACAAATATATCCAATTCGCTTTCCGTTTTTTTCTAAACTTCACAAATACAGAAACAAGGAGCACATGACATTACTGACATTACATGACATTATGTAAACAAAACAACTGGACAAAACGTTTTAAGTGGACAGTTTCTATGACAGAAGACAAATACCTTTATGCTTACATATTACAAGATATAACAATACAAGGAAATGCATATTTTCAATTGATATAGTTCTATGATATTTTAGGTAATATAAACGTATTTTAACTGTTTATATTTTAATATTAGGATTTTTAATACTCCATAAGTTTAGGCACAGTTGCCATGGCATAAGTTGCTCAAAATCAATAGCACACCGTCGATATAGTAATAAAAGAGTGTAAAGCACTTGAATCAAGATCTCCTTGATGTTGTTTATCTTCTTATTGTGTTTTGATCTTTGCTGTTTTCTATTACAAGTTCGCTTGGAAATTACTCTTGGAATGTATCACGTATAGTATTTTAATCATTAAATGGCTGTCCAACTGTTTATAACAAAGATCTAATATCAATATATAACTAGTTCTGAAATTTCAAGTTTAGGTAGACTTCTCATAGTTTTGAAAATGCACGTTCAGATAGGCTACTCATTGAAATAAGGCAATCATATGGAAGCAAAGGCATGAGAAATAGGAGATTACGGTAATACTAATTGTTACAGTAAAGGAATCGCAATGAAAATTTGACATTTGTTAGACAATATGGTATAGATACGCAGAAACCAAAATTTTGAGTAAAAAATCTAAGGGAATTCCCCTTGTTAAAAACCAAAACATCATTTTTTCTCTTAAAAACGAAGATATGTTCCTAATTTATGATAGGATAGGATATTTATGTTAATCCCCGTGAATGGGAAAACCAAGGGGCTTAACACACGGACAATCGTCAGATCACCTCGCGCCCATCGTATAGGGTTACCGGAGCTATTTTAGTATGTTGTATGTGATATACACGTTCCTTAGTAAAACCCATTAATCCGCTGGGTTCAGGCAATGTCGGTAAAGTGCCTTGCCCAAGGACACAACCGACTAGCTAGCTACCAGTTCGCACCTGCAACCTTTTGATTGAACGGCCACGCACTTAACCACCAGATTGTGACGGGCATGCGACATCGCACTAACATCTTCAATAAGGAGTCGGCAAATCATATTGAAACTTTAAGAATTGTTACATAACATGACCCACATATGTAAAAAATGAAACTTATCTACTAAACCCAGGGAAATTCCCGGAAACCATAAAAAAACGAAATCGAGTTGTTTTGGGAATTTGGCTACATTTCACTACAACGCTTGAAAAGAAGCTTTAATTTAAAACATTTGTAGTGAAATAATCGTTAATCTAAGACAATTATTCTTTTTCACCTACACAGGGAAAAGAAGTTTGGTTTGATAACTATGGGACCCATGCGTTTATGCTTGCAGAAACAAACTACATGCTCGTTGTATAAAATACAAATAGTGGTTCGGGATCCTGTAGCATGAATATATGGCATACAAAATGTGTTATATAAGTAGTGGTGGTTAAACACGTGGTTGACACTCTCTAGTTAGAACTGGAATAGGCATTAATTGTATTGCTAGTGCAGAAGTGCGGCAGCAATTCGGGATACCCAGTGCCCACAGTTGTTGGGTTGCTTTTTGACTTTAATGCAATTATTAGTGTTAGTTATGTTTTTGTATCCATGGAGGCAAATTGCACAGAGCCCGCATAATAGTAAAGTCAATAGTCGAGTCTTTAAGCCAGAATGCGGAAGACGCCGTCGGTTTATAAGTAAATAAAATTGCATCTTTCTGGCGTAAATGGAGCATCAAATAATGCTCTAATCTAAAAGTAACAAAACGCCGTGATTTTTATTACAGCACATATTGGTTTGTTAACGACTTCATTAAACGAAAAAGCGCATAAACATGAAACGTTTGTAAACTCAGTTTCCATCACGAGCGGGCAGCTTGCAGAAAAAAAACTATGTACATTTGCTGGCTCCCCGCTATTTAAACGTCACAATTGTCGTTTAACCAAAATTTGTCCTTAGTCAAGGTCAATGTCCGTCGGAACTTCAAATATTTTCGGTTCGTCTTCCGTTTCATCCATCTTATCTTCTTGTACATCGTCTGTCTTTCCGTTTTGTTGCTTTGCAAAACTTGCGAAATCTGGCATCCCTTGTGCACCAGCAAACTTGAACATGTCTGGCATTTCCTTTCGTAGACGTTCAGCGTCCGCCTATTAATACACCATCATGATTATAGAGTCTTCTGTGGTTCCTTGGACGCTTTTTTGTAGGATACATTTAAAGTATACATGTTTATCCCTGTGAATGGGAAAACCAAGGGGGTTAACACACGGGCGATCGTCAGATCACCTCGCGCCCACCGTCAGGTTACCAGAGCTATTTCAGTGTGTTGTATATGATAGACACGTTCCTTCAATTTGGTAGACCCCATTAATCCGCTGGATTCAGGCAATGTTCGTAAAGTGCCTTGCTTAAGGACACAACCGACTAGCTTGCGACCAGTTCCGCACCTGCAACCTTTTGATTGAAAGGCGACGCACTTAACCGTTAGGCTAACCGGCCGGACAGAATCAATCTTATAATGTTCCATGACCTCAAAAAGGTTGAGCATCACCGAAATATACCATACTACAATACATTTTAACCAAAACCCACCTTTTCTCTTTCTTCTTGCTCTTTCTTTGCCTTTGCTTGTGCTTTTTGTGCCTTTTTCACTCGTTTTATTCTGGCAGCAATCTCTTTCTCTTTCCTTTTTCGCTCACGCGCCATTTCGTGTTCTCGAATTTTCATCGCCTTTAAGGTTGCACAAGTTGTGAAACCACAAAAACTTAACCCAAGAAAATAAAAACCCGATATCAATGTAAAATTCAAGCAATATCGTTGGTGTAATTGAGTTTTAACTTTTGTTAAGACTTAAAGTTTGCGTTTCTTTTTATATTTTTGTTTTTGTCCGTTTCCTTTTTTTAATTTTGTTTTGTCAAACGCTTGACATGCATGCTTTGTGTCCTCAACATCCACCACAAGGAGTAATGGAATCGCAATGAAATGTTGTCATTTGTTAGAAAACATGGCCAAAATATGCAGAATCCAAAATTTGGGGTGATAATTCCAGGGAAAAATGTTGGAACGTTAAAAACCAAAACTTTTTTTCCAAAAATTATCTTTTGTAATCAGGGTGATTTAACCGTTGCTCTAATTTTAATCAATGGCAAAATGTAAATACCACTACTTTACCACTTAGAAGAAAGACAAAAATTATTTATGGAAATACCTTAAGGAGTAATAAAATCGCAATAAAATATTGTCATGGGTTAGACAACATTGTCTAGATATGCACAAACCCAAATTTTGGTTAATTAACTTAGGAGAATTCCCAAAAGATGTGACTAACTTAGGGGAATTTCCAAAAGTCAAAACTAAATTGAGTTTTTTTCAGAAATTGAGCTGCTTTTCACTATGCTAAATGACAACTTGCTTTAATTTAAAACACATTTGGTGGAATATTCGACTATTAACAAATGTTGTTTAAAAATGAAAAAAGTAACAAAATACCTTTGAAAAAAAGGTAAATATGACGATTTTGGTTGGAAAGAGTAATCAACGAGTATTTAGACTTAAAAGCATAGGAAATCAGGTTGAAAGTTTTAGAACTTATGTAAGACTTAGGGACCCCTTTTTTAACTTTGGGACCAATTAATTTATAAAATACACCTAATGTGGTTAGGGACCCTGCTTGCATTAACACATAGCATACAAATTGTTCTTTACAAATAGTTGTGGTTAAACATGTGGTTGACACTCTCTAGTTAATTATTTTTACTAAGTTGGTTGGCCGCGTCCGCTGTTAGGGTGGCTTTTTAATCCTGGATAAGTTGACGCAACCTTTGCCAATACATTAATACAATGTTGGTGTTAAACAGATTTACCTATTTTTTAATCACTATAATTTAATTCACCTTAAGATATATTTATAATATGGCGTTGCATTAACTTTATTTACTTATGTAGGTGTGGTGTTTTTTTGCTGTGTTTGGGGCCGTGTAGTATACAGCACCAAATTTCTTTTATTTACAAATATAAAACGGGGGAAAAACAGAAGACGAAAGTAAAAAGTTAAAACCTTTTTCCACGTGCTACAGTTCTAAAAATTACACACTTTTTCTAAACAAGCAATGAGAATTGGAGTACCCAAAGGCAGTAGGATGAAGAAACCACATAGGTTGTGGACTTCACCTCACCACCATTACCAAAGCTACAATGATTAACGGCACTGCAACATGATATTCGCTTGCAGGCGCTGTTTCGAACTAAAGCCTTAACACGTGATTGGTTGCAGAGTTATCGTCACCACTGCAAGAACAAAGTATTTCACAGGTAAGCTGTGGATACCACCCCATACCGCTAGTGTAATCCCCGAAAGTCATAAATATAAACCCGATTAAGGGCGCATATTCCAAGAATTCCATCGACATGGGTTGCCCACTACACAAGTAGCCCTGCCCATCAAGGATTTCTATAAACTGATATTGGAGAACGATTTCCGCCCCGCCTTGTTATCGAGCAGTTTAACGGCAATCACATGGGTTACTGGTAATTTCTTTATCAATTTGAAATCCACATCGCAAGAAAGACAGAAGGCGATGATATTAGAATCTGTATTTGAGTTATCATTGTAAGTAAAAAATCTCACTTTACCTCTAAACCACCTGAGATTGGTTATGCATCTGTCCGGCGTATATTGTATGATGACTTTGGCCAACCGCATGAAATTGCTCATTGCTGTGAGGAACTTCTTAAGCGTGTCCCGGTGATAAACGAAAATGACGCCGAAGGATTAAAGAATATGTTGGTTTTTAATGAAATGTTGCTGAATCTTCCTTCAAGACCAAAGATTCTATTGAGGTTATGCTGTCGTTGATTAGTAAGTTGCTTCCTTCACTACAGAACAAGTGGCTGACAACAAGGGCCATGCCGAAAAGGTAACTTCGAACGAAGACATCACCGACCGCCGAATCTGGTACCTACTGCACTATCCTGTTACTAATCCTCACAAACCGGACAAATATGTGTCGTTTTCGACACAGCCGCCCAGAACCAAGGCGTGTCCATTAACAAGGTTCTTATGCAGGGATCTGATCTTGGAAATACGTCACTGCAACCCATTTTGCATAGGACGAAGCTTCACCTGTTTGATGCACATCCTTATCAAGTTGCGCTTTCTTTTTCTTATGAAAAGACACTGTAGATTTCGGTGGTGAGTTTGAGCCCAGTGTATCATTGGTAATTATGAATAATTTTTGCATGGATCATGGTCTATTAGTACCAACATTAAAATAAGGGGTCCCAAATGGCACGAGAACTCCATAGTCTTTTAGCAACAGCTTGCTTTAGGTTGCAAAATGGCTGTTTAATAGTAAGTAAGTGATTGACTCCGTTCTCGAAAAAGAGTTTCGGTCACTTGGTAGACAGTTTAACGAGCTCATACTAAGTGTAAATTGGGACTAGGGATGCACAAACTAGAATATCTTGGTATTCTAGAATAGTTATTTCGAATCCAGAATATCGAATCCTATTCTATATTAAACTCGAGTTAAAGTGGCAAGATCGTCAAAAATTCCTGCTTCCGCTGACTACCTATATGGCCAGTGTGATTATACACTTATAATCATAGGCAGCGACTTCAGTAAAATGTTACCGTTGCGCGAAATTTATGACGTCACTATCGGCCCTATACCTCGAACTAACTCGGATAGAACTATGACACTAACCATTTACAAAGCTAAAAGATTAAGCCAGGAGTTTAACTGTTTAATCAAAGTACTTCCCCCGCTGAAATATTGCATGGTCGTTAATACGCAGCTCAGCGTCAACAATACGGAAAGAATATACCAAATATTTATGTATCTGCAAGGGCTGTGCAAGAACCAAGATTCTTTTAACGGTTAACTGATCAAAGACAAAAAATCTTTAACCGATGTTAGCCTACTGTTGTCTCTAGCTAATACTTAGTAATGGGAAGAACATGGGGAAAAACGGAGTGCGTCAGTGGTCCTGTATTGAAACTAGGTCAACGTAACCCTAGGTCAAACCGCCGATCAAAGCAATAAACACCGCTGGAAAAGCGGCGCTGCGGTTAGACGATTTAATGTGATAATTATTTAAAAGCGCAGGGAATTTTTTGCGTTATTATAAAACAGACATTGCGGCGCAACGGCGGAAGTCTGCGCGCTTATAATATCCATAGTAATCAACGCTGCAATATGTACAATGGAAATAAAAAGGAACTCCATGCAATTATCGTTTCTTAATGTGCAATGTATATTATTTCGAATCCAAATATTCGAAATAAACGTAATATTTGGATTCGAATCCTACGGGATTCGAATCCGGAAGATTCGATATTCTAGTTTGTGCATCCCTAATTGGGACATTTGTCATGATGTTTTTAAATTAAAGTTTCCTTGCAGATGAAACCTTAAACACGTTGTGGAGTGTTCTACAATAAATTCTTTGTTCGACCCGCTTGGATTCGCTGCCCCTGTCTTTTTAGAGGCATGTTTGATTTACCGCAGCTTGTGCCAGCAGAAGGTAGAATGGGACAAACCAATTCCCTCTCCCGAACTATAAAGATGGAAGAAATGGATTGCGAGGCTGGCACGAATGCATGTCATATAGGTCTGCTGTACAAGGCCATTAGGATATTCAACATGGCAACTACAATACTTTTTTAACCTTTCCAATGGGCCCTTACCAATCCCGCTTACCACAATCCCGGGAGGGCTGTATCGTCTTTGTTGTATATATATGCCATGAGGGAATAGGATCGCTATTGTATTCCCGTTTTCCCACATTTTCTTTAAAGTATAAAACAATCTTATTTTACTCATTTTTGTCAGTAATCAGCCTAATAATAATTTTAGTTAGTAAGTTTTGGAATTATGAATGATTGTTGAAATATATATAATGTATTTTGGCTCCTGTTCAGTCACAATTTGCTAAATATTGTTTTCATTTTTTTAAATAGGATAAATTTGTGATCATTTATTTGTACATATTTTTTCCTTAGAAAACCGTTATTTACAAGACTTTCGTTCCCCTCATCATTTCCATGTTGTTTTTGAATAAATTCATACAGTTTTGGATAATGATGCAATATAGTGCAACTTCTTACAAAGACAGATGCTAGGAGCCCGCACCTAGTCGGGAAGTTACAAGAACTGTAATCTTTAATGGTTTATGTTTTTTTTAACTTGATATTAGCATTAGATTTTTCTTTCTGTTTAAATAGATTCACTGTTTTACTCTATAATTAATAATTAAATATCTTTAGCTAGATTGTTGTGTCGTGTTTCTTTCCAGAGTTTTTTGCTTCTTTACTTCTAAATATTGTTTTCAGTGTTTCTTGCATACGATTTTACGGAAATAAAAGTGTTACAGATAAAAGTAGATTTAATTTCACATCACCTTCGGTTTGATTTCTTTCAGTAGATCATGAATCTCATCATCATAATCAATTTTTTGCGCAACTTCGAAATTATGGCAAGACTCCTCCCATTTCCCAAGCAGTTTTTGAGCTTTACCAAGAACCTACATCATAACATGGCGTCAACAGGTGAGTTTCGTGAGCTAACTATAACAGCAAACCTTGTATGCAGCTGCTGAATCCGGATTAATTTGTAAAGCTTTGTTGGCATCGCGTATGGCAGCATTGGGTTTCTGCATTCTGAGAAATGACCTGGAAAAAACAATGGTTTAATTTGAATAGACCCACTTTATGACTTTTTCACCAGGTTAAAAACCTATGCTACAAAGTGACAAGGAATATTGTTTTAAAATCGCAAAATTGTCCTTCGTTAATGTTGGACAAATATGAACAAATATAAGCTTAACATCACTTTTAGGGTTTTAACTCCGACTATAAACAATTTTCTAAAGTAGCTTCCGCAGCAGGACAGCATAGATCTATAATTGTTAATTTGTTCCTACTAAAGTATAAACAAAAAAAACATAAAACATACAGTCCCCTCTTTGCAAACAAAACAGTTTTTGTGTTATCAAGTTTGATGCCAGCTGTAAAGTGAGTTACAGCTCCTTCATTGTCGCCATTGCCAAGTGCTTCCATTCCTAACTGCCGCATTTTCATTGCCTGGTATAAAGTACATATAAAAGGCCAATTCGTTATGCATTTTTCTTTTCATAACTTAACTAAGCAATTATAATAAGTATCATTATATATTTGCTTATAAAGTTCCACCAGCTTTTTGTAATGCCTGAAGTATGATAAATATGTTTTGGATATACATATTTAAGATCTCACTTCTTCCTGTTCTTCTTCTGTTGCTTCTTTTGAATCATCTCCCATATCTTGAGGAGCGTCATTATCTCCTGGGATCACTCCTTCATTGTCAATCTCTGAAGAACACAAAGGACCGAAATAAAATACAATCCTTAATAATGAAAATACAACAACCACTATGTAAATACTGTCGACAGGGTGGTAATGGATAAGTTTACTGTCGCTTTTCATCTTTCTACACACTCTTTTTCTTAATCTTCTAGAGACATGAATTGTGCTCAACAGTATGTTTTAACAGAAACTTATGATCAACAGGTCTAACACTTAACACAAAAAGTACACATTATCTAATGTTTGTAAGTATAAACTAACGGGTCTGGGATATAATATTAAAAAATATCAAGTATATGTAAATCATATTCTTGTGAATGTTAACAAAAAAACAACTATAAAATAAAACGGAAGAATTTGTTTATAAAACATTTATTTATGAAAAAATCCCAGATATTGTACTGATTTTTCTGAGAAAAGGAGAACAATTAAAAAGTTATTTTTTGGTACTTTGTTTCCACATTTGCCTCTGAGTGATCACTGCTACCATATTTTTTTAGCATTGGTAGTTAATTAATTACATTTTTAACCTTCTGACACGGGTATGATAAAATTTAAAAAATTCAAACCAACCAATATCACTTTCATCTTCCTCTTCTTCTTCATCCGACTCTGAACTCTCTTCCTTTGTCCATGCGGGTTTCCCGGAAGCAGCATCAGCGTACGTTGGTTTATCACCATTTGACTTATCGTTAGGAGGGTCGGGCAAAGTTGCTTTCAGGCTGAGATAACAAAAAAAAATTTGCAACACATAATAACTACCACACTACCCGTATGAAAAGTACATCAATTTTATATTTAAGTATGCAGTGTGCAAACGTCCAAGAGTGCACACTTCAAGTGTGCACACAATTTCCTTTTTATTACTGTTTTACCAAAATCTTAAAAAAAAAAAATTATTCTATTCTTAATCTTTCGTGTCCGTCTGCTAACATATTGATCTACATACCAAAGGGTGGGCTACGTAAAAAAATGTACTGACAGTAAATTACCCGAGGTCCAGAGGTAGGTTTAGGTTTATTCGAAATTATACGATGTTTATAACGTAAAGTCGGGTCAACACACGCTCACGAGCCGGCGCACCGTTGCTTTGTTTCTTATATTAGCTGGCTCCCGAGCGTACGCTCAGTATAAAGAAATAATCACATGTCCGTCAGCTCGCGAGTGTTTGTGAAATTACCCAAGTGTGCAAAAACGCAGGGAAAAAAACTCAAGTGTGCAGCTGCCGTACTTTCCATACTGGCCATACTCTAGTTTATTGCTTGTAAAATATATTCAAACATCACATACTTTAAAACTTATATTATTATTTTGAAGTTAATACACAAAGAGACATAATATACATGATAAGATTTTTAGTTTTTAATAGAAACATTTCTATCATCTCAAATACAAACATTTCTCTTACTCATTGACAAGCCAATCTTTTAGAAATCTCAGTTCTTCGGAATGTAAAAATGATGAATTAAATTTAAGGAGGGTAATGAATTGTTCCAACATTTCCAGTTTGTCCTTTGTAATTCCCATAGCCTCCATGGTTTAAGGCAGATTATTGTAAACCCTATTTGTAATAACTATATTTTGCTTGCGATAAAAAATGTATTACCGGTACCCGTATATCTATATCACTTTTACGATATTTAAATTTAATTTACATGCAAGAAAATCTCATTTGATTAACATTCTATAATGTTATTGTGACACTGTGTTTTTTTTCTTTATTTATTTATTATAAAAATGGTGATTGTTACTATTATAAAAATTATCATGCTGACCAAATAAAAATCTTGAATCTTGAAAAAACATGCAAGAAATATCAAACACCAACATACATAATTTATCATGTAGCCTATTTTTGGAATTTATGAATTATAGTTCTCTCTAGTACATCGCTACGGAAATCACTTTGGTGATTATAACCAGAGACATAAAGTTGTCTATATTCTCGAGTGGTGTATTTTATATTGTGACACCACAATTTACAATGAGGATAAATAGTCAAATGTGGTTTACAAAAGAAAGGCCTTCAGCATGTATACATCCGTGTTTATTGGTCGTTCTGGCAATTACAGTTGTGGAAGATTCATTTTAAGATTGTTCAATTTAATTTATTGTTCAACGTTTAATCACCAATAAATAGGAAAGGCAGTAACTACAAAATTAAATAAAACTTTTTTAACTAAAAATTCAAAGAGAAACTGATACCACTCGAGGGTAAGCTAGGAAAAATTCATATATGATATTTACCGCCGATACGTATTAGGGACTTTCACTTAAATATAAGTAATAACAAACTCATTCGATCTCAAACAAACAAATACTTTGTGTAATAGATGAAAAGCTCAATTGGCACTTCCATATTTATTGCACAACGGTATGTTTAAATTGCGAAGATATGTTAATATCAAAACTATGCTGAATATTTATTACTCTTAAATATGAGAATATGCATGCAGGTACTGGTAAGAAAAACGGTAATTATTAACTCTTTCACTCCCGGCCAAATGCATTAATTTAAACATGCTGTCCCGCAGTGCTTTTTACAATTTTTGGTCATTTTCAAATTAGCACAGTTTTTCTCAAATTTATGCTATGATTTAATATTTAGTATGGTTGGAAAGATAATTTATCCCTCTTTTAAACAAACCGCACACCTAGAATCTACCTCCAATAAAGAATATATTATGTAAACTTTAGTGAACACCACTTTTTATGTAAAGAAAATTCTGCTCGACTTTGAAAATTTTGAGGTGCACTGACAAACGAAATACTCACTAATTATTGGTATGCCCAAATGATATGAAAATTGGAATATAGATTGTCTAATAGTTTTTGTACTCAGGAAAATTTGAACTGTATTTGTATCTTCAGTAGTTTTTTTACTATTCCTAATTGAAATTTACCTTTATTCTAACTATATTATGAAAAATTGAACCAAAACGCATTGAAGTTTTTAGTTTTGTAGAACTAAAATAGTAAAAAGTATAAATAAGAACAGTGAAGGAAGTGTAAAAAGGGCATACAAAAGCAAACAAACACAAATACTATATCCAATATTCTTCAAAGCAGGGCACACCGAACTAGCTAGTCTCGCCGCCTTTTTCTTTATCGTGCGCTCAGCAGGCCCAGCGGATTCGTGCTTGCAGCAGGCTCAGCTGGATTCATGCTTTGGTGAACACGAAGCATAAACGCCTGCTGCGAAAACATCACCAACGCTCTCCTTTTTTTCTCAACGGCACGAAATTCACAGAGAATGTAAAGAAAGACTTGCTTGACAAAAAGAGCTTCTCCGCAAGTTAACGCGACTCCTATTGGCTGAGTTAGTCACTTGTAAATTCGTGTAAAATCGATAGAAATAAGAGGCGAAGTCTTGAAAAAGAAAGGCTATCACTCCTCGCATTTTTAATATTTCTCCACGAAAATTACAGAGAATAAAATATAGGGTTTCCTTGATCGAATGAGCCATAGCTGAGGTCTCTACCATTACGCATTGCGGAGAAATCGTTTTTTAGATTTGCATCCATTTATGTACAGGCGGGATACCATGTTTTCCCACCAACTCGCCATATATGGCGAGTTGGGACGGAAAGAGTTAAATAGTACTTTTATTCAAATCCACACAAGTATAATTTAAACAACAAATATGATATAATAATTAAGTGTGATGGGTATAAAATGACTGTATAAGCAAAAAAGTTCAAATTTCAACAACATTTTTAAAAGTAAGTAACAAGTGCCTGAATAATATCAAATTGGTACAACTAATTTAGAAAAAAATTGTAATATAAATATACATATAAAATTATATTATAAAATTTGTCCTCTCACCTGTAAAAAGTTGGCCTACGGCTTGCTCAATCGCTGAAGCAAAGTGTCCCCTGGAGCCCAGTGGTAGTGAAATATTACTGATTCCACTGAGAAGGTTATCATAGTTGGTGAATTCGTTGATGTGGAATCCATTGGGATAGTCTGTGTGCAGTGCGTCACTGTAGAAGTTGACACCAACCTTTGAAGAAAATTATTTGCTTGATAAAAAATGGCATTTTATTTAATATTTAAATCAAAACTTGTATAAAAGTTGTCTATTTTTCTATCAAATATTATGTTACTCATCACCGGT
>CH002375.1:5664-18884 GCA_000149265.1 Ciona savignyi
CGGAACGGTAGGTTCTGCAGCCTATCCGGCATCGTACACCACCCTTGTTCTCAAGTATGACCGTAAACTTGGCCACCACATTTTGGCCCCTGCTTATTACCCAAACAGTTACATGTTCTACGAGAAATTTGGTCTCGCTATGGTCAATGTTCACAACTATAAGAACGGAATATACCGGAGCGACGCAACATTATTATAGAAATTAAGAGAATTTTTTATCTTTCGATATGATGGTACTATCTCTCGTTTACCTTTTATCACATTTTATACTTTTATAAATTTATTTTTGTATTTCCTGTAGTACTACAATTTTCTTCTGAGAGTGCTCTCGGTCAATCGCTGTTGTGTATTTATTTTTAATAAATATTGCAATAAACACTTTGTTAACAAATGTGAAATGTATTGGTACAACTCTAGTGACGTATAATATAAAAACAATCCGCCGACTCAATATGACGATTTTGAATGATGGCGTATAACTAGCTACCTTTTTAGTTTCGGTGGTATATAGCAAACTAGAATAACAGAAGCAAGCCTGTCAAACCGTGGGTTGGACTAGTGCAAATAGAACAAAATTATATTTATCATATTTTAAAATATAGCAAATTAAAGGTCACTGGTATCTTAAGGAAGACGTAAAAGGGTTTTGATTTCAGAAAAACAATGCTGAGCAGTATAGGATAGGGATAGGATATTCATATTCATCCCCGTCAATGGGAAAACCAAGGGGGTTAATACTCGGGCTATCGTCACACCACCTCGCGCCCACCGTCGGGTTACCGAAGCTATTGCAGTAAGTTGTATATGATTTAAACGTTCCTTCCGTGCTCTGCCCAAGGTGCCTTGCCTAAAGACACAACCGACTAGCAGCGACCAGTTGTTAATCGGTCGTGTATTTACGTTGACACTGGGTTTCCATTCAAATCCGCCTAGTTATGGTATTTATCACCAAAAGTTTCACGTTTCAGTGGATACACACCTTTAATCATCCCAATAGATTGCGAAAAGTGTAGAAATCATAACACTTACAAATCTTTTAAACTACTACAGTGGAACCCCGCTTGAAGACCACCTCGATAACACGACCACCTCACTATTAAGACCACTTTAGTGCGGCCCCAAATAATTTACTATGGTAATACATTGTATTCTGTTTCAATAACGCGACCACCCCGGTTTCCAGACCAGGACCGCCATATTTTGGTCCAAAACTTCAAATTTGACTCCGCTTAAGTGACCACATGTGCTAAATAATTTCCCTTTGTCACCAAAATAACAAGGTTAAATTTTATTTATGATCAAAACAATAAGAATAAATGAGCGCACACAAAAAAATGTGGCAGACAGAACTGAATCCTACAAGATAAACTTTAGTATTAAATTCATTCTGCAGTATCTGATAAAAAATAATGGCATTTGGTGAAAAATTAGTAAAAATGCAAACGTTTAAGCTGCATATGACGACAACTTGCTGCAAATCAAAATTCACTAACACGACCACCCCGCTAACGCGACCGCTTGATCACGGTCCCATAGGTGGTCAGGTAAGCGGGGTTCTACTGTATTTACCTTGTATAATATTGAATTTTTGGTATTTTACGGAGTAATTTTGGCATTTTTTTATATTTGATCTCTATTTTTTCTAAAACAATGATAATGCAAAATTGTTATGATTCAGCAAATTAACAAATATAATAAAAACGACACTTGTTTTAGCGAACAACTGGAGGTTGAAACTTTGGTTTTTATTTGTTCATAACTGTTAAGTTTTGCACTACAATAGTTAACAAACACAAATTGCGTTTAAAATCGAAGACTGTGTTTTAGCCAAACTTGAAAATATGGAGACGCTTTATCACCAAACAAATAGGTAAGCTCATTTAAATCGTTTCTCAGAGGCTGTTTTTAATATGTATATTTTATTTATAATATTTTTGTATGCATGATGGGCAAGTGTACGGTCTATTTACCTTAACACTTAAAAACTTTTCAGATGAATTTTTAAGATAAGGCTAAAGTGTTGTACTAATATATACAAATGTTACTATTCCTCCAGCTTACACCACTGCTTGTACTAAGGTACAGTGAGATGACACTAAAAAGAGGGAAACTGCACACTAAAATGAAAATTAGGACATTAAAGTTAGTTTTAAACATGGGGAATGGGAGTTATGGTTAGTTATGGAGCTGGGGCAACACTAAAAAGAGGGAAAGCGGAAAGGAGGGAATGAGGGAAACTGCTCATTAAAATTATGGAAACTAATTTAAACCCTGCCATAAACAGTAATCTCAAACCCAGAACTAACCTTAACTCCAACCCCATGTTTAAAACTAACTCTAAAGTCATAATTTTTAATTTAGTGTGCAGTTTTCCCTCCTTCCCGCCTTCCCGCTTTCCCTCTGTAATTAGTAATTGGCCAGTATGGAAAGTATGGCAGCTGCACACTTAAATTTTTTTCCTGCATCTTTGCACACTTGGGTATTTTCACACACGCTCGCGAGCTGGCAGTACCCAGCAGATTAATGGGTTCTACCAAATTGAAGGAACGTGTCTATCATATACAACACACTGCAATAGCTCCGGTAACCCGACGATGGGCGCGAGGTGATCTGACGATTGCCCGTGTGATAACCCCCTAGGTTTTCCCATTCACGGGGATAAACATGAATATCCTATCCTATCCTATCCTATCCAGTATAAACATCGTATAATTTCCAACAAACCTGTAAACCTACCTCTGGATCTCCGGTAATTTAGTGTCAGTACGTTTTTTGTTACGTAGATAGATCTGTTAGCTGATGGACACGATAGATTTAGGATAGAATAATGAATACTTGTTTAAGATTTTTATAAAATAGTAATAAAAAGGAGATTGTGTGCACACTTTGGACGTTTGCACACCGCACACTTAAATATTTAATGCGTGCACACTCGAGATCTCGGCGAAAAGTGACGTACTTTCCATACGGGGTAATTGGGAAGGGTTAAAATTGGTTTACAGAAGTTTAACAGTTTTCCTCCTTTCCTAGTTCCCTTCATTTAATGTTGCCTTACAAGAAGCATATACTAACCTTGTTTTTGCTAGACACAATTTAAACTTAGTGTAACATTAGAATGGTCCATGAGGTTCAGCAAAATATGGGACGACTTGAGACAGCGAGTGACCATGAAGTATATGGTGAGTTGTTTTTTGTGGGTAGTTGGTGTCTCCTTCAGTTAAATTTATTTTTGTATTGTTATTATTTTTTTGCTGTGTGTTAACAAATAAATATGTTTGATTGATTGGTTGACAGTTGACTAGTCTGGAAAGCATGGCAGTTTTTTTCAAGATGTGGCCTTACTGGAAAGTTGATGCGCCAGATATATCTGGCCGTGGCGCACAGACTACTTTTTCGAGTATTGGGAAGAAAACTAAAAGGAGGGAAAGCAGGAAGACGGAAGGGGGGAAACTGTACTTTAAAATAAATATTAAAACATTAGGGTTAGTTTTAAATATGGGGTTAGAGTTAGGGTTAGTTCTGGTGCTAAGATTAGTGTTTAGAAAAAGATTAAAATTAATTTCCATAGTTTTGGTAAACAGTTTCCCTCCTTTCCTCCTTCCCGTTTTTCCTCCTTTTAGTATTGCCCGGTATTGGCGCAGATAAGCAAATGTATTTTGCTGTATATCGTAGTTGGTGACAGTGTCTTAGTTTTTTGCTGAAGATTCGAATTATTAACAAGTTTGTTTTGTCATTGAAATAAGCAATTATCATGTATTTTCCATTTGATTAATGCCAATAAACTAAAACATTTATAAGTACTAATAGACATAACTTACACATACCTTCCTGAGTTTTTAACAGAGTGTCAAAGGTTGCTAACATACCCTATGACCATATGCAGTGGTGGAAAACAGCATCAAAGCACAGATCGAGCAGATCATGGGGAATTGCGAAAGACTGGATATTCTTGTTAACAAAGAACACCCAACAAGACGACAAAATGCTAGAATGTGAGTTGTCTATTCCAACCAAATGTGAATTAGGTATTTGCATTTATCAGATGTTCATATTATTAGAAAATATTATATTATTAGAAAACTTTTTTCACAGATTATAGAAAGAACATGGTATTCTGTTGATTGATCAGTTCAGAGTCATAAAGTCTGACTCTTTGCCGTGCATATAGTTAAGCATATGATTCCCAACACCCATAATTAAAGGAAAAATGATTTAAACATAAATGTAAACTTAAAATCAAGCAATATACTCGTACAATATTCTTACCCCTCCACACGTTAAAAGGAGGGTTGACCAGGTTCGATACGACTCCCAGCATCTCCAAGCCGCCGTGCGTAACTTCGAGCATCGGAGACACATGAAGAGCCAGCAGAGGAAGGAGAGGGATCTTCTTTTAAGGACAACTTTTAAAACAAACGTGGGTGGAAGATAATTTATCATTTTTTTAATCGATGGTTCGTGGAAATCATCGTAGGCAGAAAAAAGCATGACTGTGGACTTCCTATCTTTTAGAATAGATTGGCTTGAACCTAGTAATATTTGTTTGAGGAGTGTCATGTACTATTATTACACTCTCTAGCACCTTAGGCAATTTAACATGTGTGTTGGTGAAATCCAATGGATAAATAGTTCAATATTTAATTCCCAACCCAGTGATCTACCAATGACAAATGTTCTTTGCATAATATCAAACACAATTATCTTACCACTATTTTCACCAACCCCCTGAAGTATAATATCAGAATATCCAGTAGGTTATTTTACTTTCCTGTTAACATTTACAGCCTGTTAGACGGTCAAGCGTAAGCCTAAGGTGGTAGGATTGATACCAGCAGGAAACGAGTTGATGTTATTTTGGGACAAGTTTATTGTCTGAATAAAATTACTAATGGGGTTGATCAAACACTATAGAAATCTCTATTGTATTCAACACAATAAAAGTAACCCAAGGTAATCTCCAGTAACCCGAGGGTGGCCAAAGGTAATCTGACTGTTTTTTGTATATTTTAAGCTTTTTTTATGATTTCTCATTTATGGATATTACTCATATTAGTATCCTATCGTGTTCCATTATGGTATTCCCATATATTTAAACATAAATTAAATAATAATTAAAATTTAAATGGAGCCCATGCAAACCAGGATGAAGAGAACACAGCAATAAATATCGGAGATGCTCAGATCAACCACCATACAAGTTTGATGAATTCTCACAAAGGTAATTTATTTGAAGTTTAATTGCAAGTGTTTTGTTTCGTTAAAACAATTTACAATTTTTGTTTCCACAATCAAAACAGCAAAAAAAAACTATAAAAAAAATCATGATTCATCAAGAAATGACGCCTAATGACCACATTAAAACACATCTACAACCAAATGAATTAATTAAATAAATACATGTTTATAAGCTGTGTTGGAGTTTAACACCAGTACCTAAGAGAATACTGAGAGTTACCGGGTATTGGCTTGGCATTTGCGTCCAATGGACTTTACACTGTAAACATAAGTTTCTCAATGTAAAACACTCGGCAATCCAAAACTCCAATACAATATTTGTTTTCAGGTATTGATGACCTGATTAGTCACGGATCAAGCGTTATTGAAAACTTACGATCACAAAGAGGAACTTTAAAGGTATCCAACGTCTATTTTTTTACTCTTATGTATTTACTGATTTATAAATAATGTACTTTTTTAATATATCTATTGTTATCTTATTTACTGTGACGAAGGGGTGAAATAAAACTAAACTTAGTCTCCAACCATGCTGTTTGTCCTGGAGTAAGGGGGGTGGGTGTATTAGGCAAGGAACAGTTAAAATGCCACATGTTTACAACTGAAATGCTTGTGCTATTTATTACAGAGTGTGTTTATAATTGATATATATTTTGTACAATGGTCAATTTAAATTCCAATTTATCAAGGCAATTGCAAACATTCATGTAGATGTGCCTTATTTCGATTAAACAAATTGTTCTTAAACCTTCGGAAAAAATGGACATTGCTTAAGTATGGATGGGTCCATACTTACCCGGCACAGGGTCAGAAACATGGACCCAGTTACTACAACAGCCAGTGAATTATTGACTCCTGGTGATGGGAGAATGCTGATTAATACTGCCAGTATATTTATAGGTGCATACTTTACACTGAGACAGATATTAATGAGGTAGCATACTAAGTATCAACCCTCACTATTCCCAAAGAGGTTGATTTGTATTTAAAAACTGAGGTGTCATTTTATAATACATTTTAAATATGACGAAATAAATAAGATTGGGGTTTTACAAATTTCGTCAGCTGTTTAAATCTCCCAAGAGTTTGTCGAATAGGTAAAAAAGTGCGGTGGGAAGAATACATTTTAGTGTCATCCACATTTTTATCGGTGTGACATGGTGCCTCGTCATTAAAGAATATGCTAGAAATATCAGCCACACTTTGTATTTTAATTAATTCTGTCCGTTTTCAAAATCTGCTAATTAACCGCATATTTGCGCTCATCTGGTATGTTGTCACTTTCCAGGGAGTAAAGACGCGGATGCTCAATATCGCCAACACCCTCGGTCTCTCCAACACCGTCATGCGACTCATCGAAAAGCGCACGACGCAGGACAAACTGGTTCTGTTCGGCGGAATGCTTGCCACCAGTCTGGTGATGTTTCTACTGTGGAAGTACTTTACATGACATAGCACGAGGGTTTACCCGGTTCGGCTCGTAGTTTGGTACTTTGTGGGAATTAACGGGATATTTGAAACTTGCTGCTTGCGCAAGAACTGTCAGTATGAATTCGTCATATTTTTATTCAAGTAAATGGACGTTTCAAATTTTCAACCTGCTTTTAATCATTTTCACTAAAGTTATTTTACTTACTTTTTCTTCCATATGTCCTTTTCAGTCGAATCTTGTTATTTTTGTAAGGGGAAATGAGAAAATGATTTGAAGGCCCATAGTTGTGCAATTACCAGTTAACAAGACAGTGTGTTTATGTTATGTACCTTATCAACATATGCAATATGTGGGGAGATGTCTTTGTGGTGACATGGTGTGTAGACTTTCAAGGTATTAAATATTTGTTTTTTTCATTGTTTCCAAGTACTTATAAAGACTAAGTCAAATCTTAGGTAAAAGAGTTTTTTACCTGCAAGTTACCCAAGTCTATGTTTACTTTTTTTGGGTGATTTTGCAAAATACTTTAGGTTAGTCATACCCACTACTTTAGCACTTTAGAACACCATACGCACATTCCAGTTTGGGGTTAGGTTTAAGTACTGCATACTGTGTATGGTCCTAGGTATTCCCCTGCCTATCCCAATAGCAGCAGTGTGACTTTGTACAACCGTGTAACACATGAATTCAAATGGATAGAAGAAGTTTACAGGGAAAACCAGTTGTGGAAGTATGTTGGCAATAATACTTTTGGTATTTGTTCATTTTTGTGTGAATTTTGATAGTTTGGTACAAATTGTATTCGCCATATTTTTAGGAGATCGCCGGCTTTAAAGATAACAATAAAGAATGGAGATTTACTTGTAGCTGTACATATTTGATGTCCAGAATCGGAGGTGAAATTTTTTATAGGGCTAAGGTTTGAACAATTGACTGGCTCGCTCAGAAGATCGGTTGCGTAACTAGTCAACTATGCGTTCGTACTAAAAGATTTTATTTTAATGTAGACTTGGTCCCAAATACATATTAAATTAGCCTTTAATGCAAAAGCACATATAATAATATTTAGAAAAGAATGCTACATATTTTTCCCTGTGAATGCGTAAATAAAGAGGTAGTCTTATATCTGATGATTACCCTAATCAGATTATCACCGGTCATTGACTGGGGATAATGCAGTGTGTTGTTTATGATGGGGTTGTTTCAGATTGTACATTTTGATTAGTGTAAAAAGAACTGCTGAATAGCCACATGAATCGACATAAATTGTCGACATTTCTTCATGGTGTTGCACAAAACCTTTTTTCATAAACTTTGCTGAAAATATATTTCTGGAATATAATGCACACAAACACAGTAACGCCAAAGACGCAACTATTACGTCATAAAGAGGAACAAAAGAATTACTGCAAACGACTTTATGACGAACAGTGCATTTCTAGAAAAAAAAAACAGTAAAAATTAAAAGATAGAAATTTAGTGCAAACAAACTTTGCGCGGACGGATGTGTGTGTAAGAGGTACAAATAATAAAAACATTGCTGCCGTGTGACACTAAGGCACAGTATTCTCTCGCTCATCCAATGTGGTGGATATTCTTGAATCGTCAAAGTTTAGCCCTCTAGAGTGCGATAAAGAGTCCATGGACGTATTGCTCACCTGAAAACAATGTTTACGGACATTAGGTAGTGGTACAGACAACCCTTTTACTCCCATTTTTACAACCACTTTATTAATTTTGTGTCTGCTATCTAGTCAGCTGCGTCGTTGTGCAATGCACTACTCCGTGGATAAATGTGTTGAAAAAAACAGTATTGTCAACATTAAGTGCTTTGACTGCGGTCACAGTGAACCAGCTATCGACCAGTTTTGGACCTGCAACCCTTCGGCTGAAAGTCAATGCACTAAATCACCAAGCTGTTTTGCCGGTCTTTATAAATCTAATACTATCACCCTAAATATAATATACATGATATTAATGCATATTTTAGAAATCTT
Organism: Ciona savignyi; assembly: GCA_000149265.1. Taxonomy (NCBI): domain Eukaryota; kingdom Metazoa; phylum Chordata; class Ascidiacea; order Phlebobranchia; family Cionidae; genus Ciona; species Ciona savignyi. The sequence continues at coordinate 14,329 of CH002375.1, forward strand.
TCGATTGAATTCTCATACCAGCTCATCAAGGTTGTCAACTTTTTTTTTCAAGGACCTCAGTTTTCCCTCGGATTGTAATTTCCTCGCATTCCATTGTTCTCGGTGTCGCGACATCTGTGACATCACAATTGATTAATGATACAACATAAAAATGATTTTAAGCGAAGTCCATCAGAACTATGCCTGTGTGCTTGACAAGCTTGTCTGGTTCAGTCAATCTGTTCAAACATGTGGTAATAGCATAACAAATACAAGGGTTCAAAGAAGTTTTCTTTTTATAAATATTCCCTTGAATAAGCTTCCTACTGTTTGTTAGCTAGTAACAACCAACAACAATCTACATAAACGTGGCTGATCACTTGTGGCCTTATTTAATTTTCTGGAAAAAATTATTAACCAAACAGTAAAACGAGGTTAGGTTGAGAATCCGAGGTAGGAATGGAAGTTTTTACTGGTTTAGTACTGAAAGATGGTTGTTCATACAGTGAATCCACTGCTATCATTGCTTACCTGGGATCGGATTTGGTTGGCTATTTCCTCTTGTTTCGCTTGAAGCTCATTCTGCAGTGTTCTCATGGAATCGCGAGATGATGTCATGGGGGGAATTCCCACTCTAGGTGGTGATCGGCCTTGCTGGATCTGGGTCATTTTAAGGGTCATAATTTAGGGGTCAAATTATATGATCATTTTAATTTAGCTGTCATAATTCGATTGAGTTTTAGTGTCATAAATCATATTTGAGGAAATAAATTTGGAAGTAAAATATAAATTTCGGGGACTTTGGGGACAGCTTGTTTATTGGGTCAATTTTGTGTTTGCTACAAGGTATTCAAATTCACCCAATAATTCAAATCAACCTCTTTCAACGTATTCAACTTCCTTCCAGCAGATTCCTTCTCCTTGTACAACATCTTCATCTCGGCCACCGCATCTGAGTGGGAGTCGTTGAGGAGGTGGACTCCTTCCGACACTTTCTCGTCAATCTCACTTCGGATCCGACGAGTCATCCTCTCCATCTCCATTGTTTGCCGAGATCTCTCCTCCGTCAAGAAGCTAAGTTTTTGGATAAATTATTACTTTTTGGTAATTTTTCAGTTTTTGATAAATATTATTTTTAGATAAATTATAATTTTTTTGATAAATATAATTTTTTTGGATAATTAATATTTTTGTAATATTACCTCTAATAGTATTTTAAATTTAACAGAATATCCTCTTGTTATACAATTAACTTGACCTATTTTCCACCAAATTAATGAATCAAAAAATAATAAAAAAAAGTAAAATGAATGTAATGATATAAAATGTCTTTTCCCTAAATTGACACAAAATCTCTCAAACTTTTAAGGTGACTTTAAACCAAAATTAAGGCAAACCATAGAAGATTAAATGATTCATGCAGAGATTTTTTTTAAGAATGTGTGTGCCCTAAATTAAGCCAGTGCGTAGCACATTGCATGTTAATAATGCATTCTGTGTGTTCATAAGTGTGGCAAATTTGTGTGTTCAACATCAGTGAAATCTTCAATGGTAAAAACTTGAATATTGTTCAACCATGCTTGGCTTAATAGCTAACATTTTGGCCAAAATCAATTCTCAAAAACAAAAACTAACTTGACTTCTTTCTTTGCCTGAATAAATTCGCTTCTTAGGTTGTTGAGTTCGCGTGAAAGTCTGGCGGCACGCTCATAGTGGTCCTGCGCTGTGCGTTCTAACATGGAGATCTCATTACGATCGTTCAGCTTCTGTTCCTCAAGTTCAGCTTTGAGCTCAAGAATCTGCAAAGAAACAGGTTGCTAGTTCGAAAAAATTGTTCAGGGCATCTATGGATTGTTGGGTGGTCTAAGGGAAATATACAAAGTGCACATATGCAGGTATAAGTGCAACACATATGGACCACTTACATGTTTGTCATCATATATGATTTGGCAACATAGCCCCATTTTACACCAATGTCACTTACCCTCTGTTGCTGCCGCTTCACATCGTGTTCATTCTCCACCTTCGCTGCCCTCAGCTCACCCTCCGCGCTCGCTAGCGATCCCTTGAGGTCAGAGCACTCCCGACGACACAGCGCCACCTGTTGGTCACGCTCCATGACCTTCGATTGTAATTCATCGATTCGAGATTCAGTTTCCTCAAATTTTGATTCCAATCTTCCCAGTCTGAAAGAGGGGACAACATCTAGGTTTTAAATCACTGTTGGTAAATCGCTAGAATTTAAGTGACCATATATTTTTATGGGTTTATTTTGGAATGATTTAAGTGAAAACATAAAATTCCGCTTGAATCGCCAATCAATGTTGTGAAGTATACTTGTATTTTATCACAATATTTTTAAATTATATTTGAGGTTTTTATTTGAAATTTCTGGCCACAAAACTCTGCCCCAAACCCCAGTTTTTATTACATAACACCACCAGGCCCCCTCCTTAATCACCACCAGGCCCCTCACACCACACTTCACACAACCCCACCCTTGCCCCCACACAACCCGATCCTTGCCCCCCAACCCACCTCTCCATGTCGCGAGCAGTGGCATCCCGTTTGATCACCACCGCCTCCAATTCATCCCGGCTCTCCGTCACTTCCCTCTGTAACCGCTGGATGTCGCTATTGAGCTCCGCGACGACGCGCGACAACCGATCCTCTTCGCGCTCGATCTCCCGCGACAACCGTTGAATGTGCTGTGTGATGTCATAATGAAGAATAATTAGCAATTTTAAATTTTGGAAGATTAATTTCCTTTTAAAAATATGAAAATATAATTATGTATTTGGAAAAATGAAACATGGGTATAAAATATATTTTAATCATAAAAAATAGAGCCTTAATATATGATGGAATTATATATTTTCTCCAGCACTTTGTAATAAATATATCTGGTAAATCATTTTAGAATTCAAAATTCCATCTTATATGTGCATTTTAAAGAGGTGCTGTTTCATAATATTCACAGTCTCTATGTTTATATATTTGGCACAAATATCTATGATAAGCTTTCCGAATATAAGTGGTTTATATAATTTTATATGATTTAGTTGTAAGTTATAACAGTTGTTATTCTGTCCAATGGTTTCAAAGGAGTTGTTCAATACTGGGGATCATCCTATCATTATTGAACTTACAGTGACCATTATCTCACCTTCTCTTTGTCCTGCTCCTCCTCTGCTCTTGCTCTGGCCTCCTCTTCTTCTTTTTCTTTCTCTTCTCTCCTCCTGCTTAACTCCCTGTTTATGACATCACACTGTTGATTGCGAGCTCGAATTTCCTCATTGAGCTTTGCTGCCTCTAGTGCTGCATCGTCGCGATGTTTGCATACCGTGCGCAGATCCTGGAAATATAGAAATCTTATATTTTCTATTACCATGAAGATTTAAATAATATTTTTTTTTGATCACAATCACAATCAATACATTCCTGATCACAATCAATACATTTTCCCCAATATGGTCCTTTATAGTCGTGGGTCTCCTTGGGCAAAACACTGAACATTGTCTGGGCCAAGTGGGTTAATAGGTTGTTTCAAAACTGAATGAACGAGTTCATCATACATAACACACAGCAATAGCCCTGGTAACACAACAGTAAGCTCAAAGAATAATTTTAAGCCACTTACATTAAAGGAATCAAGACAAAATACATGAGATTACAGGTCCAGCATCATAACCATTAGTGAGCATGATAGATGCAAAAGGTAAACTCACCTGTTCGAGTATTTGAAGTTGCTCCTGTGTGTCTGAGAGTTCACTTTTAAAACTGGTCACCTCCGATTTTAAATCTTTAGCTATACTTCGCATAGATGCAATCTACTCAAGGTTGTAGAATTTAAAAATTCTGACACATTCCAAACAAAACAGTAACCAAAGCAATGGATAAGATAGACAGGTAAACAGGCCCTCTGATAAATCAGATAGACATATGGAGGTAAATATAGTAATAGATCACATAGCCAGGTATGCTAATGGATTAGATGAAACGGTTAATACATCAGATATACAAGAAAGCAGTATAAATAAACTGACAGATCAGATAGTCACATAAACCTATGCATCCAATAGACAGAGATAACATCAGTATACAGAGAAGACACTACCTCTTTATTAAGTAGATTTCGTTGTTGGTTAGATTCAAAAACTTCTTTCCTAACTTTACTTAGTTCCTGCTCCAGCTGGTCCAGTGTTGCCCCCGATTTATCTATGCCACTTCGGATCTCCATTAATGACTGTGCAGAAAAAAGTTTGGTCAACATTGTTTTGAGAACAAGGAGAGGGCAAATAATTAAACATAAGTAATATTAGGGCAATTTCACAGTTATTTAGTTCTTTATTTGGAGCAAACAAATATCATGGAACCACATTTTAGTAATTCTTAATTTTGGTAATAACCACTTAAACCAATCCAGACCTAAACTTAACCCTTCTTTAAGAGATTCCCTTTACCTTTTTCATAATTTGGCGGAAAGTAATGTTGCTAAACATGCATAAAGCCTGTCCCACCCACAGAGCTACACACAATACCCATTAATCAATGTCAATCAAAATGAAACCTTTTTC
>CH002374.1:7522-55338 GCA_000149265.1 Ciona savignyi
CCTTCTTCCAGCCCCCGATTTACAGCGAACATTGAGAGTCCACTTCATTAACTCAGCCGGGGCTGAAGAGGCTGGGCATGGGGCTGGGGTAACCCGGGAGTTTTACCAACAGTTGGTACGTACTGCGTTTGAACCTTCGCGCGGGTTGTTCAAGTTAACCGACGACGGGGATTTGTACCCCAACCCTTGTGCTGATGGGGTGGTCGAGAATATGAGTCAGCACTTCTTCTTTCTCGGTCGATTGTTAGGGAAGGTGAGTCAGCAAATTTTCACCATTGTTTAAAGCAGGGGTCGGCAACCTTTTCATAGTCGCGGTCCAAAACCAAACTTAACATGATCTCGGCGGGCCGTAATAAATTTCTTAACTCCACATCAACTTTTCTACGTTTTGATAACATTTCAAGATTGCAAAATGAATTAGAAAAATATATGTTTACTACCTAGTATTATCTATCGTACAGGACTTTAGTTAGTAAAGAACACGATGCAAACACACATGAAATAGCAAAAACGATGTCTGTTGTGTCATAATGTTACATGTCATAATATGTGTCATGACGTCATAATGTCATAATATTACAATTGGATTGCTTCTACTCTCACTAATGCGCATGCGAACAAACACACACTTATTGCTTTCTCTCAAAGCATTGTCTTTGTCTGCACGCACACATTCTCAGTAGACACGGTAAGGCGCATTTTTTATTATTGCCGCATAGATTGTTAAAATTCATCCAAATCTAAGATTGCAGATGACACAGTGGGCCGTATTCTATAATACTTCAGTAAGATGTCTCGGGCCGGATGATTTTGCTTGGCGGGCCGGATGCGGCCCACGGGCCGTAGGTTGCCGACCCCTGGTTTAAAGATTTCCTGAATATATTGTCAAATACACACCTTGCATGTACTAACCCACCAAACCACAACCACATAGCCATGTGTTGTAGCCAAACCATCCACCAAATGACCACAATCACCCAGGTGATATATGAAGGAATGAGGGTTGAGCTGCCATTGGCTGCTTTCTTTTTATGCAAATTACTTCGGCCAAAAAATGCTGATGTCGACATAAATCACCTTCAATCCCTCGACCCGGATTTTTACAGGTTTGCATCATTCATTGTTGAATAGTGTATAACAAGGTAGCAATAGATATAATGCAGGTTGAATACAATAATATTCCTTTCAATTCCCAACCGTCCATAGAAACCTGATGTTCCTTCGTTCGTACGAAGCCGATGTCACCGACCTCGATTTGAACTTCACGGTTGTCGATGATCATTTGGGGGTGACGCGGGTGACTGACCTCGTACCCGGTGGGTCAGATATCCAAGTCACCAACGACAACTGCGTCAGGTGAAATAGATATCTTATATATTATGAGACTAATAGATATCTTTATATTACGAGATTCATAGATATCTTATCTATTATAAGATTCATAGATATCTTATATATTTTTTTAGATTTATAGGCATCTTATATATTACGAGATTTATAGATATCTTATATATTTCGAGATTCATAGATATCTTATATATTACTAGATTTATAGATATCTTATATATTATAAAATTCATAGATATCTTAAAAATTAAACTGCAAATCCCTTTGTAACAAGATACATCCATCTACTATCCAACTACAAACTCAACATTCAAATGCTGAGTCGCGGTTGACCGATTTCGTGAGGGACTCGCTGACGTAATCTCCATCGAGTGGTTGCGGATGTTTGACCACCGGGAGTGCCAGACAATCATCTCAGGAGCGCAAGTGGCGATTGACGTTGACGATATGAAGACCAACGCGGCATATTCAGGTTGTCCATGGTGTCATGTGTTGGTTGGTCATTGTTGGTGAAACTTTTCAAAACAAAAATATAAAAAAAAATTCAACAAATTGTTTTTTATGAAAATTCCGTTTTTGTTTGAAGCAGTTTCTTATTATTGTAATATTTCCTTGTTGTTGTAATATTTTTATGTTTTATTAGTTGTTTCCTTGTTGATTTATATTATTTCTATCCCACAGGAGGTTACACAGCCGAACACCCAACGATCGAAATATTTGGAGAGTTTTGCACAATTTTACCGAAGAAGAAAAAAGAAAATTCTTGCTTTTTGTGACAAGTTGTTCAAGACCTCCCTTGCTGGGGTTTAAGGTTGGTGGTTTCAAACTTTAACCAAGGGTGTGGGCGAACATTCTATGTATTGTAGTAATTATATTCTCGATTTGCTGGAGCTATTACAGTGTGTGGATGGTTGGTTCATTTATATCTTCGTGGGTGGGAAGCCAGGCTTTATCCACGGGTATCGTAAGACACCTCATGCCCACAGTCGAGTTGCTGGAGCTATTACAGTGTGTGGATGGTTGGTTCTTTTATATCCTTGTGGGTGGGAAGCCAGGCTTTATCCACGGGTATCGTAAGACACCTCATGCCCACAGTCGAGTTGCTGGAGCTATTACAGTGTGTGGATGGTTGGTTCTTTTATATCCTCGTGGGTGGGAAGCCAGGCTTTATCCACGGGTATCGTAAGACACCTCATGCCCACAGTCGAGTTGCTGGAGCTATTACAGTGTGTGGATGGTTGGTTCATTTATATCCTCGTGGGTGGGAAGCCAGGCTTTATCCACGGGTATCGTAAGAAACCTCATGCCCACAGTCGGGTTGCTGGAGCAAAATTAATTGTCCATTCAATTGCTGTATCTCTGGTTGGTATATAAATATTTACCCCATTTAGGAAATGGACCCCCCATTTTGCATCCACAATGGGGGAACCCCCGACCGCTTACCCACCTCGTCTACTTGTTTAAACCTCATTCGCATTCCCCAATATATTGATGACATCACAATGAGAGACAAACTTATTTATTGCGTCGAGAGTCAAGCTGGATTCGAACTTTCGTAGAATGTGTTTGTGGGAAATGATTGCTGCTATGCTAAAGACGTAAATATGGAATCACAGCAGTTTATACTTTTCCTTACCCACCATGTCCTAATCAATAAAGATAATATAATACCGCAATTATCGTTGACTTTCTATTGTATTACCGGAAATAGTTTCAAATAATTATTTATCAATATATCTTTTGTGTTTAAACTATTTATAGTACAGAAATGTCAGTAAAAATGCATTCACATTGCATAAAGAGAATTGTTTAAACATATGGATCATTATAAGCCTTTATTGAACATATGGCACAATAATTAAATTAACATTTGAACAATACAAGCGTTTATTGAATATATGGTACAATAATTAAATCAACATTTGAACAATATAAGTGTTTATTGAATATATGAAACAATAATTAAATCAATATTTGAACAATATAAGTGTTTATTGAACATATGGTACAATAATTAAATCAACATTTGAACAATATAAGCGTTTATTGAATATATGAAACAATAATTAAATCAACATTTGAACAATATAAGTGTTTATTGAATATATGAAACAATAATTAAATCAACATTTGAACAATATAAGTGTTTATTGAATATATAAAACAATAATTAAATCAACATTTGAACAATATATGTGTTTATTGAATATATGGAACAATAATTAAATCAACATTTGAACAATAATATAAGTGTTTATTGAATATATGGAACAATAATTAAATAAACATTTGTACAATATAATCGTTTATTGAATACATGGAACAATAATTAAATCAACATTTGAACAATATAAGCGTTTATTGAATACATGGAACAATAATTAAATCAACATTTGAACAATATAATCGTTTATTGAATACATGGAACAATAATTAAATCAACATTTGTACAATATAATCGTTTATTAAATACATGGAACAATAATTAAATCAACATTTGAACAATATAAGCATTTATTGAATATATGGAACAATAATTAAATCAACATTTGAACGATATAATCTTTTATTGAATACATGGAACAATAATTAAATCAACATTTGAACAATATAATCGTTTATTGAATACATGGAACAATAATTAAATCAACATTTGAACAATATAAGCGTTTATTGAATACATGGAACAATAATTAAATCAACATTTGAACAATATAAGCGTTTATTGAATACATGAAAAAATAATTAAATCAACTCACGCATTAAATAATATACTGATTCCATTATGTTTTATTAATTTTTAATGAAATATATATCGCCAACATAAACGTGTGGCATCTATGCTTTATAGCTTATAACAGAAGTGTCGACAATATTAGGATATTATATTATTTCTATTGTTCTTCCATTTGGATCAGTAACCCAACTGTTTTGGTTCAGTGATCGCGGATTTGTATTCTTCAAACCACACTTTTAGATCATCAATCTCACGTCCTTCTAAAATGAAATTCTGAAAGAAAATTTAAAATAAGTTGAACATGCGGTTAAGCAACAGCACAACACTAATATTTTACTCGCAGAGAGTGTTATCACACAAGTAATCGTCAGATAACCTCGCACCCACCAATACTTTAGATTATGGTAGAAACCATCAATCCACTTGATTCATGCAAAGTCCGCTAAGTGCTTCACGCACACATTCAACTAGAATCGAGTTTCGAACTCTTTAACTCTTCGACTAAATAGCGACACAATAACCCACCAAGCAGCTCTATCGAACAATACTTTGATGTAGTTTCCGTGCTTATTTTTCTCTTTTCACAAAATTATCATTAACCTGCGTAGTGACCATTTTTAATCAGAGGTATCTATGGTTTAAAAACAATCATCTAACTTTTTTTCGATTCATAAACATAACAGAATGGTGATTCTCTGTGGAATGGTCATTACAACAGGGTATCCTGAAACTAAACTTAATATTGTGGCACGGACTTGTAGGTAATTTAAATAAGTGGGCAGGATATATGTGATATTGTGTTTGTATCATGACAATAAAGCTCATTTTTAACTTTTTCGTTTTAGGAAAATAAATAGTTCTTACCTATTTGACACTTAAAATTTGTATTATTTAAAAAAAACTTCCAATATGATCACCCAAATAGCATAGAGAAACTTGATTCATTTAAAACACATCAATCATACACAACATCACATGAAACTGAGGCTTACCTGGGGAGAAGGGAGTTGTTGTATTGCTTCTTGCAACATACGTTGACCTTCTGGTGAAAGTTTGCTCCAGTGCAAATTCAGTTCCGATATTTTGCCAACACACCCAGCCAGACATTGTGCTTCGTGGTCATCCAAAATCTCATCACCCAACCACCCATCGCTTCTCACTGTAAGTTTGATCTGTGTAGAACAGGAATGTCAAAACTCCACAATGAATATATCCTGTGAATTAAATTAGATGTTCAATAATCAACTATAGGAACTTATCCAAATCAGAAAGTCACTGTAAATACCATAGTTTATTTAAGAAACATATGAATATTTAATTTAAGAAACATATGAATATTTAATTTAAGAACCATATGAATATTTAATTTAAGAACCATATGAATATTTAAGAACTATATGAATATTTAATTTAAGAACCATATAAATACCATATGTTCTTAAATACAGTTACCCTGACCTTAGAATGCTTTACATCTGGCACTGATGTAATACACTAGTTTACCCACAATTACTACAGTCACAGTAATCCTTTTATATTTAAAAACCCTACCATCCAGATATTGTAAGAGTGTCATGAGAACTCGTGACTGCAGGATGTCCCTCTGTTGGTGGCTGGTTCATAGAAACCATTATTTCAATAATTTATTGTTTATTACCTGTCGGAAACTTGCTTACTAGTTTATTTTATTCTTTATTATGATTATCTTTGTGGAATAACTTTTGTCTCATTGTTTTTATTGCATAACTGTTATGTAAATTCCAACCAAAATATAATTTAAAGTGCAATATTGTTTTGCACATGATTTTATTTTATTTCGTAGAAAGATGGTGGATTTATTATTGTAGAAGGAAGGATGTTGGAAACAAATTTGGTGAAATGATGGTTTTCAAATTGTGACTGAACAAGGAGGCGGCCGGTTATACACAATCGTTCTAACTCATAATAAACATAAACATGAGCTTGCTTAAATTACACTTGCTATCCAAAACACAGCAATTCTAGACTTAACTAACTAGATACTCAGAAAAACGTGGTCTTTGTGGTGAAATACGTCATAATGGGGAAAACTGAAATAATCGAGTGAATTATAATCACGTTTGAAATCGATATACAATGGGGACAATAAATCTTACAGGCATTTTCAATATGACTTTTTAATTAATAAAATAATGGTAACTCGTAGTTTTATACTTGATTACGGTTTGGTAGAGCTGTCAATCAAATCACTGAGAAGTGTGCAGGGCATGAATGGTAATGTGAAACAAGTGGTCAGGGTGAAGATAGCACCGAAAATCTTTCTGGTTAGAATTTATTTCCGCACATGTGGTTCTATGGAAGGCTGGTGGTGTGCCACGAGACACTTATACAGTTGCCTCACTGGTCATTGCCTCCAGTGATGGATAAAGAAAGTGCTTTGCTAATTCCAATATAAACACTCTGGTGATTTAAATGAACTGCTGTACAACAACACTGTAATAGCTGCAGTACAGATGTGTAAATATGCACATCTATAATAAATCAGTGATTGATGTGGAGCTACTTGAAGTATGGTTCCCAATATTTACCTTGTTCGGTCGATCATTGATAGCTGTGCACAAATCCCGCATACAATCGTTTAGTTGTCTGCAAAACACTAATCGAAGTTCATCAATATGTTGAATATGAGGAACCAGGTATTCAGCTACATTTCCCAGCTCTGTTCCTCTTAACTCTAACTTCTTGATCTAGAATAAAAGGTTGTTTTATTTGCCAGCAATTTCTTATGAATCAACGCTTTGTTTAATATATAAGGAAATGGTATATACATAGGCGTCGGAAAATGCAGAAAAACGTGCACAAGTGTGGTGCTTTTTCATCTATATATTCGCGGCGTCTATTGTGCAAACATCCATTAGGCATGGAAAACCACTTTTCATGTATTCCAATTTGTCTATATATTCGCAGAACCTTTGAAAATAAAAGGTTGTTATTACAAATATAGTGATGTTAAAATCTTCAAGCGCGAATTCATTGAGCGGCGCGCCGCACACACAGAGAGAAATCCACTTTTAAAGTGTATGGGACTAATGATGAGATAATTTTGTTGTTAGGCTATGATGTATTTTGTATTTCCGACCTCCCGCTTTAAAAAATGTTCGGACGCTTTTGCACGATAGATGTGCGCTTTCGGTATGGAGTAACGCATTACGGGTATTACGTTCCATAGTTTTTAAAGGCCAATATACAATATAAGAATAATAACGTCGCTAGTCAGTGTTGTATTCTACAATAAGGTTGTGTGTATATAAGCCGACCTAATACTAAAATTGTTTTATGTTCCGTTTGGGTTCTAACGGTCCGGATTGGAGCCAAAGGTTCGAGTTATACAAAAATTGGTCTTCTAGACGTAAACCATTCCGCTTTCATTACTAGCGTGGAATAATTGGTAAAACTAATGTTATATTCCAACGGTTTTATGCGCGTCTTGGATATCTCATTGCGTAATTACGTAGTTGCGCTTTGATCTCTGCAGTTATAAGCCTAACGGGCAACACTTAAGAACATCACTCTAAACCCCAGAAGTCACATATGGTTCACCCCCAACACCAACCCAAATTTAAAAAAATAATTCTAATAACTTAATATTTGTTTAAAAGAGTAGACATGTGTATCTTTTTGATGAGATGTGCGAATGTGCTGAGCTCATGATAATATTAAAAGAGAATAAACTTTTATTTTATGGCAAGGTCAGCTATTAGTTTAGGACAACAAGTAAAACTGGTTTCTAAACTACGTAGCTCACACCTGTTTACGCATTAAAAAATTTCCCATTTTAAAATCCTCTGATTTACTGTTGTTTACCAAATTTAGTTTCACAAAACGTAAAATTAGATCATTGCTACGTAATGTCTTATTGATATGCGATTTCAAATGCAGTTCTACAGCCCCCCATTTCTATATAACCATCATTTATTTCATGCGAGTAACGAAGGCCGAATTGCGTCAGAACAATACCACCTGAGCTCATGAGTTGGCACAGACGGTGTCTCTTTAGTTGTGTTGTAATAAACCGGACTTATGGTTTAATCCGGACGGATAGGTCTTCCCTGTTAAGCGATTTTTACAGTCCTGACGCTTACTATTAAAACTAGACTTAGAAACTTTAATTCTCTAAGTTTTACTTTCTGTCTTTAACTAATAGCGGAACTTTACGTATTTAAAAAAATAATGGTTTATCAGCGCTTTCGGACGAGTCTTAAAAAAATACATGTGTCTACTCTTTTCGACCTTTTGCATGTTGGACCAGGGCCAAACAATCCTTACGTACACGTTTTCCCTAACATTGCTTATTATAGTTAAAACTGGTTAGCAACTCTCGGGTAACCAATATCAAATATTTGAATTCCGTGTTGTTTCGCATGGTAGATATTTAGAGGACTCCGTACATTACATCAACTAGCACAAATAGTTTTATCTTACACCAGACAAAAAAGTTCTATCTTACACCAGACGCTTAACTCGCTGTACAAATGGTAGCAATATACCAACGAGCGGATTGGTATAACATTAAAGGCCCACATAGACCACCACAGCTGATCGGGGATTAATATAAATTTAAATAAAACCAGAATTTTTTTAAAAGGAGAGAATTAAACCGCATAAACTAGTTTGTGAAAACTTGTCTGCTACCAAACATTATTTTAAAAACGAATTTAGTCAAAAAGGGCATATACTCATAAGGCTAAATCTTGTGAACAACAATAATTCAATGGTATTTTAAACCTGGAAATTTAAATTATGCAAAACGCGTGAACTATGCAGTTTAGAAACAATTTTTTCTGTTTTTAATTGATAGCAGACTTTAATATATTAAAGAAAGATTTGTTATTGCCATCGTGAGCTGAGCGCGTTCGCACGAGTCATTAAAAAGATAGACGCGTCGCTCTTTACGAGCGGGTACAGGTGCAAGTTGGACCAGGGCCAAACAATCCTTACATACACGCTTGTGCGAAGTTTGCTTAATAAATTAAGTTAAAGGAAACGGATAAGCTTTTCTAACTTTCATAAATTCCCTAGCTTCCGCATATTAAACTTTCGCTTCGAAAATATTTCTTTAACTCCTTGATAAAAACAGGGGTGCTTTTTGATATTATAAGCAAGCACTCCTATTCCGACGCCCATGGGTATATATATATATATATATATATATGGCTTAAGATAATAAATGTCAGTCTCAAGTTGCTACCATGACATGAATTAACTTTTCACAGATTATCTGGAAAATATAAACGACGATTATCTGATAACATCATCGAACAGATGTGAAAACTGGTGCAAGATAATGATCAAATGTAAATAAAGTGGAAGTGGGTAGTTTCAGCACTAGGTGTCAGTAGCTCAAGAAATTAGTCCTGTAACCATCATTTCATATTTTGTTCATCATTCAATCTTAACATAAACAAACGACTAACTAGCGACCCTTTTTGTACCTGCAACCTATCGGCTAAAAGTTGACGCAATAATCCACCAAGCTATGTGCTTGGATAAATTTAATACATTAATCCACACACATATATAGCCATCACCTTCCAATGAATATCTATTTAATACTCAGCCATTACTTAAAGCACCAATCTTAACAATTGGACTAAGCATGTCGGCTTCACTTAGTTTAAAAGGTAAATGCTTCCGCCTGCTAATACACAATCGTTACCTGGTTACTTGGGAGGCAATATATTAAAGTTATTTGACTCCCCAATGTTCCCCTAACAATTGAGTATTTCAAGTCATTTAATATATATAGATCAAAGATTATATATCGACACCAGGTGTGGGGTATGACGTAAGTTAATGGGGATATCACTCAACAACAAAAGCAGGGTTCAGTGTTTTTGTTTAATTACGGAGTTAGAACTGTCACTGTGCGCTCGTAAGCTTACTGCAAGGTAAGTAGTTTTAATATCCTACCATCTACATAACTTGTTTAAGCCAAATATGCAATCTTATTATTTTGTAAACACACCATGTATAAATATGACTCATTAGAACTGTCCATTTATGTTAGTATTCTGTGGTTAAACTACTACACATGGTGAATGGGACAACTAATAAACTACTAACCTAAATCTCTTGAATAACTCCTATGATTCATATCTTTAAACCGATAATTCTGGTGATTGAACCTAGTGATGGGATGAGGTCATTCACATGCAGCAACTAAAACCATTCTTTCAATATTCGTAACATTGTGTCCTCAATTTGACCTTCAAGTGTCCCTAATGCTACAATGCTTCTATTGTTTACCAACACTGGCTTTATGCTGCATATCAGGTTTAGTTTGTTTTAACTTATAAGCAATAGATACTTTAAACTGAGGATTTCGAGCATCCAACCTGCTTGCTTGTGAGTGTATGTTATAAACCTCACTAAATACCACAATTAACATTCCATTACAAACCCAAATATTTAAAGACATCATCCTATCACAATGCACCACTTGTTGAACACAATAGAAATCGACATAAAATTCATTCCAAAACCACATTTTATCCGAACCTTCCCGGGTTGCAGTTGTAGGATTCGCTTCACATCTTCAGGATGATAACTTGCACCCAGCCTCCATGATGTTGCCCATTTAACTGCATCATGTTCAGTACCCGATCCATCAACTACAACCAGCTCCTGAGGAAATGCATTATTTAAGTTATAAACAAGATACCTTATATACGGATAGTGACTCTAATTTACTATTAAACTTCGGCCATATATTACATCCCTATTTCATCACAGATTGTAATTGCACTTCACATAGTGAAGGTACTATAGCAACCTGTTCATATTTCATTATTCTTGATTGAAGGGATAGCCAATAAATAAACAAATATATCAGACTACATGTTATTTCACTTGGTAGCATTAGGTACGGAATTCCACCTGAAAACTGGTCCTTACCAAACAGAGTGTACATTTGTGCAATACTGGTTGATTATGTCTTACTGAAAGGGAATATCCAAAATAGTTGAAACCTTGCAGGGTGGGTGATATATGCATTGGATACGCCCAATATTATCAGAAGGGGATTATTTAATTGTGTTGAAATCATCATTGGTTTTAGTATTTTAACCGTCGATATTTATGGTAATTTGATCTTGGAAGCTGGATTGGACAATATTGAGAACTTTAATTGAATAACCACTTAACAGAGTTATTGTGATGTATATGAGTGAGATGTTCCTTTAATTGTGGTAGACACTAATAATCTACCAGGTGGAGATATTGTGTGCTAAGTGCCGGGCCCAAGGAAACAACCAACGACCGTACGGTAGTGTAGTCGAATGGTTAACGCGACCGATGATACATATTCCGATCTATATACAAAAACGGTCCAAGTGATGGACCGGGTTTCGAAAACTTCGCTCGATAAAAAAAACAATCAACGACCGTTGGTTGTAGGTTGGCACTAAAATTTTGGAAATGGATTAGACAATTCAAACCAAATTATTAAGATAGTGGTAGCAATTAGAAATATAATATTGATTTTAAATAACCCAGTTTTCTCGACTAAACAATGTTTTCATTTGGGTTCAACTCCAACATAAAACAAGAAGCTCCATTACAATTTAGTCAGCAGTTGTTCATATATGTGTCTACATGATCCAACTGGTTAGATCAATCGGAGACACGAGATCATCATTCAATATCCAGCGTGACCATAACCAAATGCTGTGTTAACCTACAGCAATTTACTGTGCTTCCACACCATGTCGGAATGTCCATCCAAAATCAAGATTCAAATTCCAATCGAAATCGCAATAATTAGAATTATTTTTCGTTTCTAACAATTCATATCAAGTGCTCATAGTGGAATGATTTATTTTTACTTATCAGTGACTATAATTAAAATATTATGAAACTTACATGCAATTCTTTAACATTATTGTAAGACTTGTTTTGGCATTTTAACGAAATTATTGAATTTGGAATATTGCAAGAAATCAACTGATATGGATAAGAAAATCCCTAACACCATGTTTGTATAAGATAGACATTATGCATGATTTTGAGACCAACCGGAGAACCAATGGTTTCTACTTACAGTAATACAAATCATACAAAAATATATTCGCATTTGTTGAAGAAAATTATCATTCATTTACACCACACTGCAATATCCCTGCTAACCTGACAGTGGGGACGGGGTAATTTAAAAGTCCTAATGTAATGTCAATTGTGTTTTCCCATAAATTAAACGTAAATAATAGTAATAGCACAATTTGGCATCCGACCGGAATAAATAATTTGGATTTCATCCCATCACTACTTGTTACCAATCCACATATGCCTATCTCTATAAATATCGTTTCCGTTCTGAACGATCGAAATGTACAAGGAAGACTTACCGAGGAAAGTTGTTGAACAGCTTCACATAAGATGATGCGACTTTGTACGGAAATCTTCTCCTCGTCAATTCGTAGACGACTGACTTTATGCAAACAATCGGCCAAACAACTTGCTGCGTTCTCATCGAATTCAGATTGAATTTCTAAGACAATCTGCAACAAGGATAAGGAGGTGATTCATATTAATGTAAGTTATCCTACGTTGGTTATATGGAACAATATACCCGATATGACATGGTACTTGCAGTTTGACAAGATCACAAGAATGGTTTTGTAGTCAGTATATGTAAGTTATCAACAAATGGAGCAAGATATCATAATATTAATGCAAGAAATAAAATGCTCATCACTTGAACAGTTACTTCATCGCGATACACACATATGATTTATGTGGCGCATAATATTAAACAACCGAGAATGTAGAAGCAGCATTATAATGATAAATAATTTTTAAAACCCAAATTAAAAATCTTATAACACTGTAGTGAACTACCACTGTAAAATGTGTTTTATTTCCATCATGTTAACTCTATTCGATAAAAATATAACCTGGCATTTGTAGTAAAAAAGTGTAACAAATAAACAATGTGTAATATATATTATGAATTTGTAATTTTTCTGCTGCATGTAAAACCTGTTTATAACCCGAACATACTTGCATATGTGGATAACCTTATTACTTCCTAATTAGAATATATTGATGATAAAGATAAATTTCTAATTCTTATTAAATGCAGTCACATTACAATGCTTCGGTTGGTTTATTACGTCACAACATTTTGAGACAGTTTTCTTTTTTCACTCATTTGTATGCATTGTAATTATATTGGAAAGAATATTTCAGAATATTCATTTGTTCTAACATTTAATTTAAGAACCATATGAATATTTAATTTAAGAATCACATAAATATTTAATTTAAGAATCATATGAATATTTAATTTAAGAACCATATAAATATTTAATTTAAGAACCATATGAATACCATATGTTCTTAAATTACCCTGCACTTAGAATGCTTCACATCTAGTACACTAGTTTACCCATAATTACTACACTCACATAAGTAATCCCTTTTATAGTTAAAAACCCTACCATCCAGATATTGTAAGATTGTCATGAGATCTCCTGACTGCAGGATGTCCTTCTGTTAGTGGCTGGTTCATAAAAACCACCATTTCAACAATTTATTGTTTATTACCTGTCGGAAACTTGCTTACTAGTTTACTTTATTCTTTATTATGATTATCTTTGTGTAATAACTTTTGTCTAGTTGTTTTTATTGCATTATAACTGTTATGTAAATCCCAACCAAAATATAATTTAAAGTGCAATATTGTTTTGCAAATGATTTTATTTAACTCGTAGAAGGATGGTGAACTTATTATTGTAGAAGGAAGGATGTTGGGAACAAATTTGGTGAAATTCAAATTCTGACTGAACAAGGAGCCGGCCGGTTATACACAATGGTCTTAAATCATAAACATAAACACGAGCTAGCTTAAATTACACTTGCTATCCAAAACAAAGCATTTCCAGACTTAACTAACTAGATACTCAGAAAAACGCGGTCTTTGTCGTAAAATACGTCATAATGGGGAAAACTGAAATAATCGAGTGAATTACAATCACGTTTGAAATCGCTATACAATGGGGACGATAAATCTTACAGGCATTTTATATATGACTTTTTTATAAAATAATGGTAACTCGTAGATTAATACTTGATTAAGGTTTAGTAGAGCTGTCAATCATATCACTGAGAAGTGGGAAAGGCATAAAATGGTAATGTGAAACAATTGGTCAGGGTGAAGATAGCACTGAAAATCTTTCCCGTTAGAATTTATTTCCCCACATGTGGTTCTATAGAAGGCTGGTGGTGTGCCACGAGACACTTATACAGTTGCCTTACTGGTCATTTCCTCCAGTGATGGAAAAAATGTTTTTGCTAATTTCAATATAAACACTCTGGTGATTTAATGTGTTTTATAACGGAAACACTTTTATAGACTTCTCATGAACTGCTGTACAACAACACTGTAATAGCTGCAGTACAGTTGTGTAAATATACACATCTATAATAAATCAGTGATTGATGTGGAGCTACTTGAAGTTTGGTTCAAAATATTTACCTTGTTCGGTCGATCATTGATAGCTGTGCACAAATCCCGCATACAATCGTTCAGTTGTTTGCATTTCCTTAATGTAAGTTCATCAATATGTTGAATATGAGGAACTAGGTATTCAGGTACATTTTCAAGCTCTGTTCCATTCAACACTAACTTCTTGATCTAGAATAAACGGTTGTTTGCCAGCAATTTCTAATGAATCAACAGATTGTATAATATTAAGTAAATGGTATATACATAGGCGTCGGAAAATGCAGAAAAACGTGCACAAGTGGGGTGCTTTTTTATCTATATATTTGCGGCGTCTATTGTGCAAATATCCATTAGACATGAAAAAGCACTTTTCATGTATTCCAATTTGTCTACATATTCGCAGAACCTTTGAAAATAAAAGGTTGTTATTACAAATATAGTGATGTTAAAATCTTCAAGCGCGAATTCATTGCGTGGTGCGGCGCGCCGCACACACAGAGGAAAACGACTTTAAAGTGTATGGGACTAATGATAAGATAATGTTGTTGTTATGCTATGATGCAAGATGTATTTCCGAACTCCCACTTTAAACAATGTTTGGACGCTTTTTTTCGTGCTTTCGGTATGGAGAAACGCATTACGGGTATTAAGTGCCATAGTTTTTTAAGGCCTATATACAATAAAAAAATAATAACGTCGCTAGTCAGTATTGTACTCGTCTACAATAAGGTTGTGGGTATATAAGCCGACCCAATACTAAAAATATGTTATGTTCCGGCGGGTTCTAACCGTCGGGATTGGAGCCAAAGTTTCGAGTTGTACAAAAATGGTTTTCTAGACATAAACCATTCAGCTTTCATTACTAGCATGGAATAATTGGTGAAACTAATATTGTATTCCAACGGTATTATGCAGAATATCTCATTGCGTAATTATGTAGTTGCGCTTTGATCTCCGCAGTTATAGGCCTAACGGGCAACACCTTAAATACACTACTCTAAACCCCAGAACTCACATATGGTACACCCCCAACACCAACCCCAATTTAAACAAAATAATTCTAATAACCTAATCTTTGTTTAAAAGAGTAGACATGTGTATATTTTCGATGACACATGCGAATGCGCTGAGCTCATGATAATATTAAAAGAGAATAAACTTTTATTTTATGGCAAGGTCAGCTGTTAGTTCAGGACAGCAAGTAAAACTAGTTTCTAATCTTCGTAGCTCACGCCTGTTCACGCAATTAAAAATTTCCCATTTTAAAATCCACTGATTTACTGTTGTTTACCAAATTTAGTTTTACAAAACGATTAATCAGATCATTGCTATGTAATGTCTCATTGATTCTATGCCCGGCTTGACTAAATTTATAATAAAAAATGCTATTTAGAATTCAAAACGGAAATGCATTATAATGCAATTTTAAATGCAGTTCTACAGCCCCCTATTTCTATATAACCATCATTTATTTCATGCGAGTAACGAAGGCCGAAATTTAAAAAAAATACACGCGTCTACTCTTTTCGACCTTTTGCATGTTGGACAAGAGCCAAACAATCCTTACATACACGTTTTCCCTAACATTGCTTATTATAGTTAAAACTGGTTAGCAACTTTCGCGTAACCAATACAAAATATTTGAATTCCGTGTTGTTTCGCCTGGTAGAATTTCGATATTTAGATGACTTCGTACATTACACCAACTAGCACAAATAGTCATATCTTACACCAGACGCTTAACTCGCTGTACAAAGGGTAGCAATATACCAACGAGCGGATTGGTATTACATTAAAAGCCAGCGTAGCCCACCACCGCTGACCAGGGATTAATATAAATTTAAATAAAAACCAGAATTGTTTTGTTTATTGCAAATACCGTTTTCTATATTTGGAAAAGGAGCGAATTAAACCGCATAAACCGGTTCTGTAAAAACTTATCTGCTACCAAACATTATTTTAAAAAGAATTTAGTTAAAAAGGTCATATACTCATAAAGGCTAAATCTTGTAAACAACAATAATTCAACGGTATTTTAAACCTGGAAATTTTAATTATGCAAAACGCGTGAACTATGAAGAAGAAACAATTTTCACTTTCTGTTTTTAATTGATAGCAGACCTAATATATTAATGAAATATTAGTTACTCTCTCGTATTATCATCGTGAGCTGAGCGCATTCGTACGAGTCATCAAAAGATACACGCGTCGCTCTTTATCACATCTCAAACAGATGTGAAAACTAATGAAAGATAATGATCAAATGTAAATAAAGTGGAAGTGGGTAGTTTGAGCACTAGGTGTCAGTAGCTCAAGGACTTGGTCTTGTAACAATCATTTCATATATTGTGTATCATGTTAAAATTTGTCTGCATTTTTGTACAAATTTTGAAACAACCGACTAAATAGTGACCAGTTTTGTACCTGCAACCTTTTAGCTAAAAGTTGACGCAATAATCCACCAAGCTATGTGGTTGGTTAAAATTAATACATTAATCCATACACACACATATAGCCACCACCTTCCAATGAATATTCAGTCAATACTCGGCCATTACTTAAATCACCAATCTTAACAATCGGACCAAGCATGTCGGCTTCACTTAGTTTAAAAGGTAAATGCTAACGACTGCTAATACACAATTGTTGGCGGGTTACTTGGGAGGAAAAATATTAAAGTTATTTGACTCCCCAATGTTCCCCTAACAATTGAGTATTTCTAGTCATTTAATATATATAGATCAAAGATTATATACCGACACCAGGTGTGGGGTATGACGTAAGCTAATGGGGATATCACCCAACAACAAAAGCGTTGTTCAGTCTTTTCGTTTAATTACGAAGTCAGTTCAACTGTCACTGTGCGCTTGTAAACTTACTGCAAGGTAAGTAGTTTTAATATCCTACCATATACATAACTTGTTTAAGCCAAATATGCAATCTTGTTATTTTGTAAACACACCGTGTATAAATATAACTTATTGGAACTGTCCAATTATGTTATTATTCTGTGGTTAAACTACTGCACATGGTGAATGGGACAACTAATGAACTGCTAACCTAAACTTCTTGAATAACTCCTATGATTCATATATTTAAACCGATAATTCTGGTGATTGAACCTGGTGATGGGATGAGGTCATTCACATGCAGCATTTCAAACCATTCTTTCAATATTTTAAAAATTGTGTCTTCAATTTGACCTTAAAGTGTCTATACTGCTACAATGCTACTATTGTTTACCAACAATGGCTTCATGCTACCTATAATATTTAGGTTATTTTTACTCTTTAACAATAGATACTTTAAACTGAAAAGTTATATTTGAGCATCCAACCTGCTTGCTTGTGAGTGTATGTTATAAACCTCACTAAATACCACAATTAACAATGAAACATTCCATTACAAACCCAAAATTTAAAGACATCATCCCATCACAATACACCACTTGTTGAACCAATAGAAATCGACATAAAATTCATTCCAAAACGACATTTTATCCGAACCTTCCCGGGGTTGCAGTTGTAGCATTCGCTTCACATCTTCAGGACGATCACGAAGATACACACTCCATGATGTTGCCCATTCATCATGTTCAGTACCCCGTTCACCTTCTACAACCAACTGAGGAAATGCAATATTCAAGTTATAAACCAGATAGAAGCGTATATATGGATAGCGACTCTAATTAACTATAAAACTTCGGCCCATATAATACAGCACTATTTCATCACAGATTGTAAATGCATTTCACATAGTGAAGGTGCTATAGCAACCTGTTCATATTTCATTATTCTTGATTGAAGGGATAGCCAATAAATAAACAAATATATTAGACTACATGTTATTTCACTTGGTAGCATTAGGTCCGAAATTCCACCTGAAAACTGGTCCTAACCGTACAGATTGTACATTTGTGCAATACCGGTTGATTATGTCTTACTGAAAGGGAATATCCAAAATAGTTAAAACTTTGCAAGGTGGGTGATATATGCATTCGATACACCCAATATTATCAGAAGGGAATTATTTAATTGTGTTGAAATCATCATTGGTTTCAGTATTGTAACCGTCGATATTCATTGTAATTTGAACTTGGAGCTGGATTGGACAATATTGAAAACTTTAATTGAATAACCACTTAACGGAGCTTTTGTGGTGTATATGATTGAGGTGTTCCTTTAATTGTGGTAGACACCAATATTCTTCTAAGACATTGTCCACTAAATTTCCGCATTGTCTGCTAAGTGCCTTGCGCAAGGACACAACCATCGAACGTTGGTTTGTTTGGTTGACATTGATATCTAAGAAATGGATCAGACAATTAAACCAAAATATTAAGGAAAGGGATCCAACTGGTTAGATCAATCGGAGACACGAAATCATCATTCAATATCCAGCGTGATCATAACCAAATGCTGTGTTAACCTACAGCAATATACTCTGCTTCCACACCATGTCGGAACGTCCATCCAAAATCAAGATTCAATTCCAATCGAAATCGCAATAATTAGAATTAATTTTTTGATCCTAACAATTCATATTCATAAGTGCTCATAGTAAAACGATTTAGTTTTACTTATCAGAGACTATAATTAAAATATTATGAAACATACATGCATTTCTTTAACATTATTGTAAGAATTGTTTTGGCATTTTTAGAAAATGATTGAATTTGGAATATTGCTATAAATAAAACTGATTTGGATAAAAAAAATCCCTAACGCTATGTGTGTATAGGATAGGCAATATGTGTGTTTTTGAGACCAACCAGAGAACCAACGGTTTCTACTTACAGTAATACAAATCATACAAAAATATAATTGCATTTGTTGAAGAAAATTATCAATCATTTACACCACACGGCAATATCCCTGCTAACCTGACAGTGGGGACGGGGTAATTTGAAACTTTGTGTAATGTCAATTGTGTTTTCTCACATAATGAATTATAAATATCATCCCACAATTAAAATATAAATAATAGTAATGGCACAATTTAACATCTGACCGGAATAAATAATTTGCATTTCATCCCATCACTACTTGTTACCAATCCACATATGCCTATCTCTATGAATATCGTTTCCGTTCTGACCGATCGAAATGTACAAGGAAGACTTACCGAGGAAAGTTGTTGAACAGCTTCACGTAAGATGATGCGACTTTGTACGGAAATCTTCTCCTCGTCAATTTGTAGATGGCTGACTTTATGCAAACAATCGGCCAAACAACTTGCTGCGTTCTCATCGAATTCAGATTGAATATGTAAGACAATCTGCAACAAGGATAAGGAGGTGATTCATATTAATGTAAGTTATCATACATTGGTTATATGGTACATATACCCGATATGACATGGTACTTGCAGTTTTACAAGATCACAAGAATGGTTTTGTAGTCAGTATATATGAATTATCAACAAATGGAGCAAGATATCATAATATTAATGCAAGAAATAACATGATCATCACTTGAACAGTTACTTCATCGCGATAAACACACATAATTTATGTGGCGCATAAAATTAAACAACCGAGAATGTAGAAGCAGCATTATAATGATGAATTATGCTTCGCACCAGTATCACGTTTGACGCTTGGGATGTATAAAGTAAAGTTGCCAAAACTTAACAATCGAAAATCGTAAAAATGTTATCGAATTTTTAATACCCAAATTAAAAATCTTATAACACTGTAGTGAACTACCACTGTAAAATGTGTTTTATTTCCATCATGTTAACTTTATTCGATACAAATATAACCTGGCATTTGTAGTAAAACAGTGTAACAAATAAACAATGTGTAATATATCTCATGAATTTGTAATTTTCCTACTGCATGTTAAACCTGGTTATAACCCGAACATACATGCATATTTGCATAACCTTATTACTTCCTAATTAGGATATATTGATGATTAAGATAAATTTCTAAATCATATTAAACGCAGTCTCATTACAGTTCTCAGGTTGGTTTATTAGGTCACAACCCTTTGAGACAGTTTTACTTTCTTTTTAAACCAAATTTCACTCATTCATATGCATTGTAGATTATAGATTGAACGGAATATTTTAGAATATCCATATTTTTCTTCCACATACATTAACACCAAATTTATTCCCATTTTATAACTATTTTTAGTTTATTTATTTAGTTTTGTACAAAAATTGGCAAATAGCAAGAGAACTTTCTTGAAAATCGTGTGAATAGATGTCCTGTTTAAGTCAGTAAATTAAATTCCAATATAAAATAAAGAGTGTCAACCACGTATTTATCATTTCTATTTGTAAAACCACGTTTTGTATATTAATGTTTGAATAAAAATGAAATATAACACGAGCAGAATTTAGAATACCAGGTGCTCATGGTGGGATTACCTGAGCTATTGCAGCATGTTGTGTATGATAGAACTGCTGTACAACAACACTGTAATAGCTGCGGTACAGCCGTTTAAATATACACATCTATAATAAATCAGTGATTGATGTGGAGCTACTTGAAGTTTGGTTCCCAATATTTACCTTGTTCGGTCGATCATTGATAGCTGTGCACAAATCCCGCATACAATCATTCAGTTGTTTGCAATCCTTTAATCGAAGTACATCAATATGTTGAATATGAGGAACCAGGTATTCAGCTACATTTCCCAGCTCTGTTCCTTTCAACTTTAACTTCTTGATCTAGAATAAGACTTTTTATTTCTCACCAAAGATTTAAATTGTTTTATCAATAATATTATGAAAGATGTCCACCATGCTGTTCATTGTACATCAGTGTGATTCATATGGTTTGGTGAGCAAGAGCTCTAGTGGTCAGAAAATTTGATTTTGCTACGAAACTATATTTCTTTATGTGGATTTGTGGTGACTTATACTAAGCAGAAACTTTTAATGAATCTATTGTTACATGGTTAGCCGATGGCATTGGTATTTTGAAATGATTTTTTTATTGATGTTAATCTTTAGCAAAAAAGTTACCCTCGAATATTGGTGTTACGAGCAGGTGCATTTAGCTACTCAAACCTTAGATATAAGTACATATTAAGCTGTCCTTCCTGGTGATATGATCGGTGACTGAAACATTATAACAACAGGTAACATGATGCGGAAAAACAAAATTTAAAAGTTTACCCAAGAAAATCCCCCAACATAGAATATGAATAAGCAACCATAAATACACTATTATTATGTGCATGAAATAGCTAAACATTTAAGTTTAAAATTATTAGATGGAGAATCTGAATATGTCATGTCGCGATAATTTGCGATAACAACCAATACGGTTGCATGAAAGACCAAGAGAACAATGGGTATGCAGCTGCGTATCCTAACCCACATGCAAACAACATCTATTTTGCGTGTTTAGAAATCATGTTTTGCTCTTTTCATTTATTACGTATTACTATAAAATATCCAATCCACAACCAAACACTGCGATGTTAGAGATTCAAGTGTGCCCACACGTGCCCTGCATACACACTGCCCACACACTGCCCACACACTGCCCACACACTGCCCACACACTGCCCACACACTGCCCACACACTGCCCACACACTGCCCACACACTGCCCACACACTGCCCACACACTGCCCACACACTGCCCACACACTGCCCACACACTGCCCACACACTGCCCACACACTGCCCACACACTCCCCACACACTGCCCACACACTGCCCACACACTGCCCACACACTGCCCACACACTGCCCACACACTGCCCACACACTGCACACACACTGCACACACACTGCACACACACTGCACACACACTGCACACACACTGCACACACACTGCACACACACTGCACACACACTGACTACAATGACTTCCCTGCCCAAACTGGGTATTTAGAGTCGGCCGAATAGAGGCGGGTACGAACGTTTTGCGGGATGTGGTGACATTTTTTGACCGAAATTTAGAATATTATAATTAAGACAATTTACAAATTAGAATAAAAGGAAAATTAGATAAAATACTATAATTAACACATCCGAGTTTACCCCCCAAAAGTCAGCAATAGTATAAGAAATAGAGCTGGGCGTAATTACGAAATTACGTTCAGGTACGTAATTACGGACGTCGGAATTACGTTACGTAAGTCAAATCAAAATTATTACGCATCTGTAGCATATCGTACATATATTAGTTTTAATTTATTCGATGTTCAAAATATTTTATGTTTCAAACGTCGTTTTTTGCGTTTGATGTTTTTCTCACGTGTTTTATTACTCTTAACGTAATTAACACCTTGTACGGCCTTTTGTATTTTCTCTGGTTTAAATCATTAACATAGTTTAACGTGCAGATGTGTAGTGACATTCGCGGCTTTTGTAATATATTTTGCTTATTACATTAAGTTATGTTAAAATTGTAAAAGCGAGCGTTTAATGCACGCACGGCTGTTCCTCATGTCAATTATTTTCTTGTAAACCGGCTATTATCCCCAACGCTTCATTTATAATCCTTTACACACATATTATGCCATAGGTATTGCAAGCTGATGTTTTGTGTATAAAGTCTTTTGCATTTTTTAGTATCGAAAACGCGTTTTGGAACAAGGACCAAAATAAATCGCCTGCTGGGGCGCGGCTCCGAGCATGTCTAGGCAACCAGTTGAACTGTATGTGTTTTACTGTATCAGCTTATAAGTTACAATAAAGAAACCTTCCGAGACGGAGTCAAATTTGGAGTCTAAATAGTTGGAGAAATCAGGTCAGGTCCAGTGCTAGGTATAAGCACTCAAAACAACCACAAAAGAACCTGATTCTCCACAGTGGTGAACATCCAATACGTGGTTGAACACGCAGGGCTATTTACGAAGAAAAAAATGTGTTGGCGAAACAATCGCTTCAATTTTCCGATGCCAACATAAATGCCGCAAGTGAGGATTTGCTGGTTTCACAAACCTTTTGGTTGCCGTGCTCCGAAAATGCAATCCAGGCTGCAATTGGTCTGCAACCAACAGAGAAACAGCAAGAACAAAACAAAAATCAACACTCCAAATGTCAAGCCCGAGATATTATCATGCGAAGTCCAGTTTATTCTTTTGTTGAAGACGTCGCAAATAACTTTAAAGTTTCTGGTGGACCCTAGAGCATTAGTTTCTCTTCTACCTAATTTGGAAGATAAGCGTTCTATTTTCAACCAATGTTCCTGTAAAGTGCGTCTAAGCGAAACGAACTGCCCATCAACCGGAAACAAGGTATTGGATGTTTCCTTACAAGGTTTGGGCTGTTTTAAATGGAAATTTCAAATTGCAAACGTTCGCTATCCCGTGATTGGTTTGGACTTTATAGAGCGTTTTAATTTCATTGTGGACGGGCGAAGTGGCCGTCTACGTCGATTAACAAACATAATTAATATACCACCGCCTGCACCAAAGCGCAAAGAGACTGTAGCATATCGTACAAATATTAGTTTTAAGTTATTCCATGTTCAAAATATTTTATGTTTCAAACGTCGTTTTTTTGCGTTTGATGTTTTTCCCATGTGTTTTATTACTTTTTACGTATATTTATCACCTTGTACGGCCTTTTGTATTTCCCCTGGTTTAAATCATTAACATAGTTTTCCAACCTAATTCCCCACAGTTAGTCAAACGTGCAGATGTAAAACACCTCGTAAATTCCCTATATATTCTGGAAATTTGAATAAGATGATTTAACCTACATCAAACTAAGTAACCTGCGCCAGACTATATAATTCGCAATTAGAACAAGTAACCCGAATCACGAGTATTTGAATACGTAAAATACAACTATATTGAACAAGGAGTCAGACTTTGGATTTGAGAAAAGACATTAAGCAACGAAGAAGTATTGGCTACTATAGTAATTAGTAGGCGTTCTGTGGAGAGTAAAATTATAGACTTTCCGCTGCGCAGCTCGCGAGAGACCGTAAGGCAGCAATCAGAAACAAGAGCAGACAACGCCTCGGTCATTGAACGATTAAAGAAAGGGCGAGCCCACAGACCGAAGAAAACCAGAGGGAAGCGCTGAAAGCACCGAAAGACATTCCCGCAATAAAGAAACCATCATTCACGAGCAACGCAATTGAAGAAGAGAACAATATTTTTGACATTTTGCTCGAGTCGGAAAGGACTTTTCTTCACGACACGCGTCGCACACCTGAGCGATCACCTGGGCTCACGTATATACAAGTTTGTCGTTTTCATGGTGGCCGTTTCGTCTACGAGACGGATCTTTGACTGTCACCGAGTTGGTAAGAAAATGTAAATAGGGTACGATCACGACTAAAGCATTATTGATTATTACATGAGCATTAAGTATCGTCTAGAGTGGCCTATTTTCTATGAGTATTTTATGTCTACTGGTTATGGTATTGCGTGTCGAGCATGCTCCACGCCGACTAAGTTTTTTATACGAGTATGTTTTTTATGTCTATTGTCTAGGCCCATGGCGGGATTTGCGCCTGAATAAATTTGGTTTGAATTTTGCCCTGTGCATGGACCACCAATGTTTTTGCATAGCGAATAACCTGATAGTTATTTCATAGGCACTATACAGAAACCTTTGTTCATTTTCGCATGTCCAGGCAACCAGTTAAACTGCATGTGTTTTACTGTATCAGCTTATAAGTTACAATAAAGAAACCTACCGAGACGGAGTCAAATTCGCAGTCTAAGTAGTTGGAGACCTCAGGTCAGGTCCAGTGCTAGGTATAAGCACTCAAAACAACCACAAAAGAACCTGATTCTCCATAGATGTGAAACGTCTCGCACCTAAACTTCTCGCACCTCGTAAATGCCCTATATATTCTGAAAATTTTAATAGGATAATATACCCTACATTAACCTAAGTAATCTGTGTCAGACTTTATAATTTCCTTTTAGAATAAGTAACTTACATCACGAGTATTTGAAGACGTAAAATACAATTATATTGAACAAGAACTCAGACTTTGGATTTGAGGAAAGACATTAAGCAACGAAGAAGTATTGGTTACGTAATTCATGTTTTGTAACAATTCTTAAAGTTTTAATCTGATTTGTCGACTTCTAATTGGAGATGTCGGTGCGATATGGTATTCCTAGCACAATCATAATTCAGGAGCATAACTTCGTTTTCATGGAAATTAACCTAAGAAAATGTTTTCTTTTTTTAATTGGCATAAAGTGTCTAATGTTTTAACATTTCACCGGATTAAATAAAATTGGCCGTTCAAGCGCAATGGCCACAAAATCTAATTTATTAGAAAAAAACGCTTTGGTTTTTAAAGTCTTAGGGGAATTCACCTATATTCATTACCCAAATTTTTGGTTTCTGCATATTAAGATCATATTGTCTTACAAATGTCCAATTTTCATTGCGATTTCATTACTCCTTTTGGTTGATGTCGGGGCGACATCGCATGCCTGTCACAATCATGATTTGAGACCATATCCTATTTTTTGGGTATTTCCCTAGGTAAATTTATTATTTCTTTTAGGTGTTAAATCAGTGACTAATGCAATTACATTGCAGCAAATCTGATTACATTGCAGCAAATCTGATTAAAATTGTAACAGCCGTTCACACGTTATGACCAAAAAAAGCAATTTTTTTAGAAAAAAAATAGCTTTTTGGTTTTTAACGTCTAAGGGGAATTCCCCTAGATTCATCACCCAACATTTTGGTTTCTGCATATCTGAACCATGTTGTCTAATAGATCACTAAGTTACATTGCGCTTCCATTATTCCTTTTGGTAGATGTCGGAGCGACATGCAATGCCTGTCAAGTGTTGGACGAAGAAAAAAAAAGAAAAAAAACTGACAAAAACAATATGTGTCCCAATTTTTCAAATGGGTCACATAATAATTAGTAGGCGTTCTGTGGAAAGCGAACTTATAGACTTTCCGCTGCGCAACTCGCGAAAGACCGTTAGTACGTGGCCGTCAGTTAACCGTCAATGAAATCAATAAATAGTTAACCGACTGTGTTCGTTTTTCACGCATACAACAGCGCATTATAATAATACACGTTATGGGGTGGTTGTTCTTTTTTAAAGACCGCGCGGTTGACCTTCAATGGACCTACTATTAGTGATGGGACTAGTAACGGTCGAGGCCTCGAGTTTGCATTGTGTTGCTAACCGAAGCTCCTTACAGTGTTTATTACTTTGATCGGCGGTATGACCTAGAGTCACGTTGACCTAGTTTTTTCTTTTTTTTCTTTTTTTTCGTCAAAGATTTGACAGGCATGGCATGTTGCCCCGATATCTACCAGAAGAAACAATGGAATCGCAATAAAACTTAGCCATTTGTTAGACAACATGGTCTATATATGCAGAAACCAAAATTTTGGGTGATAAATCAAGGGGGATTTCCTTGAGAGGTTAAAAACCAGAACGGTATTTTTTATAAAAAATGTAGCTTTTTGTGGCAGAGCGCTTGAACGGCTGCTCTGATTTAAATCAGATTTGAGGAACAAGCTCCAGACACGAATCACTTGGCGATGGAAAATATTTTTGTAAACATATCGCACCGAGATGGAGTATGACACGGAGATAGTTGACGAGGTAGTGACAGAGGAAGAGGCGCAAATAAGATAGATGAGCATGATGCTCCCCAATCATCAGCATCTCTTCCTGAAAAACGTTCTCCTCTAGCAAAGAGGAGCACATTAATGTGGTCGTCATCAGCCACGTCGACGCTCGTAAGTCAGCAATCGGTGGTCAGTCCGTGTGCCTCCTTGGGATGGTGGACAAACGCAAGAGACGAAGGAAACGGAGTCGAAGTAGGACGGGCGTCCGAGACCGATATGAAACATTTCGAAATTCTCATTGCACCAGGAACTATGAGTTTTGTGTCGAACAGGATCGAGAAGAGTGGAGAAGGTGGTTCGTGTGTTTAACCCAGTAGACTTTGCTGTCGCCCCAGTAAGGAGGGCATCGTGGCTACGCAGATAAGGTGGGTCTACGACCCTGGCGGTTTAATACTGGTTGAAAGGGACAATGCAAACTTTTTTTTTTTTGGGGGGGGGGGGGTTCTAAGGGTCCACAGGCGACCGGCGAAACTGAGAGTACCCAACACTATACAACAAACCCTTCTAGGAAATCCACATAAACATAACCATTTGCAAGCAAGAAGGAAGGAAATGTCCAATCGAGGTCCAACTTGTATTAGCTCTTGTGTAATGAACATAGTATTAGCTATTGTGTAATGAATATAGTATTAACTATTGTGTAATAAATATAGTATTAGCTATTGTGTAATTAATATAGTATTAGTTATTGTGTAATGAATATAGTATTAACTATTGTGTAATGAATATAGTATTAGACTGTAAAGTTTTTTTTTTCTTTCTATGTGGTGGGTTTAAATTCCTTGCCTTTTTGGACGCTCTTCGTTTTACGCGTTATTGTCTTGTTTCGATGATTATTTGATTACTTGACTTTATGTATATTTGGCTGTAATTTTTGTTTAAGCGAGTAGTTATGTAGTAGTTCTGTAGTTATACAGTTGTGCAGTTGCATTGTGGCGGTCAAGGATATAGACCGAGCAAGATTCAAATAAATTGGGCTGAAACGCTACATTATGTAATAAATATCATGTAGCGTCTCTATCTTTTTGTCGCCTAGTGTACTTTTTCATTTTGAGTTTTATTTATGTGTGACGTTATGTTCTTTTAAACTCCTTGTTTAGTTGTCGCATTTCGTTTGGTTAACTATGTTGTTTATGTATTTTCCTTGTTTTCCTGTGTTGGCAAGTGCATGTTTTAATCGAGTTAAATATGTAAGAGATGTTAATATTTTTCTTTGTGATATTTATCAAGTTCGGATGGTAATCCGAGAATCCTTCAGGTTTCCGATTGTATAACCAAACTTAATACACTTTGTATGTGATATCCCACATTGGATTAGCTAATCAGACATCCTGTTTGTTAAATTAAAAAAAAGATATTAAATGTTGATTGGTAACTCGGAAACCCATTAAATAATTAGGTAACTAAGGAACCCAATTGTTTTTGCATGTAGAAACTGTAGTGTTGTGACTGTAAAAGGCCCTATTCCGATTGCTTGTATACGAAAATATCCCGGATGTTAGCTTATCAAACGTGGTCTTTATTGTGTAATACTTGCCATAGCGAGTGTACGGTACTTAATAAATTAACTAAAGTGTTCTAAATATTGTGAGCGTAAAACTATTAATAAGGCACACAACAGAAACAGATAGCAGTTAAAAGTGGGTTTACATATAGTGAGGGTAGAAACATTATTGCCATGTTTTAGTTTAAAATAAGGTTTCATCTGAACTTACTTTAACTAACCATATATGATACTTACCCTGGTCATCGTTGATCCCTGTAAACCACGAAGAAAAGTTGTGGTTTCAGGCGCTGCATGATCATCAGCTTTCACCGTTAAGTTGTGAGGAGCTGAACAGGATTTGAAAGCAAACGCAAGATCACGTGCTTGGGCTGGGTTTGGAGGAACTTTCATTATTATGTCAGTTGGTAGGCATTGTTCTACTTGTTTTATTATTTCATTATCATCAAACTCATGAATCCAGCCTGACACTTTACCAAGTAAAGTATTAAAGTTGTTTTTGTTTGGATCAATTTGTTGTCTTGAAATTATATCCAGAATCATTTTCTTTTTTTCCTTAAAATCTTTAATCTCTGAAGTTGGGAAGATGAGTTTCAGATCCGTTTTTGAAGTCGGGTTACAAATGCCAAACATGAATCTTGCCACAACTTCCTCACTGGAATTTTTCAAATATGGAGCTGTAACGTTGAAATTGTTCATATGGCATGAAGAGCATCATGTGAACAGCAGTGAGAAATTCCTGCCACGTGAGATGAGAAAAGTAACTTCTCTTATGTCCTTCTAATATTTTTATTCGCATGCCTGATGCTTTGTCAACATATGTGTGCATAAAGTTATTGGCCATTGTTTCTTTGATCTTAACTTTCTTGAAGTCCTTAATATTAAAAACTAGTTTTTGTTTTTTGAACCCTTTAAAAGCTAATTGACTTAATTTAACCAGTTCCAAGCTGATTTGTTCTTCTGTCATGTCAGATTTCAGATGCTCAGAAGTTATGTAGTGAGTTAGTGCATAGATTAAGACTTGCGTCATTGAGTTTATCTCTTTGCCTGTAGATAGACACATAATAAGACAAGCCATGATCAGAATGCAATTGACCGGGACATAACACAATGCAGAAAGATTCGGTCGTTCCGTCAGATATTTTTTTATTTCAGGATACCTTTCACCACAGATCTGTGACCCGAGATCATCTATGGCATCTTGATCCAGACCCAGCACTTCAAGAACGAAAGTTGGTCGACAATCAGGGTGTATTTGATAGAACTGACCTGGTCTAGAAGTAACAAGTTTTATGGCATTGGGTAGAAGATTACCATTAAGCAAGTTCATGACAATGTCGACCGGTTTCTCCTTTCCATTGATCGTGCAGCGGTGGGTCTTTTTGGAAAATTTGGTTGCAGCTTCATCTAATCCATCCATCACAATGACAACATTGTGATTATTCTGCAACATGTCGATCACTGCTTTGTTTTTCTTGTGCGAATGGGTAGGGAACATAGCCATGCCGTTATCAATGAGAAATTGAAGCGTTGTTACCTTTTTCTTAAAATTAACATTTTTCATTGAAATGTAAAACAAATATTCGGTGTCTGGTGAAATGATTTCATCCAGAATGGATTTAGTCACCATCTTGCTAAGGGTACTCTTTCCGATTCCCGGTAACCCTACAACGGATATAGTGTTTCCATGTTGCTTGATATACAGTTCTTTGGCTGCATCACTTTTGCATTGCTTTTCAGCTTCTATTCGAGCAGTTTCTTTAGCTTTAGTAAAAATTTGGTTGATAGAAATTCTTGATGCATTAGATTGATAAATTGTATCTAAGCTCTTTCGTTCCATATGGTTCTGCCAGTCATAACTTTTGTTCCAATCAGCATCAGATCGTTGAATGACGGTAGATATTTGAAGTTGAACCCTCTCTATGGCTTGTTCAAGATGAATTGGCAGGATGGTTTCTCCAACAACTTCGTTTGCTCTAACAATCAACTTTCGCTTCAATTCTTCAGCTGAAAATATTTACAAAAAATACTGATGTATTCTGATTTTATTTGAATTGTAATGAAACTTAGTCATTTGAATTAAATTGTGGGTAATGAACTGGGAAAAATCCCCTGGTACGTTAAAATGCATAAAAGTAATCTTTATAGAAATTTCCCGGGGCCATGAAAAAATAAATTGGGCTAATTTGGAATTTGGTTTTATTTTGCGAATGTGCTTGACAAGAAGCTTTATTGTAAAACATTTTTGGTCAAATGTTAGTAAATCTAACACTTTTATGTTTTTCTAACTACCCATAAAAATGATGTTTTTATTTGACACCTATGGCTTTTGGTCGATTTACACCAATAAAACGTGTTTCGGTCCGACAATTTGCGTGAGTATCGATATACACTTATAACTAGAATTTTATATGAAAAAAAAAGGTGAAGACATCATAATTCTATCGTCATAGGACGCCAATTAACTTGGATAAATCCTATATTGGATAACCTAAATATGCTAATAGAAATTGAAAAAAATCGCATTTTATACCAGAACCAACCTAAGAAAGTGTGGCATAGTAATTTAAAGTGGTGCCAATATTTTGAATTTTGACAATCAAAAAACAATATCTCGGATAAATACATTGTAGGGTAAATGTATTGGTTTCATCTGTACAAATAAAACAATGATATTTGTTTTTGCTTACAGTTCATATAACCCATATAAACAAGCAGTATGGAAAGTGCTGTAGACAGAACAAAAAAACATGATAAATAAAATGAAAATTAACACCAACAATTTACAAGACAGCACAAGTAAATTAGTTAAATAGTGATACCAATCTAGTTTGAAAACAAAATGATTCTATTTGAATAAGGTTGCATGAGCGAATAGGATTTTTTAAATAACTGGGCATATTTGTTAATCTTTACTTTCTGATACTGAAATTGAACTCTCTGACAAGCAAGAAATATGAATACAATGGAATCTGCACTGATGAAGAAGTTGGAGGAATTGGACACCGCATTAGCTCATATCAAAAGTAAACAGGATAAGTATGAGTCCAATTGTAGTTTAAAGCCAGATACTGCTTCTCCTGTTCCTGTTTCAGATTCAACTCATCCAAAAGAACTGCAGGAGATTCGAAAGTCGCTGAACGATCTGGAAGCCTCTCTAAAAGATCTAAAGGCTGTGGTCAGAGACACAGACGAGCGACTTGACAACTTGGAGCAGTATGGCAGGAGGAACTGTCTCATTATCCATGGCTACAAAAGAATTCCCCCAAGATAATTTTATAAGTTATGTGCTATCCATTCTAAACCGCCTTAAACTGCCATATACTATTTCTAAGGCAGCAATCGACATCGCACACGTGCTACCATCGAAAAGGGACTCCACTCCTATCATCGTGAAGTTTGTCCAACGGATGGTGAGGAACGATGTATACGACTCTAAGAAACACCTGAAGGGGACGGGGATGTCGATGACAGAATCACTGACCCTACGGCGGCTCCGAATCGTGGAGAAAGCCAGAGAGGCCTTTGGCTTTCGAAGCGTTTGGACCAACAATGGGGTCATATTCACTGTGCACCAAAACACAAGGCGAGTTATTTATAGATTAAGCGATATTTCTTATATTCTTGCTAGGTCTAAATAATTTATTAATTTATCAATTTCAGTGCCATTTATTTTTGCACTATGCCTAGTTAAAATCCTAGCTCCTTAATATGCAAACCGTATCCAAAAAAAAGAAAGTCTGTCTTAACTGCAGCAAGACAATCCGAGTTAATCAAAATTTTATTTTCTGTGACAAGTGTAAATCAAATTTCCATTGCAAATGCTTGCCGACAATACCAAAGCAACAGTTAAATATTAAAAAGAATGTCACAACTTTACACTATAAATGGTTTTGTGATAACTGCCAAGATCCACCGTGCCTTCCATTCTCGAATATTTCCGATCTGGAACTCTCTTCTTTACTTTTCATCCCCTCCTCTCAAACCAACCAAATCACCCAGTCGACCCTCGACTCAGTAAAATTAAATAAATTTTTGGACAATTTAAATGAAAATATGCTAGATGAAGAGGATGAGTTGACTTCCATTAGGTGCCCAGAATCATATGTCAACACCAACCAATGTAAATCCTTTTTATTTGAAAAGCACCAAGGCTTAACAGTTTTAAGTCTTAATATCAGATCACTGGCCAACCCAAATAATTTTACCAAACTAGAGGCATTAGTTGCATCCCTTAAGTTTAAACCAGAAGTAATTGCCATTACAGAAACCTGGATAGTTGATAATCGTAGTGGTCACTACTCCAATTTACCCGGCTATGTTTTTGTAAGTAATAGTCGAACTAAATCTAGAGGCGGGGGGGGGTAGGAATGTACATTCGTTCTTATTTAGAGTTTCAAATTAAGGACTGTATTTCTATTATGGAGGAAAAAGTGTTTGAATCCCTATTTGTAGTTTTTCCCAATTTAACACCACACCTGAAACCCAATCATAAATCTTCGTTAATATGTGGTGTTATCTATAGGTCTCCAAAATTGGATACACAATCAAACTCAGCCTTTATTCACATATTATCAGAAACACTTGAAAAAATTGACAACCGAAACTGTAACTGTATTATAGTTGGGGACTTTAATTATGACCTCCTTAATATTAACAATAACACTGTCACTGATTTCACTAATACAATGCAGGACTTCTGCTATGAATCAATCATTAACAAACCAACCACGGTTTACAGACTCAGGTGCAACTGCAATTGATCATATTTGGACCACTATTGAATCTCCATTAGTTAAAGCTTGCATTTTAACTGATAACATATCAGACCATTTACCAGTTATATTAGCACTGAGGCCAAATTCAGATAACAATAGCAAATCTAGTAAATCTCAATCTAGTTCAAGATCCTTCAGTGATGCAAATATAGTCTCATTTAACAACAATCTTCAACATCTTAACATAGACAATATATTATGTGAATCAGATGTAAACTTTGCATATTCCAACCTAATGGAGCAATACAACACAGAGTTTGAAAACAGCTTTCCACTATTACCCAACAAAGCACCCAAATACCACTTAAAGTGGTTCAATGAAGAAATAAAGGAATTAAATAAAACTAAACAAAAACTATACAAAAAGTATTTACTAAAAAGAACAGTCTCATCAAAATTGGAATACAATAAAGCCCCGTAATTTGTACCATCACAAAATCCAAGCTGCAAAAAAATGTCATTATAGAAAAATGTTCAAGACTAACAGAAATAACATAAAGGCTACATGGAGGTCCATAAATGAACTACTCGGGAAATCGAAACCACAAATCTCAAAGTCATTTGAAATTAATGGATCATCTACCAGCAACCCAATACACATTGCTAACCATTTTAATGATCATTTTTCAAATGTTGCAACTGAGTTGGTAAACCGGATTCCACCATCCACCTCACACCACACAAATTACCTAAAATCCCAATCATCTTCCACCATGTACATATTCCCCACTAGCCCACAAGAGATTAAAACAATAATACTTGACTTAAAATCTAAATCCAGCAGCGGCTTAGATCAGATTCCGACAAAAGTTGTAAAATCCACACCGGTTAATATATTGCAAGCATTATCCCATATATTTAATCTATCATTACAATCAGGCAAATTTATAAATGACTTAAAAATTGCAAAAGTCATCCCAGTGTTTAAAAAAGGCAAGCACTCATTGATAAATAACTACCGACCGATTAGTCTACTGCCTTCATTTTCTAAAATAATAGAAAAATTAATGTACAGCAGAACCCACTCCTTCTTAAATCACAATAATGTTCTTCATAACAACCAATTTGGATTTAGGAAAGATCATTCAACTAGCCATGCTAGCAATCTACTGGTTAATATAATATCTGATCATTTGGAAAATAAGAAATCTGTTATTGGTGTTTTTCTAGACCTGTCAAAAGCCTTCGACACCATTAATCATGACATTTTGCTAAACAAAATGTCTCATTATGGCATCCGGGGTGTAGCACTTGATTGGTTCACCAGTTATTTATCAAACCGACAACAAATTGTTGATTTTAATGGTACTCTATCTTCCAACCCGAACCCAGTTAAATTAGGAGTTCCTCAAGGATCTATTCTAGGTCCTTTACTATTCCTTATATATATCAATGACCTGCCAAATTGCTTAACCCATAGTAAAGCCATTATGTTTGCCGATGACACCACCATTTTTACCCCCGGCCACAACCAATCCATAACCTGTGTAAATGCCAATGCGGATCTAGACAGATTATACACATGGCTTTCCAGCAACAAACTGGTTCTTAACACCGATAAAACAAAATACATGTACTTTTCTAACTCCACTAAATCCACTTTGTTACCACCTCTCATTTCAATAAATAACTATAAAATTGAACAAGTCAACAGCTTTAAATTCCTTGGTCTAACTTTAAATGACAACCTTTCCTGGAAACCACACATGCAAACACTCCTTAAGAAACTTAACACTAATTTACTTATGGTACGTAAAATAAAACCCCTTGTTGACCAACCCTCACTTCTTACATTATACCACTCACTAATACTAAGTCACCTTCAATATTGCATATCCACCTGGTGTTATGGTAATAACTTAATGCTAACTAAATTACAGCGAGTGTGCAATAAGTTCATTCGCCTAATATTTAATCTTGGTAAACGAGAAAATACAGTTTCTATAATGAGACAACATGGACTTTTAACAATTTATGACATGCACAAATTACAAATATTATCCATAATGCACAAATGCCATACCAATACACTTCCCCCTGCCCTCCACAATTGCATACCCAACAAACCTAAAAAAAAGTACTATGAAAACAAGAAGCAATTCCCAATTTTTAATTCCCTTTTGTAACAAGTCCCTATCCCAACAATCCCTGAAATACATAGGCCCAAAGTTTTGGCAACAATTACCGAACATCATTCGCGAGATTAAATCGCATAAAAAGTTTACCAAAGCTGTCAAACAACACCTCTTGGAAGACCCTCATCCGCTTCCCTAGTTTCTCTAATATTTACACCAAATATATATATATTTTTTTAAACACTTAAAAAAGTTAAAAACTTAAGAATTCCCATGTGTAAGTTAAAATTTTATTTTCTCCTTTCCAAAATAAATCCCACTTAATCTACTTTACCTTATCTATCCTTTTGCATATATTTACACCTGCATGCATTTTTATTCACTTGTTCTCACATGTTGATTTCCCTAATAAAATTATATGCACGCGTTTCCAGATTTTGTTCATTTTAAATTATGATCACCATGTGAAATCACAGTCTTAACTTCTTGTGCATGTTATCAATATTGATTTTGTCTACACAACCACAAGTTTTATTTACAATGATGTTTATTACAGTGTTCTGTTACTTGGTAAGCCGTTGGCACACTTGGTTTTCTTTTTCTGTGAAATAGTTTTTTGCCGGCCCTAACAGGGCTGTATTTTAAAGCTTGTCACTTTAATCTTATTACTTCTTTTTGGTTTTTAAATGTTTTTTCCACCATCTGATTGCACACCACCCTGTCTCCT
Source organism: Ciona savignyi (assembly GCA_000149265.1). Classification (NCBI taxonomy): domain Eukaryota; kingdom Metazoa; phylum Chordata; class Ascidiacea; order Phlebobranchia; family Cionidae; genus Ciona; species Ciona savignyi. The sequence goes on from CH002374.1 coordinate 43,725, forward strand.
AACCTGTTTTTATCTAATCTATCTATATTTCTATTTCTTCACTGTCTTGTAGCATTTTTACAACCATACTGCCAAGACATTATTGTTCCAGATATCCGGACATTTATTCTACAAGGAGAAGGTCGTCCGTTTTCTCTTCGTGGCCTCTTTCTCCTCAAATTATCTGTTCGAGAGTTGGTGGTGTGATCTTCAGAAGAATATGGCAGTCAATATTAAACTAACATGTCACAACCAATTTGCTTTCATATAATCGGATTCTTGCTGCAATCTTTAGTATTTTTTATTTTCTAGCCATCCTTTTTTATCTCGCTAATTATTTATGTATTTATTTTTATTATTTACTTATTTATTTATTTTAATTGTTTTTTGTTATCTATGGTGCACTACTGTAGTGCTCCTTTTCACACTTTTAAATAAGTATCAAATGCATTAGTGTTATGCAATTTGTGTGTTTTAATGATAATATTTAATGTAAATATGCCCCGGTAAGTGTGCTTGAAACTAAGAGTGTCATCTGACATTAGTGGAATTTCATTTTAGGGGGTTTTTCTTTTTCCACTCTGGTCCATGCTTTCGGGCCACACCTTCTCCTAAAGCCGGCTCCCCCTCAGTACTGGTCGCGCTTTACCGCACACTTTTCTTCAGGGCTTTATATTGTTTGGTTTTAATTAAATTTTGTTTGCACATTATTGTTCTTTCGCCTAGGTTTGGCGGCCGCGTCCGCTATATTTATTAAATTATATCCTTTTTTTTTCAATGACGTGTTTTAACGACTGTTCGTTTTGCCGTCTTTTCCTGTTCCCGTGTCGTTATTATATTCGCTTGCCATTTTTAAATACTAGGGCAAAAAATGAATAAACTAAACTAAAACTAAACTTATCGGGATGATAGCTATCATTTTGAAAGTTACTAGAACATTTTAAAAAGTGAAGCATTGCCTTGGTTATTTGTGTGCATTATTTCTGGTTTCCCTTTTTTGTTATTTTGGAGCACTTCATTTTTCTGTAGCCTCTGGTATGTACTTTTCAGTTACCGGCAGTAATTTGCAGAAGTAAAATTGATATTCTACCAGACTGTTTCATTGCAAAATATTTCCATATCTGTATCAGTGTTGTAAGATGATGAACTTGAATTACTGGAACTGGCCAAGTCATGCTGTAAACACAAATGTATACCGGTGTTATTCAACATTTAATATACACAATCCACTTGTCATTGTTTCCAAATTTTTAATTACAAGACCAAAAAATAAGTGTACAGGATTATAGGATTTATTCTAGTTGTTTCACTATGGTAATGCAATTATAGATGCTAGAACCCAGGGCCTGTGGTAACTTAATGATTGCCTAGATGCAAAACTTCATTTTACCATTCAGTGCAATAAAACGAAAGGTTAAAGGTGCGAAACTGGTCGCTAGCTAGTCGGTTGTGTCCTTGGGCAAGGCACTTTACGGTCATTGCCTGAACCCAGCGGATTAATGGGTTCTAATAAATTAAAGGAACGTGTCTATCATGTAAAACACACTGCCATAGCTCTGGTAACCCGACGATGGGTGCGAGGTGGTCTGATGATTGCCCCTGTGTTAACGCCCTTGGTTTTCCCATTCACGAGGATAAAGATGAATATCCTATCCTAAAACATCCTTATGTACAAAAGTGGTTAACAAAAGTTTTGCTGAATATTAGAATTAACATCCAAGTTGTAACGGGTAGTTTGGCAATCAGATATGTACCGCTGTAATGGTATCATAACTAGATACTTACAAAAAGTAGAATCATATATAGAATATAATATATTTATAAATGTAACACTTTACACACTTACCAGTCTCATTCAAAACTTGAGCTATAATATTCCAAGTTAACTCTGGTACAACTCAATTCATTTACCGGTATGCAGAACTGGAGTTATTAGGCTTATATTTGCCGACTTAACATTCAATTCTTGAATTAGTAGTACAGGCTTACCTGAGATGTTGAACCAGTGCTATGCATTATTTGTTAGGCTATTTAATCACAACAAACTAAGATACTGATTTTAAACTAAATATATCTATCTGCCTTGGCCTAATTGCTGCGTACTTTAGACCATATTCACTTCAACCTAAATGTTACGGTTATTAATCTCAAAATTGTTGTATACGATTTTCATTATTTCCATTGTTACCAAAACTGTGGGCTCGCTTTTTTAGAGCTGGTTGCTTAAGGTTGGCTGAGCTAGATTTAGCTGGCTGCCTTCTCTGGCGAGCTGCGCAGTGGAAAGTCTATACGTTTACTCTCCACAGAACGCCTACCAAATATTATGGTAGCCACGATATTTAAAGTCTTGATCTTAAACTCGAAGTCCAACTCTTGATTCAGTTTAGTAATATTTTGCGTCTTATTCAATATACGGTTTATTCGCCACTCAAGTTACTTAGTACGTTATTCAGCATGACGCCAGTTGTATAGTCTAAGGTACGTTATACAGCATGACGCAAGTTATCTCAAGTACGTTATATTATCTTGTTCAAATTTCCAGAATATATACGGCATTTACGAGGTGCGAGAAGTTTACGTGCGAGACGTTTTACATCTACACGTTTTAATAACTGTGGGGAATTAGGTGGGAAAACTATGTAAACTATTTAAACGGCAAAAACACAAAGGCCCGTACAAGGTGATAATTACGTAACGGGTAATAATATGTGAGAGTCGGAAAACTTCAAATGCAAAAATAAACGACGTAAAAACACAATAAATTAAAACAAATATAGATTATACGAAGTGCTACAACTTCTCTTTTTTTCTACATTTTGTTAAGTTTGAGAATATAAAATCACGGTATCGTTGAGCATTTCGAATGTTCAGTCGAAATAACAATCGAATAGATGTGGTGAACGATCTAACGGAGTTTCGAGCATTTTACACGTTGATCCTGCAAATATACTAGAATAACCTGGTTGGGTGAATAAGTACAAAGCTATAATTGTGAAATCGTGCATTACAATATGGTGTCATGTATGTTAATGCGTGATAAATGTTATCTAATATGTATAGGAAAAGTGTCATCTCACATTCAAGGTAGCAACGCCACAATTTGCATCACATGAGCCATATTTCCATACTTTGCCAGCTAATAAACCAAGGCGTCAGGTGTCTCACTTTCGAGTGAGCATGAAATAGGGACAGCGATGATCTCGCTATGCGACGAAATCGCAATTAATAAAAAAACGCAAACACAAAAACCGAGCGACCTGTCATATAGGTTTTACGACTCTTAACGAATAAGGGAAATAAACTCTCGCGGATGTATTTCCATAACGAACAAAAGCAAACAATCAATAAGCAGAACAGAAGTCGTGTCTCGTCATTACTGTGCGGTGTTTGTAAAAGCCTGTTTTACACACGAAATATATTCGAAACATCCGACACATTGACTGAGAGGCGATTAGACAATTAGACATCGCATTTACATGCGGGGCGATTACCAAAGCTATACGGAAGTACGCTGGTATCATTTAATAAACTGTGGCGTTGTAAGGCGGGTACGCTCACTAATTTACACAGGCTGAACGTAAATGCGCGGGGCAGAGGCGAACAGACTTAGCAGGATAGGACACAAAACTCGAGCCGCTGCTCAAAACGAGTATATAATCGCGTGAACGTGACGCATAATTTGCGTGAGGCGATTAAAGGAAAACTAACGCCTTGTCGGCGGTAACATTGAAAATGTGGCGCGAACGAACAAAACAAAGGTCGTTTGACGTGTAAATGCGCCTAATATACCCAATGGGTTGGCGCAGCATGGCATCATTGACTCAAGCTCATGATAGCTCAATCGTGAAAAGCTCAATCGTGAAAGCGTTACTGACCTTGTACAAGATGGAGTGCATGTAGCAATTGTTGAAGGCGCGTTTGCTCTTCGTGTTTGTAAGAAGTCTGTAGAGTGAAACACCGATATTATGCATTCTTGCAATAGCCTAGTACCATTCAACCAAACCAGGAACACTAGTATTTGCAAACTTTGCAGACTAATAATTACATATAGTATAAAAAATAATAATAAAACTTACAAAAAATAATCTAGAAGCTACAAAGATAATACAACCCTTTCATATTTCGTAAAGGGAACGCTGTCTTGCGTAATCTCTTCTTTCGTCGGCGGAGACGATGCTTATCAACTTGATTTGAATAGAGTGCGTTGTCTTTTTAGTCACCAACTTCGTCCAGCGAAAAGGGGCGTTTCTTACTTGATGCTTGAAGTTGCTTGTTTTTGAATTTTTGCTTCTTAAATAACTTGCGTTCGGCTACTCGTCGTTACCAATGCACTTGAAACTTCGAATTGAAGTTGACGTCGGAAATTGTTCGTTTCGGTAAGGTGCGTGTCCATTATCACGTCGGTCTCAACAATGTGGGCTCGCTCTTTCTTAGAGCTGGTTGCTTAAGGTTGGCTGAGCTAGAAGATTCAGCCGGCTGCCTTACGGTCTCTGGCGAGCTGCGCAGTGGAAAATCTATACGTTTACTCTGCACAGAACGCCTACCAAATATTATGGTAGCCACGATGTTTAAAGTCTTGATCTCAAACTCGAAGTCCAACTCTTGATTTAGTTTAGTAATATTTTGCGTCTCATTCAATATACGGTTTATTCGCCACTCAAGTTACTTAGTACGTTATTCAGCATGACGCCAGTTGTATAGTCTAAGGTACGTTATACAGCATGACGTAAGTTATCTCAAGTAGCCTACGTTATTGCAGGTTATTTTAGTAGGTTATATTATCTTATTCAAATTTCCAGAATATATATGGCATTTACGAGGTGCGAGAAGTTTACGTGCGAGACGTCTACACGTTTTACTAACTTTACGTGTTTACATCTACATGTTTTACTAACTGTGGGAAATTAGGTGGGAAAACTATGTAAACTATTTAAACAGCTAAAACACAAAGTGTTACGGTTATTAATCTCAAAATTGTTGTATACGATTTCTATTATTTTCGTTGTTACCAAAACCACCATGCGTAACGGGCAAAATCACCATGCGTTACGAATTGCTTTTTTATTTGTAGCGGTAACGTTTCACCTCGTTTAATTGCAATACTTCAATGTTTAAGTCTAGCTATTGTGTAGCATTTTGCAATTGTGAAAGTGTTTAGGGTACTATATGTGTTATGAACTCTTTCCCTCCCAACTCGCCATATATGGCGAGTTGGAGGGTAAACATGGTATCCCGCCTGTACATAAATGGTTACAAATCTAAAAAACGATTTCCGCAATGCGTAATGGTAGAGACCTCAGCTATGGCTCATTCGATCAAGGAAACCCTATATTTTATTCTCTGTGATTATCGTGGAGAAATATTAAAAATGCGAGGAGTGATAGCCTTTCTTTTTCAAGGCTTCGCCTCTTATTTCTATCGATTTTACACGAATTTACACGTGACTAACTCAGCCAATAGGAGTCGTGTTAACTTGCGGAGAAGCTCTTTTTGTCAAGCAAGTCTTTCTTTACATTCTCTGTGAATTTCGTGCCATTGAGATAAAAAGGAGAGCGTTGGTGACGTTTTCGCAGCAGGCGGTTATGCTTCGTGTTCACCAAAGCATGAATCCAGCTGGACCTGCTGAGCGCACGATAAAGAAAAAGGCGGCGAGACTAGCTAGTTCGGTGTGCCCTGCTTTGAAGAATATTGGATATAGTATTTGTGTTTGTTTGCTTTTGTATGCCCTTTTTACACTTCCTTTACTGTTCTTTTTTATACTTTTCACTATTTTAGTTCTACAGAACTAAAAACTTCAATGCGTTTTGGTTCAAATTTTCATAATATAGTTAGTATAAAGGGAAATTTCAATTAGGAATAGTAAAAAAACTACTGAAGATACAAACACAGTTTAAATTTTCCTGAGTACAAAAACTATTTAGACAATCTACATTCCAATTTTCATATCATTTGGGCATACCAATAATTAGTGAGTATTTCGTTTGTCAGTGCACCTCAAAATTTTCAAAGTCGAGCAGAATGTTCTTTACATAAAAAGTGGTGTTCACTAAAGTTTACATAATATATTCTTTATTGGAGGTAGATTCTAGGTGTGCGGTTTGTTTAAAAGAGGGATAAATTATCTTTCCAACAATACTAAACATTAAATCATAGCATAAATTTGTGAAAAACTGTGCTAATTTGAAAATGACCAAAAATTGTAAAAAACACTGCGGGACAGCATGTTTAAATTAATGCATTTGGCCGGGAGTGAAAGAGTTAAAAGCGATTTTATTACTTAGATAGATAAGCGGTGTAGAATCCTAGTTCGTGTCTGTACAATGATAAATAAGTGAATTAATAACTATACAATGGCGAAATAAACCCTGCAAGTGAACAACGGCGTTACTGAAAAGAACAATGACTTTAACGCAAAGGACAATGCTTCACACGCGCGTGTACTCAATGAACCGTAATCGGCGGAGTGACGTCACAATTAAAATGATTGTCTGGGGACTAGCGGCACGTGGATATCGGCCATATCAGTACTCCTTTTTTTTTTAAGGAACCAGTCTATTCCTCCAATTGTTTGTATCCTGGCTTGTTGTAGTCTTGTAGCTGTTTTAATGCCCGTTTGATTTTGTCGTGTTTTCGTTGGCTTCTTCCTCGTGTGTTTGGGTAACTGCTGACGTCTTGCTGAGCGTTTGGTTGTGTAGTCCTGGTAGTGGACTGTTCCTCTTGGTGGGTGGTTACATCAGAGTCATGATCCAGATGTTCCGGTATGTCTTGGCTTACCATATGTTGCTCCCATATCCATTCTGGTCCAACGGTATTTTCTGTAGTGGGTTTATTTGTGGCTGTAGCTAGTTTAATATCGTTGCAGTGGCGTATTTGAATTTTCCCATCTGAAATTCTTTTTAGTATGGCACCACTGCTGTGTGTTGTGATTACTTCGTATTTGTGTGGGCCAAAGATGGGGTCGAATTTGTGTTTTTTTATGTTTCGTGTGATAACTATGTCTCCCTGTGATAGTTGTGATGCTTTACAGTGCGTGGATGCGTTGGCCTTGTTCATCCTTTCCTGTTTTTCCGATTCATCTTTGTCATATGCCCTGGTGACCTCTTCCCTACTTAAACTTTTAGCTGGGAAGTCTTTCTTGTAGCCACCTCGGAACATCAAGTCTCCTGGAGCCTGGCCCGTGGATGGGTGCGGGGTTGAACGGTACGTGGATAGGAGGTCGTTAATGGCTTTTTGTTTTTTTTATGTTCCCAATGTGCAGCCTTTAGTGTCTTTCCTAATGGTTTCATGAATGTTTCCACTGGATTTGCTTGAGGGTGGTATGGGAATGATGTTCGGTGCTGTGTATTGTGTTCCTCCGAGAAACTTGCAAATTCCTTTGAATTGAATGGTGGTCCATTGTCGGTCCGGTGGCTATCTGGGTTTCCGTAGTTTGTGTATATGTCGGAAATTGCTGGTATTACGTGTTTGGCGCCTGTTGACCCAACCATTGTAGCAGCAGGAAACCTGGTTTTCAGATCTTGGACGACAACTACGTGTTTTTTTTCAGGTGTTGGCCCAAATAAGTCGATGCTGACATCCTGCCACGGTTTTTTAGGGTATGGGATCGATTCATAGGCTCTTTCGTTGTTTTGTTGGTAAACAATTGACAGGTGTGGCACGCATTAACAGTTTTCTCCACAATTGCATTAATGCCTGGAAACCAGAAGTGACTGCGTATTCGCCGCTTCATGCTGGTCATTCCTGCGTGTGCTCCTTGGTGTGCTTTGTCAGCGGCACTCTTCCACAATGTTTCCGGTAAAACAATCCGGTTTCCTTTCATTATCATGTGATCCACAATGGTAAGCTCATCCAATATTTTCCTGTATGGGGCGAGTTTTGTTTGGGACTTCGGTATATAAAGCCTTTGTGAATGTATTTCATAAGCGTTATTAACAGGTTGTCTTTTGCCGTCTCTTCTATAATCCGATTGAACGATATGGATTCGGTATATGGGTTGTACTGCAGCATCCAAACTGTTTTTTCCAGCTCAGTCGCTTCCTGTTGAACTTCTTTAGGAAGCTGCCGCAATGGTATTGCGTGTCGAGATAGGTAGTCTGCCGGGTTGTTTTCCCCTGGAGACCATTGTACCTCATAGGATAGATCCTGGTGACGTAGTTTGATTCGATCGGTACGTATGGATCCTTTGCGCGTATTGCGAAAAATGCTGATCAAAGGCTTGTGGTCAGTCACCACAGTGACCTTAGGTCCTCCCGCTATGTATGGACGAAATCGACGCAGCGCAAAGTCAACCGATGCTGCCTCCAGATCCAATTGGGGATACCTGCTCTCTTCCGCTCTGGTGGCACGACTAGCGTAGGCGACTGGCTTGCATTTGTCCGGTTCACTCCCTTGGGCGAGTATAGCCGAGAGGCCTGTTGTGTGAGCGTCAACGAATATGAACGTCGGGAGGGCGGGGTTGAAGTAGGTTATCACCGTTTCCTCTTGGAGCGCATTTTTCAAGTCTTTGAACTCTTCCACACAACGCTTGGTCCACTTAAAAGTTGTGTGTTTCCTGGTGAGCTCCCTTAAGTGCCGTGTGCGCTGCGATAAGTGTGGAATGAAATCTGAGAATGATTGAACAAAGCATAGGAAGGACATAACCTCATCTTTCGATTCGGGTGAAGTGGCTGCTTTAAGGGCGGTTACCTTAGATGGGTCTGGCTTGATGCCTTTATGTGATACTATCATGCCCCAAAATGGTATTTCATTTTCCCTAAATATGCATTTATCCGGGTTCAGCGTAAGACCCGCCTCCACTATTTTGCTCATTGTGACACCCAGCGTTCTATCATGGTCAGATTTCGAAGCGCCTGCGATTATAAAGTCATCGTGGATAACATGACATCCTGGTATGTTGCTGAAGATTGAAAGAAGTGCTTTACTGAGTTCTCCCGAAGCAGGCTTGGCTCCCATCGTAAGTCTTTTATATCGCATAAGGCGATTACCTGCGTGGAAAACCGTGAGCCGGCGCGATGCTTGATTTAACTTAAGCTGGTGAAAAGCTGATTTAAAATCAAGTTTGCTAAATACCTTGCATCCCGACAGTTTCACCTTAATGTCCTCGACACGAGGGATGGGGATATTCGTTGACCTTATAGCTTTGTTGGCTTCTCTCATGTCAATTGTCAATCGTATGCCATCATTATCTTTGGGAGCGAGTACCGGATTGGATATCCATGGAGCTGGACCGTGGTGTTCCTCGATGACGTCTTGTTCTTGCATTGCTTCTACCTCCCTTTCGAAGCGGTTTCGAAGGTAGAATGGTATGGGTCTCGCTGGTTGGGCTACTGGCGGCACTTTTTTGTCAATATAAAAGTTCACTTGATAATCGCGTAATGTACCAATACCTTGAAATGCAGTGGGGTATTCAGTGATGATGATGCGTTCCTCAAAGCTGTTCTTGCATTTGATTCTGTGAACCCGCGCGTCAGAGTATTTTTGTTCCGAGGTAAATTTGATGATCCCAAGTGCTTCACATAGGCTGCCACTCAAAAGGGTTTCTACGTTACCTTTTATTACATAGAACCTTGCTGCGGCGAAAGCATCTCCAAACGTCACGCTCCCTTCATAATATCCCGAGCATTTAAGGGGTTTCGAGCCATAAGGCCTTACTTTTGTTTTCGTTTGTACAAGCTGCAATCCAAGTCCCGCCGCTGTTTCTCTTGACATTACATTAATGTCGGCACCTGTGTCAGCGAATGCTGGAACCACGTGTTCTTTGATCACCACCCTGACCTGATATCGTGAGTTTTTGCTATTTCCCCGCGCTCTTTGGTGTGTTGCACGATGTATCTTGATTCTATGGCCTACCACTCGATGGATTCTGGCTTTTTGTTTTCTTCCACTAGGACATTTTCTTCTTGAATCACTGGATGAAGTTGAAAGAGTTTCCTCGGATGTGCTGCTGCACTGGCTTGCAGTTTCACTCTCAGAGCTTGGTTCAACCCGCCGAGTTGTCCTTTTGTGGGCTTTTCTTTTATTGGCTTTGCAGGTTTGTGAGCCTTTAAAATGACCAACGCCGTTGCATGCGAAACATTGCATTTTATAAGCGATGCATTTCTTACCTCCTTCACATGATTTGTTTGAGCAAGTTTTGCATTGTGATGTGGGTTGGCGTGTCCTGCGGCTTGCTGAGTATTTCCCGGGTTTTACTCTTGATATGTGCGACTCTCTGTTCCCTTGCTCATTGGCGATGCGCTGCGCACTATGTGTGGCTGCCTCAATCTTCCTGCCGTTCTCAAGCAGTTGCTGTAGGTCCCACTGATTCTTGAGAGCGTTGCAGCGGATGTCATCATTTGTTGTGCCGATAACTATTTGGTCTCGAATCATTATCTCGGGGACATTGCAATCATCGTGTGCACATTTAAAGCGACATGACTGAGATTCATGTCTTATGCGGTTGACGAACACATCAAAACTTTCTTCCAGTCCCTGGGTGAGTTTATGAAAGTCATAGTTAGCCAGGGTGTAATTCTTTGCTGGTTCGTATCTTGCTAGCATTTTGCGCACCATATCCGAGAATTTGAGATCTGATCTTTCCGCTTCTGGTATTGTGTCTTTGTATTCTATTTGAAAAACCCGTGATGCGTACCTTCCCATGAAAGTTTTTCTCTTCTGGACATCTATCCAATGTTCTTTGTCGACCACGCTAGCCGGCGGTTCTTTGGCTATTGCTTCGTATTCGAATTCAAACGAATCCACATATTCTGTGAAAGCGTCGAATACGTTGTTTCGATGACTTTCAGGATCGAACTTTGCTAGCGAGAATGCTGGCACTTCCAATATTAATAGCAGGTTGAGAGGTTCTTTGGATATCCGCTGGTTGCACTGAACTAGGGATTTTTCTTTTCTGATGCCCGTTTCTTTACCTCGTCGCCATGTGTTAAGTCTGGCCTCTTGTTTGCAATTAACATGCGGTTTTATCTTAAAAGCGATTTTATTACTTAAATAGATAAGCGGTGTAGAATCCTAGTTCGTGTCTGTACAATGATAAATAAGTGAATTAATAACTATACAATGGCGAAATAAACCCTGTAAGTGAACAACGGCGTTACTGAAAAGAACAATGACTTTAACGCAAAGGACAATGCTTCACACGCGCGTGTACTCAATAAACCGTAATCGGCGGAGTGACGTCACAATTAAAATGATTGTCTGGGGACTAGCGGCACGTGGATTTCGGCCATATCATGTGTGAGTTTTAATATTTGTAATTTTGGTAAAACAAAACGTATCAAGCCCCAGTAATTAGCCCAACGGTAAGCCGTTAAGACAGTGTCCTGAACCACTAGTGAATCTGTAACACCATGTAACCCGATTAATATACCGATCACCATTTAAAAACTGAGCTAGCTAAAAATATTGAAAAAACTATATAGCGCTATGCCAAAAAAGCGCTATTTTTCATAAAAAATACTGGTTTTGGCTTTGCGCCTCCCAGGGGAATCCCCCTTAATTGCTCGCCCAGAATTTTGGTGGCGGCCGGTCTAGACCACGGGGTCCATGGAGTTACAGATTCTCATGTGGATCGGGTCACTGCCTCTGCGGCATGCCGGGGGGACATGCCCTGGGGCTCGATCCGTTTAGAAAAAAAAAG
>CH002374.1:60515-78530 GCA_000149265.1 Ciona savignyi
CGTCACGCTCCCCTTCATAATATCCCGAGCATTTAAGGGGTTTCGAGCCATAAGGCCTTACTTTTGTTTTCGTTTGTACAAGCTGCAATCCAAGGTCCCGCCGCTGTTTCTCTTGACATTACATTAATGTCGGCACCTGTGTCAGCGAATGCTGGAACCACGTGTTCTTTGATCACCACCCTGCACCTGATATCGTGAGTTTTTGCTATTTCCCCGCGCTCTTTGGTGTGTTGCACGATGTATCTTGATTCTATGGCCTACCACTCGATGGATTCTGGCTTTTTGTTTTCTTCCACTAGGACATTTTCTTCTTGAATCACTGGATGAAGTTGAAAGAGTTTCCTCGGATGTGCTGCTGCACTGGCTTGCTGTTTCACTCTCAGAGCTTGGTTCAACCCGCCGAGTTGTCCTTTTGTGGGCTTTTCTTTTATTGGCCATATATGGCGAGTTGGTGGGAAAACATGGTATCCCGCCTGTACATAAATGGTTACAAATGCTAAAAAACGATTTCTCCGCAATGCGTAATGGTAGAGACCTCAGCTATGGCTCATTCGATCAAGGAAACCCTATATTTTATTCTCTGTGATTATCGTGGAGAAATATTAAAAATGCGAGGAGTGATAGCCTTTCTTTTTCAAGGCTTCGCCTCTTATTTCTATCGATTTTACACGAATTTACACGTGACTAACTCAGCCAATAGGAGTCGTGTTAACTTGCGGAGAAGCTCTTTTTGTCAAGCAAGTCTTTCTTTACATTCTCTGTGAATTTCGTGCCATTGAGATAAAAAGGAGAGCGTTGGTGACGTTTTCGCAGCAGGCGGTTATGCTTCGTGTTCACCAAAGCATGAATCCAGCTGGACCTGCTGAGCGCACGATAAAGAAAAAGGCGGCGAGACTAGCTAGTTCGGTGTGCCCTGCTTTGAAGAATATTGGATATAGTATTTGTGTTTGTTTGCTTTTGTATGCCCTTTTTACACTTCCTTTACTGTTCTTTTTTATACTTTTTACTATTTTAGTTCTACAAAACTAAAAACTTCAATGCGTTTTGGTTCAAATTTTCATAATATAGTTAGAATAAAGGGAAATTTCAATTAGGAATAGTAAAAAAACTACTGAAGATACAAACACAGTTTAAATTTTCCTGAGTACAAAAACTATTAGACAATCTACATTCCAATTTTCATATCATTTGGGAATACCAATAATTAGTGAGTATTTCGTTTGTCAGTTCACCTCAAAATTTTCAAAGTCGAGCAGAATGTTCTTTACATAAAAAGTGGTGTTCACTAAAGTTTACATAATATATTCTTTATTGGAGGTAGATTCTAGGTGTGCGGTTTGTTTAAAAGAGGGATAAATTATCTTTCCAACAATACTAAACATTAAATCATAGCATAAATTTGTGAAAAACTGTGCTAATTTGAAAATGACCAAAAATTGTAAAAAACACTGCGGGACAGCATGTTTAAATTAATGCATTTGGCCGGGAGTGAAAGAGTTAAACTGCCTCTATTTGAATTGCTAACTGTGTATTTCTATTGAATAAGGTTGATCGAATCGTGGTTGAACACCTCAGAAATTTAGTCGTTAGTCGCCATTGTTCATTCATATACCTGAACTGTATAATACACTTTTCTGCAACTATGGTGATGTGTGTGATGGACAGCTACCGGTTTGATCGACATACCACGACCATAGTGTCACGTAGGATACGGTTAAATTCTACATTGATTTCTGAGAAGTCAACTGAAGTTGAGTTGGCAGACCCGTACATTGATTTCTGAGAGCTTCAACTTTGTCAAGTTGGTTACATACATACCTACAACAAGAGTAGGTCGGGCAGTTACTTTTTGAAACATTGACAAAAGATGAGTTCTTTGGACTCAGACACTCAATCCGAGGATAACACCCTTCAATGCGGAACGGAGACAATTTCCACATTGAAATCAAGAAGAAAGACTGCCCTGAGCAATTTTACCAAGATGGAGAAGAAGTTGCTCGGACTTATGACTAAAGATTGTGATGATACAACACACATTGTCAGCCTGAAGACTAAATATGATAAAGCTTATACAGATTGTTTGCAGCTCTGTCGCCAGTTATATGATGCCCTGTCCGACGATGAGGCAAGAGCCGAAGCGACCAGGAAGCGGGACCATATAATACAACGAAAACAAGATATTGATAAGAAGAGTCAGATCTACATACGAGACAACAAAGAAGCTCCTGCCTCCCCATCTTCCCGTCACACTTCCAGGAGTGCCACTAGTTCTACCCGTCTGAATGCTAGCATGAAGCAAGTGCAGCTTCAACTAAAGAGTGTCAACCACGTGTTTAACCCCCACTATTTATAAAACACCTGTGGTATGCCATATATTCATGCTACAGGGTCCCTAACCACATTTTGTATTTTATACACTGAGTATGTAGTTTGTTTCTGCAAGCATAAACGCATGGGTCCCATAGTTATTAAACCAAACTTGTTTTCCATGTGCAGTTATAAAAAGAATACGCGTGTGAGATTTTCGAACATTTTACCACAAATGTTTTAATTTAAGCTTCTTGTCACGCGCTGTAGTATAATGAAGGTTAATTCCCAAAACAGCCCGATTGAGTTTCATTATTTCGGGGGAATTCCACTGGGCTTAGTGCATTAATTTCTGTTTTTACATATCTGAGTAATGTTATCAAAGTTAGGTGTTTGTTAGATAATCTAACAAACAGTTTTAATTCGCTTTGGCGACTCCTTGTTGAAGATGTCGGCGCGATATGGCATGTCTGTTACAATCATGGTTTTGAAATAAGTCGTAATTTTTAGGGTATTTCCCTAGGTATTGTATTTCTTTTTGCCAATGGTACAACGTCGGATAGGGTACTAACATTTTAGCCGACCAAGCGCTATGCCCTAAAGAGCTTATTTTAGAAAAAATACCGCATTGGTTTTTCAACTTCCAGGGGAATTCCCCTAGGTATATTACCCAAAATTTTGGTTATCGCATAACTAGGCCTTGTTGTCTAACAAATGGCAAAGTTTCATTGCAATTCCATTACGTTTTCTAGTAGATGTCGGAGCCACAATCCATGCCTGTCACAATCATGATTTGAGAAAAAAATCTTACTTTTTAGGGTATTTTCCTAGTTAATTTTTTTAATTCTTTTAAGTGTTTTATCAGTGGCCAATGCACTTACATTTGATCAAATATAGTTTTAATTGGAGCAGCCATTTAAGCGCTCTGCGCAAAAAAGCTAATTATTTAAAAAAATAACGTTTTGGTTTTTTAACTCACAAGGAAATTTCCCTGGGTATATTACCCAAAATTTTGGTTTTTGCATAATTAGGCCATATTGTCCAACAAATGGCAAAGTTTCATTGCGATTCCATTACTTTTTCTAATAGATGTCGGAGCCACAAGCCATGCCTGTCACAATCCTGATTTAAGAACAAAATCTCATTTTTAGGGTATTTTCCTAGTTAATTTTTTTAATTCTTTTAAGTGTTATATCAGTGACTAATGCACTTACATTTTATCAAATCTAATTTAAATTTGGAGCAGCCGTTTAAGCGTTATGCGCAAAAATATCTAATTTTTTTTTTAAATCCATTTTGGTTATTTACCTCCCAGGGGAATTCCCCTGGGTATATTACCCAAAAGTTTGTTTTTTTGCAAATCTTCTTTCAAGTGTTATATCAGCGGTTAATGCACTTACATTTCACCAAATTTAAACAAAAAGAGAGAAGCTGTTCAAGCGCTATGCCTCAAAAAGCAAATTTTTTATTAAAAAATACTGTTTTGGTTTTTAACGTCCCAGGGGAATTCCCCTAGATTAATTACCCGAAATTTTGGCTTCTGCATATCTAAACTACGTGTTCTAACAAATTACCGAGTTTCAATATGATTCCATTACCCTTTCTGGTAGATATTGGGTCCACAAGCAATGCCTGTCAAGCGTTTGACGAAAAAAAAAAAAAAAAGAAAAAAAAAACGGACAAAAACAATATGTGTCCCATTTTTCCAAATGGAACCCATAACAAGCGGAGTATGAGGCTTCGATTCGCCGGAAGCAATTGGAAAATCAGGCCAGGAGAGAACAGCTCCAACTAGAGCATGAGCTTGAGCGACAAAAACAAGAAGTTCAAAGAAAGAAGGAAGAAGAGGAACTTCAGATTGATCTTGATCTGTCTAAGATCAGATCGGACACAAAAAAAGCAGAACTGCTAGTTGAAGATGAAACCAGCAGCTGTGCCACTCACAAGTCACGAAAGAAGACAGCGGTGCGGGACCTTGCGGTGGAAAGACAACGTCTTAGTTTCCAATCGCCCCCGTTTCACCTGTCACGAGAGGATCACACCAGTGAGTCCAGAGTCCAGGATCTATTTCTAAATGATCGCGAGGACTTAGTTCCAACACCGGGGCCGGTGATGCGACACCGACCTACCCCACACCCAGTGGGGCCGGTGTCGCCATCTAGAGCGCCATTGCCAGAAATTGAGCCACTGCGACCTGCCACCGAGTCGGGTTCAGTGGTCAAGGAGGAAAGGGAGCGGCCAAATGTAGTTCGTGCCAGGCACACTACTTCTCATGAGGAGAATCGGTTTAACTTTCTTCCACTCTACAGTGACCCAACGATGCCGAAGATGGAACTAGCTAGCTTCAGTGGGGATGTCCTGGAGTACCAATCATTTCGTGATGACTTCAACAGATTTGTTGGTTCTCGGACCTTTGATGACTCAATCAAACTGCGTTACCTTCTGAACATGTGTAAAGGAAACCTGAATCGTTCGACCTGCATGGTGTCCTTGTTCTGGATGACATAATTGATATCAGCGATAGCATACCGACAGAAGAGGTGGCAAGTCTTTACCCACATTTGAAGGACTTGAAGTTCCCCAAGTTGAACCATACCAAGGTGGAGCTTCTGTTGGGGAACAATGTACACGAAGCATTCCGGCTGATTGAGCAGCGCTGTGGCGAACCCGGTGAGCCATTCGGACTCCACACAGCGTTGGGTTGGACACTGTTCGGCTCTGATTACTCTTCGACACACAAGCAAACTGAGCGTAGTGTGCATCTGCATTTCATGCACCAAAGGGAGCCCGTAAATGACTCGTGCAAACAGATGCTGGACTTCTTCGCTCGGGATTTCGATGACTTGGCAAAGCCTCAGAAGAGTGAATAGTCAATTGAGGATAAGCAAGCCATGGTGATCATGGACAAGACAGTAAAGAAGATCAACGGTCATTATCAGATTGGCCTCCCATGGAAGCATGGTCCAGACAACAGGAAGATGGCTGTGCGAAGACTCCAGTCTCTCAAACGACGTCTGGAGGGGAACCCTGACCTGTTCAAAAGGTATAGAGAGAAGATTAAGGACTATTTAACTCAGGGGCATGCAAGCATCGTACCACCCGGAGCGTGTGTACTGACTGCCTGGGACCCTGGCGGCGTCTGGGATCGTATGATCCAATCGGTCCGAAAGCTCATGCGTACTCTCACCGGAGAAAGGATTTTGGACGACTTCGGTCTGCGCACACTACTGGCTGAGGTTGAAAGGATCCTGAATGATCGACCAATTACACCTGCAAGCGATGATCCCAGGGACTTGCGCACATTGACACCTAGCATGCTGCTGACAGGTACATTGGGTGACTCGTTCCCACCAGATGAGTTCATCAAGGCGGATGGCTACCGAAAGTCATGGCGCCTTACTCAGCTCCTGGCGGACCAGTTCTGGAACCGCTGGCTGCTAGAATACCTGCCACTACTGCAGCAGAGACAGAAATGGCTGCAGCGGGTCAAAAACTTTGCAATAGGAGACATTGTTCTCATTGTGGATGAGACAATGAAACGCGGACATTGGCCGAAGGGAATTATCGAACATTGCGAGTACGATAAGAATGGGGTGGTTAGACGCGTGCGCGTGCGGACAGCGACATCTACATTGGAACGGGACATTCGTAAATTGTGCCTACTAGAGGCACACCCACGATCTTGTGCCTAACGCCCTTCTTACTCTGAGTTTTTGAGTGTGTAGGCCTCATAAAGGAACACACAACCTTCCTTCCTTTCCGGCATGTTTCTCACATGTAGTGTGCATGTACATTGCTTTGTAAGTATGTGTTATTATTGCCGTTTTCTGGATTATGTATAACCCCAGCTGTGATAGATTCTGGTTTACGTACTATGTGGAGCGATTAAACTCTACCGGGTTTTATGATATTGCTTACCTCATTGCCAATTTGTTATTTGTGTACTACTTCATACACTTCAGCGTTCTGCGTAACCAAACAAATTTCATTGCAGTCAGTGCTATTGCTTACCTTATTGCCACTCATATTGCCATATATCTCATATGTATTCATTCATTCAGTGTTCATGTCACATTCCTTGTGTTTGCTACCTAGTTGTGCATTTACTGTATGCTGTGTTCATAATAACCGTTTGTTTAAAATGACTTCCTTGACTCTTGTCATTGGGACCGGTATGTTACGGTTATTAATCTCAAAATTGTTGTATACGATTTCTATTATTTTCGTTGTTACCAAAACCACCATGCGTAACGGGCAAAATCACCATGCGTTACGAATTGCGACATTTATTTGTCTAAGTGCCACGTCAAGTTAGATCAGCCATGTTTGTGTACGATGTGTACTCCAGTTTGTTTAGTGTAGCTTGTGTTGTGCCTGCAGTATATGTGTTATGTTATGCTGATATTGTAGCAGTAATGTTTCACCTTGTTTAATTGCAATACTTCAATGTTTAAGTCTAGCTATTGTGTAGCATTTTGCAATTGTGAAAGTGTTTAAGGTACTGTATGTGTTATGTTAAACTGCCTCTATTTGAATTGCTAACTGTGTATTCTATTTGAATAAGGTTGATCGAATCGTGGTTGAACACCTCAGAAATTTAGTCGTTAGTCGCCATTGCTCATTCATATACGTCACTGCACCTGAACTGTATAATACACTTTTCTACAACTATAGTGATGTGTGTGATGGGCAGTCACTAAATCGCTGACAAGACTACCGATTTGATCGACATACCACGACCATAGTGTCACGTAGGATACGGTTAAATTCTACAAAAAGACCCGTACAAGGTGATAATTACGTAACGGGTAATGATATGTGAGAGTCGGAAAACTTAAATGCAAAAATAAACGACGTAAAAACACAAAATATTTAAGACATAAAATAAATTAAAACAAATATAGATTATACGAAATGCTACAAAACCACCATGCGTAACGGGCAAAATCACCATGCGTTACGGATTGCGACATTTATTTGTCTAAGTGCCACGCCAAGTTAGATCAGCCATGTTTGTTTACGATGTGTACGCCAGTTTTTCAAATTGTTTAATGTAGCTTGTGTTGTGCCTGCAGTATATGTTATGCTGATATTGTAGCAGTAATGTTTCACCTCGTTTAATTGTAATATTTCAATGTTTAAATCACTGTTAGGATTCCTAGCTATTGTGTAGCATTTGCAATTGTGAAAGTGTTTAAATGTACTATATGTGTTATGCTAAACTGCCTCTATTTGAATTGCTAACTGTGTATTCTATTTGAATAAGGTTCTCAGTTTAACAATTGATTGGCTACTACCCTTGTTCATTCATATTTGTCACTGCACCTGAACTGTATAATACACTTTTCTACAACTATGGTGATGTGTGTGATGGACAGCTACCGATTTGATCGACATACCACGACCATAGTGTCACGTAGGATACGGTTAAATTCTACACTAAACTCTCTAATATAATTAAAACTAGTGTATTTACTTTTTATATCCACAGTAAATATGGGTCCCATTTGAAAAAATGGGACATATATTGTTTTTGTCCGTTTTTTTTTCGTCAAAGGTTTGACAAGCATGGCATTGTCGCCGCGACATCTACCAGAAGGAGTAATGGAATCGCAATGAAAATTTGACATTTTTTAAACAACATGGTCTAGATATACAGAAGCTAAAATGTTAGGCGATAAACTCAGGGGAATTCCCCTGGATCGTTAAAAACCAAAACGGTATTTTTTTCTAAAAAAATAGCCTTTTTTGGTCATAGCGCTTAAACGGATGTTACAATTTAAATCAGATTTGGTGGAATGTAAGTGCATTAGTCAATAATTAAACACTTAAATGACATAAAAAATTACCCAGGTAAATACCCTAAAAAATGGGATTTTGTTCTCAATTCATGATTATGACAGACATACCATGTCGCCCCGACATCTACCAGAAGGAGTAACGGAATCGCAATGAAAATTTGACATTTGTAAGAGAACATGGTCTAGATATGTAGAAAATAAATTTAGGGGAATTACCCTTAGACGTTAAAAACCAAAACGCTATTTTTTCTAAAATATTAGCCTTTTTTGGGCATAGCGCTTGAACGGCTGTTACAAATTCAATCAGATTTGGTGAAATGTAAGTGCATTTAGTCACTGATTTAACACCTAGAAGAAATAATAAAATTACCTAGGGAAATACCCCAAAAAATAGAATATGTTCTCAAATCATGATTGTGACAAGCATGCCATGTCGCCCCGATATATCTACCAAAGGAGTAATGAAATCGCAATGAAAATTGGACATTTGTAAGACAACATGGTCTAAATGTTCGTAATTTTAAGACGTTTATTCTTAATTTAACTAAACATGGAAAATAAGTTCGGTATGTTAACTATGGGACCCAAGAGTTTATGCTTGCAGAATCAAAAACTACATACTCAGTGTACAAAATACAAATTATGGTTAGGGACCCTGTAGCATGAATATAGGTTATACAACATGTGTTTTACAAATAGTGGTGGTTAAACACGTGGTTGACACTCTCTAGTTTTATATGTACTGCATATTAGCAATAAAACAATTGTATATGCTGATATTTTACGATATTAAACTCGTCCGACAAAAAACATGAAGTAAGAAAATAGCGCATGCTCTATTCCTGAAAAACATGTTTTTTTTCGTACGAGAGAAAACGTGTCGTTTGCGTCAAAATCGGATTGGTGTGAATCGGCGCATAACAGACAATGCGTTCTATTTGAAAAACGTCGGTCCGACACTACAAAAACGTTTTTTGTCGTTTTGGTATGAATCTGGCCTATGGTACCCATGCGTTCATGCTTAAAGAAACAAAACTATGGCTTCTGGAATGTTGAATAACATGCATCTGAAGTGCACATATCTTGACTCGATTAACAAAAAACAATTGAGGCATAAACAAATGGTTTTGCGAGTTACCTTTAAATTTTGATATTTATTCCCCGTAAAATTATATTCTTGTATGTTGATAATTGTAAAACAGATAAATATTGCAAACATTATCAACTAGACAAAATAATGATGGGGAGAATTTCTCCGAGTGAGCTGGTTTATTTCAACTCTTTATTTAACTTAATATTCAAACTATTGACGATCATAAACCAACAACTCACCAAGTGCCTTAACATCAACAGGGGGAGGTCCCTGATATTGGTTGATAACAAGGTCACCCTGCACATTATACTGTCTTGGACCGATCGGTTGTCCCTGCTCATCTACGTTGGTGGGGTTGGATGATGAAGGTTGGTTGCTCTGTGGAAGACTGTAGTTACGAATATTGGATTTTTGTGTTCGTTTCTTTCACACTTTTAACTAATTTTATTTTCGCATTGCTATTTTAACTCGCAGGTTTTTATTATCTCTCGAGTAATCATGTAATTACCGTTGACGTCAGTGCAGTGCTGATTTCGGTGCTGGTGTTGTACCCGCAAGAATTTAGTTCCCAAAAAAAGAATCATGCACCGAGACCAACGGGCCCCGCTTGGATTTTAGTTTCCGTTTGGATTTTTAACGATTCGTATGTATTTTTATTACGAATATTTTATACCAAATGTATGTGCGTGTATTAATAGTTGTGATTTTAGTAAAGCTAAACCGTATCAAGCCCTAATTGGTCCAACGGTAAGCCTTTAAGTCAGTGTCCTGAACCAATAGAGAATCTGTAACACCAGGAACGGTAGCGCCTATCCTTTTGCATGCATTTACAAAATTTCGTTTCTGATTTCGTTTCTAAAAGCCGATTTTCGTTTCTAATTTGCGATTTTTGTTTCTGGAAACAAAATTTTTTTTTGGAAACATAAATTTTGTTTCTTTATTTCGTTTCTACCACTAGATGATGACGGTGAGCACAAAATGCGATACCTCGGAAAATTTATTTCTGAAAACAAAATAATCGTTTCTAAAAAAACTCTTGGTTAAAATAAATATACTGGTCAATGAAAAGAAGTTAAATACAGCTTAAGCACATGCACAATACTGTATTTGTTATATTCATTTAAAAATAAATAATGTATAAGCCTACCATATTGAAAATAACACACTGATTAGTATTTTTCAAGGGCGGTAAAAGAAACAAATGGCATTATAGAGTGATTTAAATGTATACAATCGATAAATAGGAATACAATTACCCATAAATATTAAATAATTTAGATTAAGTTTAAGAGATAAGTGACAGGTAAATATAAATGAACAAACTGTCGTAGAATAACATAAAAACGATTTTTTTTTGTTATCGCTCCTACAAACAAAATTTTCGTTTCTAGAAACGAAATTTTCGTTTCTCGGCTAAAATTTTCGTTTCTAGAAACAAAAATTTTGTTTCCTAAAGGAATTTAGGGTTAGCATTTCCCAAAGTTCTATGATTATATGATTAGTTTAGCTGACGCAATACCATACTAATTTCGAGTAACAGAATTGCGTGTACAGTTAATAAATGTAGTTGGAACTTTCAAACTAAGATAATGTATTTGTTCTGTTTATTTAAATGAAACATAAACGCATAAACATACAACAATGAAAATACTACACTGGTTAGTACTTTTTACGGGCGGTAATAGAAACAAACGGGATTGAAGAGTGATTTAAATGTGTTCAACCGATAAACATTAAAACAACTAGCCATAAATAATAATTTTATTTAGATTAACAATAGAGAGGAGTGTCAGGTATATATTAATAAACAAAATATCGCAAAAATAAAATAAAAACGAAAATTTTCATTATCGCTTCTAGAAACAAAATTTTCGTTTCTGGAAACGAAATTTTCGTTTCTCGGGTAACACTTTCGTTTCTGGAAACAAAAATTGTGTTTCCTAAATGAATTTAGGGTTTTTATTTTCCTAAGTTTTATGATTATATGATTCGTTTAGCTGACGCAATACCACACTAATTTCGAGTAAAAGAATTGCGTGTCCAGTTAATAAATGTGGTTGGACCTTTTATGCTAAGATATTGTTTTTTTTATTAACAATTTATTAAAAATTAAGGTATAAAGCCACAGCACTGAAAATAGCACACTGGTTAGTACTTTTCACGGGCGGCAATAGAAACAAACGGGACTAAAGAGTGATTTAAATGTGTGCAACCGATAAAAATTAAAACAACTAGCCATAAATAAAGATTTTATTTAGATTAACATAAGAGAAAAGTGTCAGGTATACATTAATAAACAAAATTCCGCAAAACTAACATAAAAACGAAAATTTTCGTTTCTGGAAACAAAATTTTCGTTTCTGGAAACGAAATTTTCGTTTCTCGGATAAAATTTTCGTTTCTAGAAACAAAAATTTTGTTTCCTTAAGGAATTTAGGGTTAGCATTTCCCAAACTTCTATGATTATATGATTAGTTTAGCTGACGCAATACCACACTAATTTCGAGTAAAAGAATTGCGTGTACAGTTAATAAATGTAGTTGGAACTTTCAAACTAAGATAATGTATTTGTTCTGTTTATTTAAATGAAACATAAACGCATAAACATACAACATTGAAAATACTACACTGGTTAGTACTTTTTACGGGCGGTAATAGAAACAAACGGGATTGAAGAGTGATTTAAATGTGTTCAACCGATAAACATTAAAACAACTAGCCATAAATAATAATTTTATTTAGATTAACAATAGAGAGGAGTGTCAGGTATATATTAATAAACAAAATATCGCAAAAATAAAATAAAAACTAAAATTTTCATTATCGCTTCTAGAAACAAAATTTTCGTTTCTGGAAACGAAATTTTCGTTTCTCGGCTAAAATTTTCGTTTCTGGAAACAAAATTTTCGTTTCTAGAAACAAAAATTGTGTTTCTTAAGTGAATTTTGGGTTAACACTTTTCCAAGTTTTATGATTATATGAGTAATTTAGCTGACGCAATACCACAACAATTTCGGTTGAAAAAGATTGCGTGTGCAGTTAATAAATGTAGTTGAACCTTTTATACTAAGATAATGTATTTGATCCATTTATTTAAAAAATATTAAATAGCGTTTTATTTATATGAATTTAGTTAGGACGGGCATAGATCCAATTACGCATTAAGCAGCGGTGATCTGATTAATTATTTCGTAGAACAAATTCTTGTAAACAACAATAAATCAGGGATCTTTTAAATGTAGAACTTTTACTTGCGCGACATGCGTGTGGTGTGCACACCGAAGTTTAGAAACAAGGTTTACTTTTTGGCTTGAATTGTTAGAGACCTCACGATTTATATTAAAGAATAACAGTTTATTCTCCGTTATTATTATCGTGAGCTGACCGCGTTCGCACGAGTCCTCAAAAAGATAAGCGCGTCTCCTACTGGTGCACCAGGGCCAAAAATCTTTACATAAACGCTTAGGCCACGATTGCTCAATGTACTTAAAGAAAAAGGTTAGCTTTTCCAACTCTCACATACCACAACAATTTCGAGTCAAAGATATTGCGCGTGCAGTTAATAAATGTGGTTGGGCCTTGTTATACTAAGATTTTTTTTATTTAAATAAATACTAAATGTATTAACCTACAATATTGTAAATAACACATTGATTAGAACTTTTCACGGGCGGTAATAGAAAGAAATGTAATTAAAGAGTGATATAAATGTGTGCAACCGATCAACATTAAAACAGCTAGTCATAAAAATGAGTTTAGCTTAGATTGACATTAAATTTGTTCTCAAAAAATAAACCTTATTCTTGTTTGGTTTTCAAACGCGCGCCATTCACGCACCCACACCACGTCAAATTATCAATATGTTCGGTTTGGGTTGAAATGAAACAGCTTGGATATACCTAAATCGACGTTTTGTTATAGTAAGTACATGAAAATTGGTAGATAGGTGGATAACACAATTATAAATTCACTCCCAAAAGTAAACCTTATATCTTGTTTGGTTTTCAAACGCACGCCATGAACGCACCAACACTATACGTCAAATTATCAATATGTTCGGTTTGGGTTGAAATGAAACAGCTTGGATATAGCTAAATATACGATTTGTTATAGTAAGTATCTTGGAAATAGGTAGATGGGTGAATAACACATTTATAAACTTGCTCCCAAAAAATAAACCTTATATCTCGTTTGGTTTTCAAACGCGCGCCATTCACTCACCCACACTACGTCAAATTATCAATATGTTCGCTTTGGGTTGAAATGAAACAGCTTGGATATAGCTAAATCGACGATTTGTTATAGTAAGTACATGAAAATTGGTAGATGAGTGGATAACACATTTATAAATTTGCTCCCAAAAAATAAACCTTATATCTTTTTTGGTTTTCAAACGCGCGCCATGAACGCACCCACACTATACGTCAAATTATCAATATGTTCGGTTTGGGTTGACATGAAACAGCCTTGATATACCTAAATCGACGATTTATTGTAGTAAGTACATGAAAATTGGTAGATAAGTGGATAACACATTTATAAATTTACTCCCAAAAGATAAACCTTATATCTTCTTTAGTTTTCAAACGCGCGCCATGAACGCACTCACACTAAACGTCATATTATCAATATGTACGGTTTGGGTTGACGTGAAACAGCTTGGATATACCTAAATCGACGATTTCTTATAGTTAGTAGATGAAAATTGGTAGATTACATACTCGTAAATTTGCTCACAAAATATAAACCTTATATCTCGTTTGGTTTTTAAACGCGCGCCACAAACGCACCTACACTACGTCAAATTATCAATATGTTCGCTTTGGATTGAAATGAAACAGCTTGGACACACCTAAATCGACGATTTGTTATAGTAAGTACATAAAAATCGGTAGATGGGTGGATAACACATTTATAAATTTGGTCCCAAAAAATAAACCTTATATCTTGTTTGGTTTTCAAACGCGCGCCATGAACGCACCCACACCACGTCAAATTATCAATATGTTCGCTTTGGGTTGACATGAAACAGCTTGGATATACCTAAATCGACGATTTCTTATAGTTAGTAGATGAAAATTGGTAAATGGGTAGATTACATACTCGTAACTTTGCTCACAAAATATAAACCTTATATCTCGTTTGGTTTTTAAACGCGCGCCACAAACGCACCCACACTACGTCAAATTATCAATATGTTCGCTTTGGGTTAAAATGAAACAGCTTGGATATACCTAAATCGACGATTTGTTATAGTAAATACATGAAAATCGGTAGATGGGTGGATAACACATTTGTAAAATTGCTCCCAAAAAATAAACCTTATATCCCGTTTGGTTTTCAAAACGCGCGCCACGAACGCACCCACTCTACGTCATATTATCAGTATTTTCTCTTTGGGTTGAAATGAAACAGATTGGATATACCTAAATCGACGATTTCTTATAGTAAGTACATGAAAATTGGTAGATGGGTGGATAACACATTTGTAAATTTTCTTCCAAAAAATAAACCTTATATCTTGTTTGGTTTTCAAACGCACGCCATTCACGCACCCACACTATACGTCAAATTATCAATATGTTCGGTTTGGGTTGACATGAAACAGCTTGGATATATCTAAATCGACGATTTATTTTAGTAAGTACATGAAAATTGGTAGATGTGTAGATAACATACTTGTAAATTTGCTTCCAAAAAATAAACCTTATATCTCGTTTGGTTTTCAAACGCGCGCCATTCACGCAGCCACACTAAACGTCATATTATCAATATGTTCGCTTTGGGTTGAAATGAAACAGCTTGGATATACCTAAATCGACGATTTGTTATAGTAAGTACATGAAAATCGTTAGATGGGTGGATAACACATTTATAAATTTGGTCCCAAAAAATAAACCTTATAGCTTGTTTGGTTTTCAAACGCGCGCCATGAACACACCCCACTACCACGTCATATTATAAGTATTTTCTCTTTGGGTTGAAATGAAACAGATTGGATATACCTAAATCGACGATTTGTTATAGTAAGTACATGAAAATTGGTAGATGGGTGGATAACACATTTATAAATTTGCTTCAAAAAAAATAAACCTTATATCTTCTTTGGTTTTCAAACGCGCGCCATTCACGCACGCACACTATACGTCAAATTATCAATATGTTCGGTTTGGGTTGACATGAAACAGCTTGGATATATCTAAATCGACGATTTATTTTAGTAAGTACATGAAAATTGGTAGATAGGTGGATAACACATTTATAAATTTGGTCCCAAAAAATAAACCTTATATCTCGTTTGGTTTTCAAACGCGCGCCATGGAACGCAACCACACCACGGTCAAATTATCAATATGTTCGCTTTCGGTTGACATGAAACAGCTTAGATATACCTAAATCGACGATTTCTTTTAGTTTGTAGATGAAAATTGGTAGATGGGTAGATTACATACTCCTAAATTTGCTCACAAAATGTAAACCTTATATCTCGTTTGGTTTTTAAACGCGCGCCACAAACGCACCTACACTACGTCAAATTATCAATATGTTCGCTTTGGATGTGAAATGAAACAGCTTGGACACACCTAAATCGTGACGATTTGTTATAGTAAGTACATAAAAATCGGTAGATGGGTGGATAACACATTTATAAATTTGGTCCCAAAAAATAAACCTTATATCTTGTTTGGTTTTCAAACGCGCGCCATGAACGCACCCACACCACGTCAAATTATCAATATGTTCGCTTTGGGTTGACATGAAACAGCTTGGATATACCTAAATCGACGATTTTCTTATAGTTAGTAGATGAAAATTGGTAAATGGGTAGATTACATACTCGTAACTTTGCTCACAAAATATAAACCTTATATCTCGTTTGGTTTTTAAACGCGCGCCACAAACGCACCCACACTACGTCAAATTATCAATATGTTCGCTTTGGGTTAAAATGAAACAGCTTGGATATACCTAAATCGACGATTTGTTATAGTAAATACATGAAAATCGGTAGATGGGTGGATAACACATTTGTAAAATTGCTCCCAAAAAATAAACCTTATATCCCGTTTGGTTTTCAAACGCGCGCCACGAACGCACCCACTCTACGTCATATTATCAGTATTTTCTCTTTGGGTTGAAATGAAACAGATTGGATATACCTAAATCGACGATTTCTTATAGTAAGTACATGAAAATTGGTAGATGGGTGGATAACACATTTGTAAATTTTCTTCCAAAAAATAAACCTTATATCTTGTTTGGTTTTCAAACGCACGCCATTCACGCACCCACACTATACGTCAAATTATCAATATGTTCGGTTTGGGTTGACATGAAACAGCTTGGATATATCTAAATCGACGATTTATTTTAGTAAGTACATGAAAATTGGTAGATGTGTAGATAACATACTTGTAAATTTGCTTCCAAAAAATAAACCTTATATCTCGTTTGGTTTTCAAACGCGCGCCATTCACGCAGCCACACTAAACGTCATATTATCAATATGTTCGCTTTGGGTTGAAATGAAACAGCTTGGATATACCTAAATCGACGATTTGTTATAGTAAGTACATGAAAATCGTTAGATGGGTGGATAACACATTTATAAATTTGGTCCCAAAAAATAAACCTTATAGCTTGTTTGGTTTTCAAACGCGCGCCATGAACGCACCCACACCACGTCAAATTATCAATATGTTCGCTTTGGGTTGACATGAAACAGCTTGGATTTACCTAAATCGACGATTTCTCATAGTAAGTAGATGAAAATTGGTAGATGGGTAGATAACATACTGGTAAATTTGCTTCCAAAAAATAAACCTTATATCTCGTTTGGTTTTCAAACGCGCGCCATTCACGCAGCCACACTAAACGTCATATTATCAATATGTTCGCTTTGGGTTGAAATGAAACAGCTTGGATATACCTAAATCGACGATTCTGTTATAGCAAGTATATAAAAATCGGTAGATGGGTGGATAACACATTTATAAATTTGGTCCCAAAAAATAAACCTTATATCTTGTTTGGTTTTCAAACGCGCGCCATGAACGCAACCACACCACGTCAAATTATCAATATGTTCGCTTTGGGTTGACATGAAACAGCTTGGATATACCTAAATCGACGATTTCTTTTAGTTTGTAGATAAAAATTGGTAGATGGGTAGATAACATACTCGTAAATCTGTCACAAAAAATAAACCTTATATCTCGTTTGGTTTTTAAACGCGCGCCACAAACGCACCCACACTACGTCAAATTATCAATATGTTCGCTTTGGGTTAAAATGAAATAGCTTGGATATACCTAAATCGACGATTTGTTATAGTAAATACATGAAAATCGGTAGATGGGTGGATAACACATTTATAAAATTGCTCCCAAAAAATAAACCTTATATCCCGTTTGGTTTTCAAACGCGCGCCACGAACACACCCACTCTACGTCATATTATAAGTATTTTCTCTTTGGGTTGAAATGAAACAGATTGGATATACCTAAATCGACGATTTGTTATAGTAAGTACATGAAAATTGGTAGATGGGTGGATAACACATTTATAAATTTGCTTCAAAAAAAATAAACCTTATATCTTCTTTGGTTTTCAAACGCGCGCCATTCACGCACGCACACTATACGTCAAATTATCAATATGTTCGGGTTTGGGGGTTGACATGAAACAGCTTTGGATATATCTAAAATCGACGATTTTATTTTAGTAAGGTACATGGAAAATTGGGCAGAAAAGGGTGGGATAACCGCTTTTGTAAAATTTGGGGCCCCAAGAAAATAAACCCTTTATATCCCT
>CH002374.1:106481-116682 GCA_000149265.1 Ciona savignyi
ACAAAACTAAAATTTAGCACGTAAGTTAGTCGGAACAATTCATATGCCAGCATTTATTTGATTAACCGGAAATAGCATTAAACCTTGGTAGAACCGAACTTCAATTTAGCCTGTCAATATTCCTGTAATCTGTTGATGCACAAAATAAGAGTTGCATCTGAACTTTACATACAAAAACATAGGGTGGGTTAACTGGATAACGGGCCATACACGATGGTACAATAAGCGCACGCAGCGCAGATCCTGAAGCTACGTATGGACTAGCAGTGATGCGTCCGGAAGATGGCGCAATAGAGCAGATACCACATGTAGACCTATTGTCTATATAACCCTCGAAATACCATATTTATTTATTAGTAAGTTATACAAAAGTTAGACATTTTTAGGCATCAAGGATTAATAGTTTTCTAATTATGCCAGGTAAACATGGTTCGATTCCCCAACGTTAGTACCATTGATGCATAGATCAGTTTATACATAAACAACAGTTCCCGATGAGCACATTTTTAACGTCAAAAGCAAAGACATTTTACATTAAATCTACTGTGTTGTCGTATGTTGAAAAATAAATGAGCTATTTCATCACGCGAAAGCCACAAAAAGATTATTCCTAGACACAGTTATAACGCACTTTTTTACTAGATTGAAATTCAATGTAGAATTTGATAACAAACAAATGATGAAGTTGTATCATAAAATTATATTGCGTTTTTGAATAGTGGTGGTTGTCACGTGGTGGACACTTGTTAATATTATTTTGTTCTTATCATTTCTCGCGTACAAAGTTGGAAGTATACCAAGTGATCAAACTTATAAAGTCAAGTTATAAAGTCATTTTCACTAAAAAAGTATAGAACCAAACTTGAAATTAGCATTTTAATAAGTATGTTATTTTATTAATATATTGTAAAGTATAAGCGTCTCAATGAGACAAGTTTATATACATGCAACATTGGTGCTTTAACAGGATAACCGGACCATACAGGTGTTGGTGCGATAAGTGCACGCAGCTCAGATCCTGACGAGGGTTGGACTGGCTAGCATCTTCCAGAAAGATGGCGCGACGATGCCCAGGAAGTTTTACCAGGAAAACTGTGTGATCTGACGGGTACGGTGGTGTGGCCGAGTGGTTAACGCTTCCGATACATATACCGACTCTTATACAAAAAATGTTCCTAACTCGGTAAAAAAAGGAAAAAATAGTCTTGACAAAGTCAACTGAGGCAGTTAAAGCTATTTTTTATTCGTGCGATTCGTATTCCATGTATGAACGAGATGACTTTGTAAAAACAGTCGTACTTGCGGACACATTATGGATTTAAAACTGAGTGAAGTTAAAAAAAAATCGCGTTATCAAACAAGCAACTGTGATATCACCTCATGCACGGTGTTGGGTTATTGGAGGAAATGCAGTGTGATGGATAGAAATATTACACAAACTTGGTAATGATTGGATAACATATATTTGATTCTTATTAAGAAATTTTTTAAAACTTAAAGATTTGTTTAATCAAACATGGCTCTTACGTTAGCATGAATAACGAATAGACCAACAAAGACTTTTCTCTGTTTAAACGGGAAATTCCCCGAGAATGCATTAATGTCTTGGAGCGGATTATGACAGAAACAAGGATTAGATTAGATAGCTTATGTCCGGAAGATGGCGCAACAGAGCGTTAACTGGGACAAGTCATTTTATCAAAGTCAATTGAGTTTATTTCTCGAACATGGCGTGGTACTTTTGGTTGTAGGTTGTTGTAATGGTAGAAGGAACTTATTTTGAAATATTTGAAAATAGTCATGTTAATCTTAGTTTTTAGTTTTTTTATTCATTTTTTGCCCCAGTATTAAAAAATGGCAAGCGAATAAAATCACTACACAGGAACAGGAAAAGACGACAAAACGAACAATCTGTTCACACTTTCACATTTTGTACACTTTGTTATATAACTTTTATAGCAATGAGGTATACTTTGGAAGTTACCGCACTTGAAGTGCTGGCAAATTTTATCGCATCGTTTTATACCGCTGTGGTGTTGCGTGGTTGATGCGAATAAAAGTACTTTAACCTGTCTCGCAATTTTAGCTCAAACGGTGTGAATTGTATGTCGACCTAATGTATATGAAACATATGCGATTTGGTATAATATTAACTCAAGCAAATAAACCAACCAACTTACCGCGGCTTGTTCTTCCCCCTCCATTTCAGCTTCTCGTACTTTGTGCTTGAAGCCTCCGCAGGAATCGCTTGCCTCTACTCGTCGTCTTCGTCGTTTTCACGCGTTTGTCGATTAAGTAGATTTCTGCACAGCATGGTAAAGAATAAGTTTATTTATACCTGACAAATACCAATTAATTATTTTATACCTACATTAAATAATATAAGTTATCTAGGAATTATTCGTATACATACAGCCAACACAACCTTTCACTTTTCACCGGGAAATCCAGCACAAATTCCAACTAGCTCCCCCGAAGTCTCTCTCAGCGTTTCTCTTGTTCAATTAGTAGTTTCTATGGTCGATTAGCGTTAAAGTCATTATCAATTATTAAAGTTGTTAAGGGGGAACTGAAGTCGATTATAGAAATATCCTAATAAATTGAAAAAAAAGCTGATTTTAAAAATCAAATCAGTTTCTTCCAATATTTTTTTGTTAAAAAGTTATGAGCAGATATGCATTTCCATTTATGTTAGGGGATTTCCCGTATTACGTCTTTGACGTTGTTGAGATTTCGTGCCTATATGCGTTTTATACAGTCATGTGCCAGTTTAGAGGTGAATTAGTAACGAAAGCGCCTATAGGAGCGTTGTATTTTCGTAGCGTTGTATTTTCGTAAGCTGTCACGTGCGTACATTGGTTCAGTTAGGCTACATGACAAGTGTTATGCTAAGTCTCCATAAAAAAAAAAAAATACAACGCTCCTGCAGGCGCTTATGTTACTAATTCACTTCTAAACTGGCACCTGATTTAATACAACGCATATAGTCACGAAATCTCAACAACGTTAATGACGTAATACGGGAAATCCCCTAACATAAAATGAAATGAATATCTGCTCATAACTTTTTAAGAAAAAAATATTGGAAGAAACTGATTTGATTTTTGAAATCAGCGTATTTTTTTCCATTTATTAAGATATTCCTAGAATCGACTTCAGTTCCCCTTTAATTAATAACCTTAGGCACAAAAACGAAAACAATCACGAGAAAACAACAGATTATATAAAGGGTGATCGGCCCAAACAACATGAAAGTTAAAAAGTGTAATTCTCAGCAGAAACAGGGAAGCAAAATCGGGACTCGTGTTGTATTTCGCACCTTTTTACGTTGCACAGGCACTCAACAAAACTACAAACCGGATAAGAGATTCATTGCAAAAAAATTACTACTAATAATATCACTGGACGCATCTCACACTTTGACTCGGGAATCCAAGTAATGAACGCGAATTACTTTCCTCTTCTACGGGTTAGCTTTGCGTCTTCCCTGCAGCGTTTGAATACACAATACAATTCTTTACCAATAGTATTAAAAAGGTTTAAACTTATAATTTAATTAACAAATAATTTAGACGTTCCTTTAATTTGGTACAACCAATCCTTCCAGTAGGTTAAGATAATGCCAGTTAAGTGCCTTGCCCAAATACACAGCCGACCAGCTAGCGACTAGTTTTAAACCTGCAACGCTTCGGGTGAAAGGCGAGGCACTAAACTAAGCTTTCTGGGGGGTAGAATTTACTAATAACTGTTTGTTCTATCAAATAAAGTGCTTAATGGCAAGAAAGATACCCTGACAAACGCGTTTAATACTAGTGTTGTTACTACTGCCCATATCTGCAGTTGTCATATTCGGTGAACAAATACATCATTATATTCTACGTTTTCTGTTATAACCTGGGCACCGAATGACCATTGAAATTGACAGATATAACCGCATGGATATATAGTTTTTTTATTCGATAGAACGCAAACCTGGAGAGCAGCGTACAATCACTGTCAGCCGTTGATATTTAAAGCAGTATAGTAAGATACTGCTACAGAACAATATTTTTGGCCCGTATAACAGACGCACCTTTTACTTTGTACGAGTGATTCGAGAAAAGATCAGGAATTTCTTGCTCCCAACTACCGATTCGCTCGACGTATTTCCTTCTTTGATTGAGACACAGCAAGTGGATAAATTTAAAAAACAAATAATTTTCTGAAAATCTATAAAAAGAAAATAAAAATCAACCTCATGATAACCACCGTGTTACAAAATAATATTACGCACCGTGTTTAAAATCAAACTTATGTCTTACTTAGATTGTTGATTATGTGCAGTGTTAGCCTCCTGTGAACCACCACCATTTGTAACACATATAAAATGTAAGTTTATATTTTTATGTGAGCAAGGTTACTGAGCTCTACACCTAGCTTTATAACATTGCGGTTTGTTTTAACCCGATTGTCGCCGTTTTGGTTATGCAAGCATAAACTAATGAGTCCCTCTGTTACCAAAGCAAACTCTTTCTTCATCCGCATTTTTAACAAAATTGTTCAATTTTTTTGGTATTTAAAAACTATATAATAAATAAAACTATAAAATATTTTAAACAGACTAACATTCCACCAAATATAATACAAGTTAAAACATCTTGTTAAGTTAAGTGCTATGCTGAAACAAAGCTATATTTCATAAAAAACAGATTTACTGCTCCGTGAAAATTACCTTTAGCCTATTATCAAATATTTTAGGTTAGTTATATCATGTAATCTAACAAATTCTAAAGTTTAAATACTATTTGACGACCCTTCTTAGAAATGACGGGGCGACATGGCGCATCCGCCACAATCATGATTATGTTACAAATTTCAATTTTTAGGTTACTTCCCAAAGTAATTTTTACTTTCTTTGTTTGGTATATATAA
Source organism: Ciona savignyi (assembly GCA_000149265.1). NCBI lineage: Eukaryota > Metazoa > Chordata > Ascidiacea > Phlebobranchia > Cionidae > Ciona > Ciona savignyi. Next base: position 111,393 of record CH002374.1, read on the forward strand.
CATTGGCAAAGGGACTAACATTCCAACTAATCCGATCAAAATCTGCACATTTGGTCAAGCGCTATGATTGAAAAATGTAAAATCCTTAAAAATTTTCGATTTAGTTTTTAACGACACAGGAGAATCCCTGGCATTTCACTGATAACTGTTTCTGCCAATCTAGCCCATGTGTTGTAATATGCATTGACGAAATGTATTCTAACAAACGTTAAAGTTTCATGACGGTTTAATTCCCTCAATGACATTTTAGCATTATTATTTTCCATTTTCCCGGTTGGGAGAACACAGGAGGCACTATTGCACCGAAAAATTAGTAACAAATCGTATGATATATGTAAAACACTGATCACTGCCCGTGTAATATCAGATCCTCGTATTATTTATTCATCTAATACAAAACAAGTATCCTACCATACATATTGATGTATTGAATAAGTGGACAACATTATAATTGAACATGTTGGCAAGATTGACGTATTTGGTTATTTTCCATTTTTATTCCGTTTCCCTTGCCATAAACTGAAAAGGTAAACCAAAATGGTAATATTTATATATGGTTTAACAATATCTAGTTCTTATCACAGGAAAGGAGTAATACGGTGAAGAGGCGATAAACATTACCTTAAAAATTATAGTTACTATCGTTTTGTGATAAAATAACACCTTGAAATACATACTTACAATAAAACCATATTATCAAATCATACAGCCACAAAATAATATACAACTTCTGTTTTGATCTACATTTCTCAGCATCTGAATATGTATTATGACTTCCTCCTGTTTTAAGGAATGGACTTGCGCTGTTGACAGCTAACCTCCTTATCTTTTGCTGCTAGTTGTATCACGTGACAGTCAGTGCTGCGCAGCCCTCTCCCTCTAACACTCCTTCTTGTTCCACGCCTGATTGAATCACTATTGCCATTCTAGACTGCATAATCCACGTAACCGGGGAGACGTAAAAATCGCATATTTTATTCACATGTACAAAACCACGATTATTTCAAATCCAAATATTTAAATCAAAAAATAATATTATTTGGCAAATTAATAACCTACACAGTTGTTTACCAATTACATAGTCACCCAATATTACAATTTGTAGTTGTAAACTTATAAATAAAACGCCTGAAAACCGCAGGTTGATTTATTAAACGTTTTATATCCAATCAATCTTTTTGGTACGATGTGTCATGCTAAAATCACTCTGTTTTTTTGAAACGAAATGCGTGCATTAAAATTCCATTAGTTGCTACGCTTTTAGCTAACATCTTTAATAACTCCATAATTTATAAATATATATCTCTTTAATAATTGCTTATCATATGAAATCACGCTAAAGTGCGCCTTTTAATTCAAGACCGTACTATGTACAATGAGTGGAAAATTATAAACGTACGGCTTGTTGGGGCTGAATACTTAGGAATTACCCATGCGTTACGCCGTTGACGCGGCGAGACTAGGCAACATATAATAAACTTAAGTGAAATGTTACAACTACTAAAGTTAAACCCGGGTTAGGAGAACGTAGTGCAATACAGGCCACCAATTTTCAGGTGACCTTAACTACGCCAATTCTTATGTATCAAAAACGATAACTGCACATTTCGATAGCATTGGAAATAAATCCTCCGAAAAGATATTATTTCCGGCCGGTGGAAGGCAATGTAAACCACCCCCATTAACGCCAATACTCGCTCTTATAGTCGGATAAATTTACGATTTAAATGTGTTTTCCAAAGCCCATCACTTCATTAATATGCACAGACTATGGCATCAACATTATTGAGTTACCATGTTCAGTTAACAGATAACAATACAAATGCATTTCTTGAACTTACGCCTTCAGCGTCCAAAATAACATTTACGGCGATTGGTTATTGATATTTGCTATTAATATAACAAACTACCAACGGGTTTTAAAATGTACCAATTGTGGTTCCAGACAATCTTTAAATAAACACATATCATAAACATATTGTTTTACATACATTATGGTTAACACGTGGTTCACTCGAATTTCGAGTTTATTTTAGGTTTAACTTGGTTAAAAATAGGAGAAGTTTTGTTAACACAATGATTAGAAAGTTGTTTTTTAATTAAAAAAAATCAGAAATACTTTGAAAATATTGTAGTTACCAAACAAAAATAACTAATGGTGTGGCTTGTAAATTGAACATGACATATTTAATTTACAAGAAGAACCTTGATGGTAATTCCCACATTTACACAGGTAGAGCTATAATGCACGAGCGATCAAACGAAACAATGAAAGAATGAATGTAGTCGACCAAATCGGCCAAACAATTGGCGAGATAAAATATCAATCCGAAGTATAATAGGACGAAATCTTGTATTGTATTAAACCAGGGGTTCTTAAACTGGGGGGCGCGCCCCCCATGGGGGGCGTGGAAGTTTCTCAAGGAGGGCGCGAGCATGACAGTGACATATTGCAGGGTTCGAATTAACGATTTTGAAACGATTCGCTAAATGCGTGGGATACGAGAAAATCGTTTTCGCGCTTTAGCTATGTTAAATTGCCTTAGAATGCGGATTAGAACCTCTCAAACTAATCTTTAAAGCCAGAAAGATTATTCATTAAGCAAACAGTACCGTTATTAAGTAGTAATGATAAACTACAATAAACGTGTCGTGAGTTAATGCGTGTAGGATAGGACGAATATCGACGAAACGAAGCCTTTGAAACGAGTAATCTTACTTGTTAAAACACCATATAACCTTATTATAAAGAGGTGTGTCGCATCTCCGCCAATCATAAATAAAGGAATCGTGGTATATTAACGCATAATGGCTATTGTTGCGTTGTGATAGAAATGCTTATTATGTGTCAATAATGCAAAGTAAAAGCAAGGTAAATAAATGTAATAGTAATTCCCATTGTTAAATGTTATGTTGAAGGCAAAATATGTTATATTGTGTTGATGATTTATTATTAAAAGTGCGCGAAATCAGTAACGGTAATTTATATTTTCTCGATTTTGTTAAATTTTGTAATTCGCGAACTTAAAAAAACGGTTCGCGAACCCTTGCATCCTTTACACTAAGCAGAGTAATGGCAAATAAATTTCGTAAATTTGATTTTTGAGTAGGGGAGGCGTGAGCATGAATCACAAATCTCAAGGGGGTGCGACTGAAAAAGTTTAAGAACCACTGTATTAAACGATCCTAAAAGTAACTCACGGTAAATAAAACTGTACAATAGATGTACTAATGGTAAAACAAAGCCACATAGACGTAAAATACCATCATCATATAATTAATACAATACATTCGTGGTGTTCAAATAACAAGCGCGTATTTAATATTTAACACTTCCCGCCAACTTGAACCAAATTGTTATGGAACATTACGTAACAAAGAATAACAATTAATGAGAAACGGCACTCTATGGCAGTGGAAATTTACTAATTTTGCTTTGTGTGTTCACTAATTCACGTGTCGTAAAATTAAACAACTTTGGCTCAAAGGTTAAGTGTTACTTCCCCGGGTGAAGCAAATGGTTCGTGGTTTGTATATGGTTGGACAAAAACACAGTTTGTGTCCTCTGATTATAATTAGTGGTGGGAATTATGGTTGATACGGTGTGGTACGATGATACAATGATGACGATACGAACATACGACGATTACGGTCGAGAATAGTTGATACGGCGGTACGGTTTTCTATGGTAAATATAATAAAATAACCAAAGTAGTTGACTTTACGAGCGAAAGTCAAAGGTAGCGCACACACTTATTAAACTTTGGGCTTAAATCGGTATGAAAATGCGTCATCGGAGAAAATCATACACTGCTACAGTACATAATTTAGTAAAAGGAAGCTGATTGCAATGCGTTATATAGTCAATTTTTACATACAACTTTCATGGAGGAAATTAAAATGCTTTAGCAAAGACTTCAATAAAAGTACAAACAACGTGAATTAACAAAGGTTCGAGATACCGTGTGTCATGATCTCCATTCCTCGATTTAGTTTTTTCGTATCTTTTTGTCAGCGACACACGTTATGATGACGCTCTACCAATCGCTTGCAGAAAATCCCAGCCAGTTTTGCCAAAACAACTCCAGCATTCGAGGTAGCAAATTCATCTTTGGCCAACGAGTCATTTCGTTAACACTCATCGTCACAAGCACCGAGATACATAGCTTACTCTCGCATTTTTCAACAACTATTTAAAATGTGTTGGGATGCAGCGCATTTGTCAGCGAATTAGAAGCCTTGCGCCCAGTCATTCGCCATTTCAGATAATTCCTCGGCGCCCGGGTGTTTACTGCATTTATGTACCACAAACCATTAATGTTTGTATTTATACCGTGACAAATTATTTATCCATGATAGCCTCGTTACTAAGGCCAATTTTGTGTAGAATTCGGTATGTATATATTAGTCAGACGCTCTTGATCCATTCGGTTACAGGACGTTACATTGTATTTTGAAAGCTTGAAATGAGTGAAACACGACAACAGCGTCATCTTACGGCAATATCCAAATACACCATTTGTAATATATCGAAGGAAAACAAAACTTCCTGACCGAGCTTCACGTACAACCGCAATACTGAGCTTTGTTTCCACCAGCAAACTTCGCCCAATAAATCCTCGTAACGCAAGGTGTTTGAAGCGTGGATTTCCGCTTCCTGCTATCCGCACAAATCAATCGTTAAATCCTATATAATGACATAAACAGTCAAATAATAGTAAACGGCGCCCTCACGCGACCAATAACAATAAAACGTGGTATCCGCCAGGGGTGCTCGTGTAGCATGCTCCTTTTCCTACTTGGAACAGAGACCCTCACGCGGAAAAAAAATAATAACCCAAAAATCAAAGGAATAAAACTCGGTCCTACGGAAATTAAAACTGAACAGTACGCGGACGATTTAACCCTTTTTCTAGCAAATAAAGAATCGCTAAAGGAGGCAATGCAAGAACTAAAAACCTACGAAACAATATCCGGACAAAAAATTAACGGAACCAAAACGCAAATTATCTCCAACGATTCCCAACTTATAGAATGGGGTTAAAGTCATTATCATCATGGTAGATTGGGGTTAAAGTCCTTATCATCATGGTAGATTAGGGTTAAAGTCATCACCAATAATTAAAGTAATTAATTAATAACCGTAGACACCAAAAAGGGAACAATCACCACGGAACAAACGATCAATCAACGGGTTATCGGTTCAAAAACATAAAAGTTAGAAACTACAATTCTAAAAGCTGAAACTGGACTCGACGTATTGACAAGCTTCATAAGATCTTTGTATAAA
>CH002373.1:0-25116 GCA_000149265.1 Ciona savignyi
TCCAGAACTCACCCTATCCATGATAATAACAACCATTTTATTTCCCAACCCCTTTCGTTTTACCGCAGTGTTGGCATAAATATAGCCTATTTATTTCTACATACTGTGAAATTAAAATATTTTCCTCATTTTTCGGACACTAGATTCGATTCCTTGTTCCAAAAGCAACTTCAGAATATTTCGAGAATTCCGAAGTCCAAGTGTTTTGTGCGGAATGCAAACAACCACTGAGCAATGATACTGTGTTGACGTTTGAACGACCAAAGATACGAGCTGTAAGTTGCTTCTTTATTAACCCGGGCTAAGTTTCGTTTGGTGATGGACTGTGTGTGGCATGGAAACTGCTAGTTGTAGTTGATTCAAAGTGAGCCGAAGTGGGTGAATCGAAACTTGTCGATAGCTAGTTGGTACTATGCTTAAGTTCAGCATTATTGTATATTGGTTCAACTGGACCAAGTTTAATTATTGGTTTGCACAGCAATAACGTAAATAACATACTGATAGTCCAATAACTACTTACAATGCCCCCCCACCAGAGATACATATAAATTTTCTGGCAAAAATCTACATACCTACATTGTTAAGCTTTCACGTTTCCCGAAGTCGATATGCTGGTGCATACCGAAATTGTTAATGTTATTGACTACTTCCACAGACGGTGCCAGAGAATTTAAAAGTTTAAATTAAAATCATTTCCACTCGAAATTATTAAGTGATGCAGAAGATTCAAACATCAGTGTTTCCGTTCGAAGTTCTCACAGTGTTGCCGTTTGTTACTAGATGCAGGGTGGTGGACCTCTATGTTTCAAATGCATTTGTGTGTGCGCGCCAGGCTGGGACTACCTCGCTTCTACGTCGGAAGCCATCGATCTACAGCCGCTAGATGGCGATGGAGAGCTGGACGACACCATGTCCGATGGTGGGTTGAAACTATCATTGTTATCAAAGCAAGGTTTTAAAACCTCTCAAAATATTATTCCAAACCACACAACCTGCTGCACAAAATTTAGAATTACCGCATCAACGGTCCGCCATTACCTCATCATGCAAATTGACCATTACGTCATCACACAAATTCACTACCATGTAAACTTGACGTCATCACGCAATTCCACCAATGTGCCACGCAAAATATCCTTAACGCCTGACCAACTCCCGTGTATTGAACAACACTTCATCTCACTCCAACCGCCCAACACCAAATGCCTCCACAATTGCCATTTTGTACCGACATTAAATGAAAGAACAAACAAAATATTCAAAAAATTATCGTTTGTTACGCTAATTTGTAATATAAGTAATATTTGCTAAATTATTTATTTGTTCAGTCCGATATCTACAAATATATAAACCATGGTCACCCGGTAGATACCTTTGTAAAACACACATAGCTACCAGATATGTTAATTAAACTTTTTTTTACCGTGCCCACTTCCGATCCCATGCTCCTCACCAGGACCGTTTTTTGTATAAGAGTATGTAAATGTATCGGTCGCGTTATGTTAAATAAACTTTTATTCCAGACGAAGGACCGGTCGTGTTCGGACAACAAGTGGCGGAATGGTTTGCGTAGTTTCAACCTGCCCAACAGAGTACATGTTATGCAGTCAATGGCCCAGTACAAAGCTAGTATGGACGCACTGCCAATATGCCAAATATCCATAGCTTATACAATGGTCCGAAGCACATTTTATTGTTGTGAATATTTAGGCTTTAAGTGGTTTGATGATTGTGGTACAAAACTCCAATACAGACTTGCTAAGTGAGATTAACCTACATTTTACTGCCATGTGTTTTTTAATGCACACTAAACGCTAGGCGTTCAAAACTATCAAGTGTTCAATACGTCATCTATATTAAGATTCGGGAATCCACGCCGTATCATTCCATTGCTTCCCGTGGTTTCTCCGGTTACAATTCCCCTGTTCCTGTAATTATGATACTTTTACTGCAATTATTTGTTGTTTGTTTTGTCATTAGCATCTCGTGTATAAGTTGAACTTTGTAATGTCAAAATGGCCGAAGTTCAAGTTCGTGACCCACACTTGGCATTACAACCCTGATGGTATCATCCCGACTGTATCAAAATCAAAGTTATAATCCAAAATGCGTTGTACACTAAACTCGTATAAACTCCAGTATCGGGACTTAAACAAGACTGATTCCAAACTACCGTAATACAAACAAAAAAAAACAACATATGACCGTGGAACTTTTATTTTTAAATATTTCACACTAAAACTCTTCAATTTTCATGACCTGCACTTTCTTCTTTCGCAGTGAAAATATCGAATTCTTACTTATCATGTCATGTCAGGCGAGATTCGTTTTTATAACGTTGTATTAAACAAGCAGCAATGTTATATATGCACCACGTATAATACAAGGTATTTGCACTATTCTCCGTGTAGTAAGGATCAATTTAGTAAGAAAAACATTACATTGTAGTGAGTTAACTTTGGAATATTAAAAAACACAAAGTTTTCGACAATTTAATCAAATCTTCATTTTGATGTTCTCATGGTCGGATTGCTTGTGCTGTCAGTTCATTTCGTAAGACTGCTGCCAGAACTGAAAGTAAAAATAGATCTACAAAACAATTGCTTAGTAAAATTAGGCAATCGGAAAAGTATCCACTAAATGTTGGGGAGGGAATATTGGACTGCTAGAATAAGGGTAAAAATGCTGGGGTGAAGGTTTGGCTCATAGTTAGTTTCCTACGTTTAAGGTCCCATTTACAACCCACGTGGTCAAAACCAAGTTTCCACGAGCATTATAGTGTGCGGATACATTGCTATTCCATGGTTGGGGTGTTTATTTTAGTGTTTGTATAATAATACACCTGTCGGTTAACTTAAGTCTGACCGTAAGCTAAAACGTGCTGGGATTAAAACCAGAACCTGCTTATTTGATTGGCTGTGGCCTTGTGCGGGGCTTTAGTGTGAGTTTCCTGAAGCCAGTAAATTAATGGATTAAACAAAAATACAATGTTTCCATTGAAATAACGCATTGAAATTAAAAATAATACAGGTATGAAAGAAAACTGCTCAATAAAAGTATGAAAAATGCTAAGCCTACCCGAGCCCTTACGCCCTAATATTTATCTTGAAGTGCAGTTTTTTTTCTTTCCTTCCTTTTATTTGTCCAAGTACAATACTAAAGGGACGAAAGAAGCAAAACTGCTTACTAAATGTATAGAAAGTATTATCACCCTGTCTATATGTCTTAACCCTTTCACTAAACTGAACTCTTACTTCAGTTGTAAAATTAAAATAAATACCCCAATATTTGTTACCCTTCTCGCAGAACTAATAATTCTAGCTGATCGGTTGTGTTTTTTTGGGGGAAGGTAGGCCTATTGCCTGAACCCAGTTAAATGGTTTTAACAAATAAATGAACGCCTATTAAACACAACACACTACATAGTTCCGGTAACTCAACAGTTGGCTCGAGGTAATCTTACGAACGCCCTTTACGTTTTCCCATTCACGAGGATAAAAATGAATATCATATGTTATCCTAGTGAGCAGTTTTCTTCCTTCCTTTTTTAGTTTTTACCCATTAAAATAGCTTTAATAACCAAACTGGCAATTAAGTGGTGTATGACTATAGTTCGTGTGTCGTTATTTAACCTCCACTAGAACAAGGTGAACAACCTAACCGATTGCCAACCGTACTGGCAACACACAACAGCAATGTATACACGTTCTATAGACCACCTCTATAGACCATACCATGGTAAACGTTGTTCCAAACCACCACTGTCTTTGAGTAAAACCTGGCGCGCGAATCGAACAGCGCATGCCTTGTTCTACATCAGTGTCAGTGGCCGAATATATTTGTTTACGGCGGGTTAACCTGAGCGACTATTGGATGGTTATTTTATGTTGATGGTGGACGAATGCGAAAAACGACCATCAAAGACGTTGATTATAAAACTGGTAGGAAAAGCAACGAAACTGACTGAACAACCTAGTTTAAGGGAACCTGATTGTTGTGATAAGAAAATAGAATTTAATTTTATTTGGTGTTTTTACTTCTTAAAGGGTACGTTCCCGAATAAATGTAGAGATAAAACACTCGACATGGTGGAATAGTTCGTTAAAATCTACCGGTTAGTCTGGTGGTTTAGTGCGACGCGTTTTAACCGAAAGGTTAAAGGGTTGAAACTGGTCGCTAGCTAGCCGGTTGTGTCCTGTGTATCATATACAACACACTACAATAGCTCCGGTAACCGGACGGTGGGCGCGAGATGATCGGACGATTGCACGTGTGTTAACCCCCTTGGTTTTCCCATTCACGGGGATAAACATGAATATCCTATCCTAAAAAGCGGCGTTTTCATATCTAAGTTGCCAGCGCGGTAAGTTTAGGGTTTGTTATAAGTTTGTACAAATTATTTAAAGTCCGTAAATCAGACAAGGTAACGGCCAATTGCATTAGTCAGATACACAACCTCCAAGTTTTAATACTGGCATCATGTTTAAGTGCACTCTATCCTACCACCTTCGGAGCGGGTGGGGCGAGCTGGGAAATCGGTGAAACTCGGTTTGTTTAGTTGGATTCGATGTTACTGATATTTGTATTAATTACCTCCCACACAAAGTGAGCATGCCACGTGCAATTGCTACATGTCATTGACAACGGAAAATTTTGCAAACTTCGGCAATTAGTTTTATTCTTTCCAAGGGGTTTGGTCGAAACTTTAGCTATTAGCTTCTTAAGGTGACAATAAGTTGCGAAAGATGTAAAAACGTTTTAGGTGCGCTATGGCCCTGGATAGCGTGAGCTGGTTTGTAATTGAAATCAAATTAAAAAAATGTTTTATTTTTTATTATTTATATATTTTTATTCGTCTATGAAGCAGCAAACAAAGTGAGAGACCATGTGGCCTTTAGCTACCCGTCGATACAATGTGTATGTTACAAGTTCAACTTTTTTTTCAATTTTATCACTTTCATACCAAGTTCCATTTTAAACGTCTCAACCATAATATGGCTATTTCAGCTGTACGGTTTTCAAGATGTTATCTTTGAAACCAGTTGTGTACCATGTTCCGGGTGCAGCTAAAGGCTATATCATTTGCTTTTCGGAAAGCTATAATATTTTTGTGGTTTTTGTGGGGTACCCAAGGTTCTATACTTGCATTCTGCTTAATACTCTACATAAAGGAATTTATATGATTAACCAAGTATTTAGTACTAAACTACGCGCTGATGATACAGTGTTGATTTTGTCCAGAAGCAATATATTGCAAGTTTAAAATAATTGTATTAATGGATTAGATAAAGGCAGATAAAGGCCCAAGGAAGAATATGCCTTTGTTGAACTTCTATAAGACTAGACATATGGTAATAAGCTAATCCAAGCTTTAAAATAAATAAATTTTCATAAGAAAACTACAGTGATGATATATGCCACACTGGACTTGTATTATATACAACAAAATTCTGAAATATTGTAGAAAATACAAATGAACCTAGATATTAATACATTGGGGTATTATACTTTAGATTTATATATTCTTACTTGCAATTATTTGTTGGGGTGATATCCATAATTTAGCGCTTCAGTCGCTAAATGTGTTTCGTATTAACATTTAAAAATGATAACCTTTGGTGACATGAGAAGTAATACATAATACCTTAAAAATGTAGGTGCGTTAAGAATTAAATTACATAAAACCTACAAATAGCATTTATGCACTAAACTTACAGCATTAAAATAAAATATTTTTATGTTTATCGTTTCAATAAATGTTGTTAATTTGCAGTTAGTAATTTGTTCACTAAATAAATATAATGAATTGCTGAGCTGACTATTTTGTTTAACTTTCATTACGTTTTCTAAATAACGACTCCCTTGCCTTATTATGTTACTCAAGGATGTGTATATGACTTTTTTAAATGAAAAATAGAGAGTGGACCTTGAGTAGTTAGTAAACTATAAACGAAATCCATTTTGATTTCTTGATTATACCTTTACAGCAGATGACAACTACTTACCATTTACAGATTTTCCGTTAAAAAAAATAAGAGTAGCGCACAACACAGGGCGCATGTTATTTAAAAAAGTACTTTAACTTCTGTCAAACAACAATTGTTTTTTATTACTTCTGTCAAACATTCCTTTCCTTTTATTTTAGGGAGAGAAACCAAATCTAAATATGCTGAATATCGACCACACGGTGTCACAATTGAACAGCACAGCAGGTTATGGGGACACCTGCATGCCTGCACAACGTGCGACACCGTGTGGCAGAAATTGTGTTCCGACCTAACCATATTTTGTTTCAAGGATAAATATGGACTTTCTGTTGTGCATCGACGGCTCAGGCAGATATCAGATCACAAAAAAATCATAAAAAATACTTGTACAATATCCAATAGGTATGACTTTGATTCACTGTACACAAACCAGTAGCGGGGGGTGGCCAATGACAACCAGTATATTCAAATTAGTTCACCTCGGTGACGTGTAGCGCATGTTCGGCGACCCTTGAAATTCCAGCGCTTTGTCCCAACGTCACTTCTTTTTCAAAGCAAAGAGAGCGAGCAACACACGAACTATTAATAGCCCGGACTCGCCCAAGGTACTTTACGTCGCGCAATGACGAATTCCTCTTTCGTTACGACAACTTTATTTGTATATTTCCATTAATTCCCGGCTGATGGGCGGGCAGACCATAACTTGCACCACATCAACGTAAGATGTGGTGTCCGTTGTTTCACCATTTTAAGACAAATCTACCAATAACTTCAATTTAGCTCGTGTATCAACCGTTCGACAGTGGCACAACGTCTGCGGGTTCGCCCACGCACATATTCGAAATAGCCGCGAGTGAAATCGGTCCCAAACCTGTGTTTGTGAGAGTAAGCGCGGGCATACCCGGATGTGATGGCGACATGCCTGAACTGCATGCCTGCACCACATCTGTACACAACCCGGCTTCGTGTATTAGGTGATAAATACAGGATCTATGTACTGCCCGTGTCTTTACCGACAATGAGGAATGATATTGTAAAAACTGACGATGATATTCAATCAGACGTCAACGTTTTTTTGATAAATATATTTCGTGCGATGCGTTGCGACACTGTGGAAGACCTCATTGGCGCCCCAAACCTTGTAATTTAGTAAACATAGAATCAAGTTTCGTTTCCTGAACATTGGTTGTTTTATGACTCACTGGCTCGATGTCACGTGACACGTGTATTTGTACATTTATGCACGTGCCTGCACAACATTCGATACTGTGACGTCACACAATGATATTGATGACAACTATTTCTTGCCAAATTTAAAGGAAACAAAATGTGTTTTTGCTAACCGACATTCTTTCTTCTTTCATGTCTAAGGTTAATACGTTTCAATTCTTGGGAGGTAGCCATCAAAATGCTATTTCAGTGAAAAGAGTTTTGATAACAATCTCCCGTGAACTGCACGTTATGAAATGCTGAATCACGGTTATCCAGCATCATTTAACTAAGCCCATACTATAAATAGATTTAGACTGATAAATCTTAGAATAATGTAAGTGGTTATTACGTAAGAGTATGCACACGTGTATTAATACTAGAATATTATTGTTAAGCAAGTCTGTTATTCTATAAAATCGTTACTAAAACTAAATTATCGTTTTTGTAAACCTGTACATTGTAACAAAAACACTTGGTGTATATAGTCATACCAGTACTAGACTGCCGCGATATCTCTGTAAATAACCTTCTACACTGCCAGACAAATCAAATAGAATACAAGTGTAACCGTCCATGGACCTTGGCTTGCACTTGTTCTGATAAGTTCCTTTTTCGACTTGCTGCGAATGCTATTTTTGTTTCTTTATTTAAGCTGGTAGTTCATAACCACATGTTACATACTGCGCTCTGTTACAGACAGCCAACTTCTAAACAACCAACTTCGAAAGGCCATTTCTCTTATACCTTTCCTTTTATCAACTAGGGAGATTCCCTGATGACGCGCATTACGACTGATGGTGTAAGACCGTCACGTGACCAAGTCGCGTGACTCTTACGTCATTTTGCTGTTAAGTTCCTGTTACGAATTCCCGCCTCCGCGTTTACAGCGATTACTGGTAGTTAAAATCTTAAGTTAACTACTCTTTTTAGGAAATTTGTACAATTTAACTGTTTAAACATATTTACGCCAACATCATATACATCTTTGTACGGTATTCACAATACTTCATAAAGAAAACGAACTTATACTATATGCAAATATTATATTCGGTTGCCCCGCAGGAACCGAATGGTATGTTTGTTCGGTGTAATGTTATGGGAAGGTTATTGTACATTGATTTATTGTTATAAATGGAACCTTTCATTTTATTATGTAGGGCAAAGGCTATAGCCTATATATCACAGTTTTAATAGCAAACCATTACCAACATAACTATTAAGACCCTTATTCGTGAAAATATATGCATTGTAAAAATCCAATTGTGGACTATATTAGTTGTTAGCTGGTATCGAGACGCGCCCTTATATTTTAAACCAATGGAAAATTACTGATAGTTTTCCACTTAACCAGCAGAGAAATTAAGAAAAACTACGATTCTTAATTGGTGTTCAAAGCGATATATAATTGGAAAATGGCCATTTTCTGTATACACTCTACAAAATAAAAACTAAACTAATAATAATTAATTGATTGTAGACCTATACTTATCAATCAATGGACGTTTCTCTTTTATTTTTAGAGCCAATATATTATTTTAATTTAAAATAGGATATAAAATGTTGATATTTATAAATATATGAAGTAAATAGTAAATATCACCTGCATCGAAAGCAATAATTAAAGAAGGGATTAAACATTATACTAATCATCAAATACCAAAACATTTGCTGCATCTACGTAGGGAAAAAATACTTGATTTAGTAATCGAATGAAATATAAATAAATTGGCCATAGCTTTAGGCCTATTATTAACTTTAAATCAATGTCGAAGTTTACTTAAAAAGAAGAGCAGTTTTTAAAAATCGATCCTGTATATGTGAAACATGGAACCGCTCCCTTACATTGCTTTAAATACATTAACTCTTGATTTCAAGCACCTTTTACTGTTAAAATAAACAAAAACCTATTATGATAAATATTGTTTTTAGACTGTTTTTTTCCAGCCTAATGTTAGTACATATGTGGCAGTGTAACTTTAGTTTGTTGGATTAAAATATAACTGTTATGCCTACAAAATGAAACTAATGAGGTATAGGCTTGGTTGTAAAAGACCCCAGTTTAGATCTCTGTTGTAGTCTCTATTGTAACAGTCTAAATTGGTATGTTATTACATTTATTTTTTTGTGTATGAACACACTTATACACATGTAATACTGCCTTTACTTATGTAAATCTTTAAATTTCTTATTTACCTTTGAATACTCGCTTGGTAATTTCATTGGTGTAAAACACTATACAACCTAGTTTCGTCCGGCTATTTGAATACTTAAAGATTATATTATAAAAAAAAGTGTCTACACCCTTTGGTTAGTATAAAAAAATGGGCTTTGACGTTAAGCTTCTTATTTGCATGTATACATACTCCACCCCTCCAAGACTGTGTCAAGTACACGGGTGAGTGTAAGTAAAAGCTACAGATTAAACCGTAAAAATACACCATAGTTATGTATGAAAATATACATAGCACTCAATAAACACTGTACCTGTGTGTCTTCTGCATATGGTTCCGCTCCGACCTCTCTAAAAGAACGCGACTGTGAATGGTAAACTTGCGTTTCAAGATAAACTGACTGTTTGTTAGGTGATTTCCGCGGGTTTGAGATACCTTTGTTCGTTTATCGAGAGAGAATTCTCTCTGTACACGTATCCACGGTACCACTGAGAAAGGGGATTTTTGTCCCACTGTCGGACAAACAACATTGTTCACATTTTTAACTGTAATTCACTTTAGACTTTGATACTTAGGAACCTCCTATTCCAAGCAGCTACATACGTTATTCTTACAATATAGATTATAATCAGCATAATAGATCCAAACTCTTTTGGTAAAAACTACAACAGTTGCAGTTAAAGTACGCAATGTTGTTGAGATCTGTACTTCATGTTGCGATCTTATTATACGAAAAAAACTATTCTCAAAAAAACACATTCAGTTTATTTTGACTTAGTGTTTTCCACAAAACCCGACGTGATTGTTTTAATCTTGGCGATTTCTAGGAGTTCAGTCGTCATATCTAGTTTACGTGACGCAAATCCAAACCTATAACTTGTATATTCTAATACAAACCAAGTTTAATATTTTGATAACATAGTTTGGTTTTGGTCGTAATTCGGAGTATCGTACGCGACAAATGGAGATGAAGTATCGTTATTTTCCTCTATAGCAACATCTAGCGGATGGATTTTAGTGGAATTGAAATGTTTCATTTAATAAGCAATTATATTTATATCTTGAACAGGCCTTGAAATGCAAATTACGCATATATAACTTAATGGAAGCTTAATGCCCCTTCTAAAGCCTTTTTATAACACATGTTTTTTATTAATTAATATTTTTATTGTTGCCATGATAGGACAAATTATTTGCCTTTAATGCACAGGAGGCACACTCTATATCTCCATGAATGGGAAACCGGAGAAGCGTAAAAAGATCACCTTGTGTTTACAGTCGGGTTATTTGAGCTATATTGTCGCATTCTGTATATGGTTAAGACATTGTCGTTGTTGTGATTATCATTAATACGCTGTCTCATATGTTGCAACACAACACCATTGTATAGTGCTTAATGCCATCCATGAAGTGATGATAGAAATTATAAGTTGGCACTAAAAGGAATCGCACTTTTGCATTATATTTTGTATTTTAACGTACAAGTGTATTAGTTGGTGCTAATCTTTATTCCAATCACATATTTGGTATTTAACATCGCAAACATTAAAAGTGTTTGAAGGTTTTTCTACTTAA
The DNA here is from genome assembly GCA_000149265.1 of Ciona savignyi. Taxonomy (NCBI): domain Eukaryota; kingdom Metazoa; phylum Chordata; class Ascidiacea; order Phlebobranchia; family Cionidae; genus Ciona; species Ciona savignyi. Next base: position 10,946 of record CH002373.1, read on the forward strand.
ACAGTCACTTTCCTTTTTATACAAAACATGGAAATCAGAACGATAATCAAATCAAACGTTTTCTAATCATAATTATATAACGACAGTACAATTTTGTCGAATGTTTTCACTACCACTCTATTTTTCCAGCAGTACTCTTACTTAATAATTTGGTATGATTTTCTAAATTCCACTGCGTGAAGGGAAATGCGTCGATTGTACCCGTGGTCGACAATCATCTTGGTTTAGAGCAATATAGATTTTGTCTAATATTGTTTTAACTAAATAAGCCCATTTACAACTATAACTCTAATACAAAACCGCTAGTAACACTTTTTAGGACGTGTTAGAATATAATCATGTTCACTGAAATTAAATATATACATGTTTGCAGAACGTGAATGCCATCACATATATCATGCCGAATGAGCATATAAATAAAGACACCAAAGCGTACTTTAAACTAAAACATGAATTATTTGCGGTTTGAATTAGCTGCCACATAAATGGTGTTGGAAATTAAATACATGTGTTTAAAAAAATGTCTATTTCTACTTTTATTAAAACTACCTTTGTTGTTATGTATATTCAAACCTTTTTTTTATTTTGGTAACTAAGTGATTAGCAAAACCGTTAGAAGAACACAACTCGGAAATTAAAATAAAATATTTAAAGAAAGTCGTCATATCGGCGCACAGGATTCCATTCTTGGTTGCTAGTGCCAGGTGGTGGCCAGAAATGTACAAAATAATCTTTTTAAATTTTACTTCCAATTTTTTTGCACAAAAAAAAGAAAAAAAGGAAAGCCGTCGTTTTTAAACGACAATCTTCTGTTAAACTTGTGGCCCTAGACAATTTATTTAAGTTATATTGCAGTCCACTATACATATATGGCCCAATAACATTAGCGCCTAACATCAGCGCCAAGTTTCGACCAGACCAAATACTTATCGAATGCGTAATATATAGTCTGCGCAATAATGTAGGTGCATTCAGTATAGGCCGGTGTTAATTTTGTAGGTTTTACCAGGATAACCACATATTAGGTAAAAGCCCACCTGACTGGAGTTATTGATCATTCCTTAAAGATTTAACCATTTTAGACAACTAATTGGCAACGGGGTACAAACCATGCCGCTCAGTTATTTTAGTTTTCCTATAGGCATTTCAGTGTGTTCCTCAAGATAATTTCAAATTGGTATTGTATTAACATCTCAGGTTATTTAAACCATATATTGTAGCATTCTGGTGAATGTGGTTTGCTCTATGGAATCTTAGGCTCCGGAAGCCCTTGGGGTAAAACATCACTAAATATTCATTTATATCTTAATCGTTTTAGCTAACATTAGTAAGATTTTACAACCTGATTCGATAAAGCGTTTGGACGATGTATAGAAACTACAATCGTTCCCCTCATCACCTAAGGAATAGACCACCAATATGCGATTCTTTGTCTTTGTCAATCCTAATGTAATTATTGATTTTTTGTGACGTAACATCCCGTTTCATTAGGAAATAAATACATAAGTTAACAGTGTTTGTTAACTTGAACGATAATCGATTTAAACCAATGGAACTAATAATATTAGGATTCATTTGAGTCCACGGGGAGTTTATGTGATGTAATTGTGACATCGACCAAAACAGCCGATATTAATTACCCAAGCGTAAACGTTAAGTTATTGAATTGTAAAATCGAAGATTTCTATTTAAAGGTTTTGTTTAAAGAATTATTACAAAGCTTAATGACTTAACTGTAGTTCAATCTTCCCCTAAAACACACTTGAATTCAAAATGATAAAACACATCGAATCGTAATATCAGGTGTTTGCACCCACTGGTAGAATTAAGCTATAAACCTACATTTCGAAACATTGAAGTTCGAATTTTTCTACTCAGTTTACTGTTCAGGAGCATCAGACCGTTTCTTGATATGTTATCCATGATGATTATATGTGAGTCAGCTAGTTTAGATTTATAAGGCTACTACCGATTACTACAATTTAATTTTTTTATTTAATTAAACAATTGTATTCCACAGGTGAATACTTGCGTTAAACCTTTTCTTTCTAAGCAGTTGCTTAATAAACTCTTAACTATGGAGATATGATTTATACAAAATACGTGTGTGTGTGTGTGTGTGTTAAGCTTTATTTTTTTATGCAAGTATTAATTCACTAAGACTACACATTAGTTGTTTAGTTGGCCACATAGAATATTCGTGATGCAAAAAAAACAGTTAAAAGTAAAGAAAGAAACAGTGAAGAATAATCAGCGAAAATAAAGGAGCGATTTAATGTGATTTGTTTTTAAGTGCGTTTGATAATGATTCTGAAAAGACCCGAAGTTGAAGTTGGTATTGGCTGTAAAGGCGAGTAAGACTATTCAAGTCTTTGATGCTGCCCTGGAAGAAATCTCTTTGTGCACCAGGTAGGAGGGATGCCATCGTGCTTCGTCGGATAATCTCGGCTACAATCGGGGAGTTGAAGTTTGTAGCGCCGTCAGATGTCGCACTTGAGGGACTTGTCACGTGCGCTGGAGATTTACGTTGGTTTGCGTCAAATCTGTTCAAAATGTTATCGATGGAATGAGAGTTGTGTGATGTTTGTTTGCCGTGTGGAGCTGATTCGTCGGTTGGAATGATCTCATTTCCGTTCGACGTCGTCGGTGAAGAATGTATGACGTCATCAAGTTGAGAGCCAGATAAATGGGTCCCTGCTTTCGGGGACCACACCTTGGAAAGTACAGCACCGAGTGGAATAGAAGAATTGCTAAGTTCGCTCGATGCGCTTACAGAAGCGGGTAAGTCGGAAAAAGGCACCGGAAGTTCTGGAATCTTCACTCGCTTCTCGTTCGTTGTGGAATCTGATTTTCGTTTCTTCTTTTCTTGTTTCATTTTCTCGCGTCGTTCGATCTCATTTGCATCCATTGGTTCACCTGAGGTTAAGAAGTGTTTTAAAACATTTGGGGTGCGCACAGAGAATGATTTATGTTTCTATCTGAAGAGTAGGAAACATTATAACAAAGCAGACCGTGGAAATACCACATTGTCACAGGTGTTGCATAACGCAAATTAACAAGTCAAACATAATCCACGCTATGTTGGTAAAAACGACAAAGCTAGAATCATTATGATATATTGTTTTAATTGTCGATGCTAACTACACCAGTAATTCTTTTCGCGTTTAATCTATCACTCGACGGTGGGCATGCGAGCTCTTATGTCATGACCCAATGTGTAACACGCAGCGTAACTCTGCGTAGCTTACCCGAGCAAACGGTTAGATGAGCACTGTGTGGGGGTCGACCGGGTCCTTTTTTCGTGTGCTCTCTCTTTCTCCATTTTGCTCGGCGGTTTTGGAACCAAACCTGAAAAAAAATATAAATTTTGAATCTTCTGAAAAAAACGACTGCTCCATAAGTCCTAAGGTTTATTGGTATCAAATATTTTTTTTAAATATACCGTATATCAGGTGCAAAAAATAAATAATTTAAAAATATACCGTATATCAGGTGCAAAAAATAAATAATTTAAAAAACAATAAGTTTTATCGCTTGCGTGCTGCGAGGTTTAAATGACCCAGATGCCCAAATGAATCTCAACAGGAAGTTTATATAATTAGTTTGCCACATATATCAAGGTTGCAATTTGTTTAACACCCCGCTATTTACCTGTCAATAAGGAATACCTTGGTACAGGAGATTTAATATAATAAAGTTGTATTTCGGCAGTTTATTTGGCACAAAAGGACAAATTACTACGTTTCAATTATAGCCCCCTTTAGCCAGCGGAAATAATAGGGAGCTTCGACGCAATCGAATTTTCTCAGCAGCTTAACGAACAAGGCCCAGATCATAGTACAACAGATTTTACAAATCCTAGGCTGGATTTTTTGCGAGATTTCTTTGTCCAACCATATAACTAGCGCGAGGTTACAAATTCATTTAATGACAGGTTTACAAAATGCAGCCTACAAAATTACACGCAATTTTTCTAACTTACATGGAAATATTTTGCTTTTAAATTTGCAAACATGGTTTTTGGAAGAAATTTTAATATGGAAATAGCGAATTTAAATCACTGTAAGCGAGACAATTTTTCGATAATTGGTTCCAAAAATCATAATTAATGTCTCCCCTACCCCTTCTACTTCTTTGTATCATATCTATCATATCTAATTAAGTTTTAATTAGTGATCAAATTTTAATCATCAAAAGCTGGACTTCAGCCACCATTAATCAGTAGAACATTGCACGCACGAAAAGCCAAATTGAAAGGTTACGATGTTTTGTCGTTTTTAAATTCATTATCCATTTTATGTCGTAGAAATAGAAATGATAAGTTGTGTGTGGTTTGTGTTAAAAACCTAGGAGCGGACACAATCACCCCATATTCACCTGTACTCGTGACTCTACAAGGTCGAGTCTCAGTGCCAGCGCCTCCCGCATGTACACGTCGGGGTAGTGGGAATCACCGAATGCTTTCTCCAATTCCTCCAATTGCCAGGTGCTGAAGTTGGTTCGAGTTCGACGACGTTTGTTCTGCGCATTCTCAACCGACGCGTCGTTGTAGATTCCTGTTGAAGGTAGTGCGGGTGAGATTTGACCACGGCCCTATGGGTGGTAAAGGTCATACGGGCAACATTGACATCGCTCCTCCGCTGCCGAGTTATAAAAACGTTGCTTACATGATCTATTTCCGCCAGGTAAGCGCAAATATCAACTATCAGGTACGTCACGTGATTTCAGCTTTCATATTTGCTTCGAAGTTTACAAAATAATTATTAATATCAACTTATCACATTAGCAAGGTTAACAGCGCAGATATTTGTGTTAAATCTCACTTTTTCGTTAAAACATACGATAGAGATTTAAAAAAATAAATTGTATGATTTTCGATAAGGTGTTCTATAAAAAATATCGTTTTGCTATTTTTCATAAATCTTCTTTCGTCATCAAATATAAATACGTATAATATTGCAATGAAAATTTAATTAAACCATATATTCTTGGGAAAAGCCCAGATGGCTGTATTGTTTGAAATGATATTGTTGGCCCGAATTCATAATTCAAATAAGAAGCGGACGAACGAACAAAAGAAATTCATTATTTAATTTATTTTAATGAATTCGAGCTAACGCATAGGGATTATGTTAATTAGCCAACGACACAGGCTAAATCAGAATTGATGATCAACTTTGCGCGGTTTGTTTTATTTCCTTAGTTAGTGCCGGGTGCAGCGGAACGGAATCGCGTAACTGTATCCGAAGTCGGAATCCCTCTTTTATTATTCTATTATCGTTCCTTAATTGAGCAATTTTCCGGCGACCTAATCTGGTATCGTCGAGCGCAGTTCGGCGATGCAACAGCAGCGTATTAGTAACGCAAATATACGGCATTCGGCGACATCGTAAATTACTGTCATCTCCAGAGACGCGGCTGATTGTACTGGGCTGCTTGGAATCAAGGAATCTTATAAACGCATTTTACATAAGCTATTTATTTCACGATCGATTATAATAAACCCGTGAAATGGGATCGCCACAATAAATTGCTAAATTCAATATCATCACATATTCGACCGAAGGGCGTCGATTTCATTAAACACGTCATAGCAATACCGTCTGCTGCATTTAAAGGAAATTTAAGAACAATTCAATATTAAAATTTCTACAATTCAATTTATCAAAAAAGGAACTTTTATTCGCATCAACGTTGCGATCCAAAATATTCCCGATTAAAATTTCAACGATTTTTTGTACCAACTCAAGCTAAGTATTTGGTTGCAGTAAAAAAGGCGGTTGATCAAAGGGCACGTCCTGCAAATTCGACCGGCGACTTTTTGTCTGATGTGCGAATTTTTTAAATAATTTATTAATATTTTTTTAATGTTTTGATCTTACCTTGTCCTGATTTATTCGACGACTCAACGAAATTTTGCGAAAAGAATGAATTTTGCGGCCAGCACAAATCATGGGGAATGCGTTGATAATTTTCCTCCAGCTCCAAATGCTGCAACAAATTCATTGGTCAAAAATCGCTTTGCGTGGAATTTCGTTAAGGCGGGAATCGTGATAGCTTGTTATAGGAATACGTCATAACTTACATGTATACATCATGAGAAATATGTTTAAACTTTAATACGCCATAATAATTATTAACGTCATAAAAATTATCAAATTAGGATATCAACCTGTGGACATGTCCAGTTAAAAAGCGATTGTTTCAAAATGATGACTCACCGCTTTATTGGACGCCTCCGCCCGGTGACCCACGCCAGGAGACACCGCGCAGTAATTCTCATTTTCTCGGCTCGCTTGAAAATGAAATAGAGGTGTCGAGCGCTGGTTGAGTTTTATTTCACCGAAGTTTGTTGGGTAACATAGTTGTAGATATGGGTTGTTTAAAAACATGCTCATTTTGAAGTGATTTACGCAACCTTACTCTTTGAAAATATAATCGTACACAAATCTAAAATTGGAATTTATATTTTTAAAAATGCTTTAATTTATTGCTCGAATAATGCATTTTGAAATTTCAACGATTTCGGAAAATATTCTTCGTTCTTTCATATATTTTAAACAAAAAAACTAAAACAAAATAGTCGTTTAAAAAATATAAAAAGCGAACAACAAAACAACGGCAACGAAGTTTAATTTGCTCAAGTAATTTACCATTCAACAATTCATCTATTCCAAATTATACTATGTATAATATGAAAATGGCCAACTAAGTTCTACATTTTAAGATATCTTGTCAAACTGATTCGTTCGCTGTTTCATATCATCGACTTCTATTCTTTCCTTACTATCCGCGAACAACTGCAATACTGAGATAATATACTGCAATATGTCCGTTTTTATAACACCATTTACACTTGCACAAAATATAATTGATAAAACAAAACCTAAATTGACTCCCGGTTAAATGGCGAGATGCTACGATGGATGAGACCGGGGATAAATGGACGACTGAATGATACGCTGCTCTCTTTGGGTGACATCAGTGGCCGCTTTTTTCTTATGTGTGTTTAGTCGACCAGTCAACAGTGGGATTTATTCAATATTTATAATTTCAAGCGGCGAGTAGCCGCGTGCAACTATTCCCAATTCATTAGTTCGTTGAAGGGAAAAATAGTAAAACTAAAAGTTCTCCTAATTACAACACACAACTATTTTGGCAACAAATCTTATTTCTAGTACTTATTTTATTTTTGTAGAAACCTAATTTATTAAATAAAATAATAAACTAAAAAAACGTTTTGTGAGATATATGACCGAACATGTCGGTGACAGAGACATTATAATATTGCATTTATTTTTCTCCTAATTAGGCGTTGAGATGTGTTATGCTTATTTGACTAAATACTCAAACTTTCTTTAGAATCTGATTATTGATTGATTGATTGTTATCCTTCCTCACGAATAGGAAGCAATATTACACATATCATCATAAGCGGGTCATCTACCGCGTGTCCGAAGTCGGTTTACGATGTGATGACGTCATCTATTGTGGGTTGGTTTCTTTCAATTATACGATTTTTTCTATATATGTTTAATGCATCGAATGTGGTGTTATAAACTCGAGTCCGAATTGCGTTCTACAAGATTTGCTTGGGCACAGTAAGATCATCTAAGCGACTTGCCTTGACCAGGGACATCTTTGTTAGAACTCAAATCATCTCAATTTTGGAAGAAACGCTATAACATCTTTAGTAAACCCGTTTATTGGCGCTAAAAATCACTTAACTACAAATGGTAAGAGATGGCAGAGAATAATGTCATCCATATAAACTTCAGTAAATACCAAACGAAGTACAGAACGTATCTTTTATGACGTTCGATAAGTTTTAAAAATGAACGGAAGATACCTGCGTATCCAGGACTGCTGGATTCTTCGTCAGATTCGTTGAGGTGTGTGCGTCTGTATCTTTAGTTCGGTTGCACAGCCACTCGCCTTTATGATGTTTACCTGGCAAGGTTTCGAACCAACCATTTATTTGTCGCGAATTGGTTTATGTGATCATGTATATAAGCTGTCCAGAGACACATTCGGCTTGATGTTGTGGAAACGAAACCGTCACTCGCTGGGCGGACTTGTCCTTGGATGAGGAACTTGACAGGCATCACATGAATGCGAAATTATCTGAGGATTGTCGATGTAAGAATGCATCCTTACGTATTGGCGGGGTTGCTCACGATTGACCGTGTGATAGCTCTTCCGCGTTTTGACGATGGGCGCGAGGTGATCTGACAATTGCCCGTGTGATAACCCCCTTGGTTTTCCCATTCATGGGGATAAGTGTTGAATATGTTACAGCTTCTCTAGTGATCCAGAGCGCTGTCTTAATACCGGCCTACGTTTTTTCTTTACTAAAATCACAAATATTGAAAATATGGTGAAAATAGTAGTTTTAATAGTAAAAAAGCCAAGTGAAAATTGAATTCTTTTACATAATTTGGGCGGACAAAACCAGCACGGAAATCAGCATTAGCTTGACTCCAGCAGCGTCAATGACTTAACTACTCCTGGAGATAATAAAAACTTGCGTGAATGTGATATAAAACTCGATTTAAACGGTGTGTAAAATATGTACAACAGGTGTATCAAACAAGAAACAACAAGCAAGTCCCTATGCGCGTTGCAACTATCTCATTCGTTTAAAATTTCTGTTTTTATTGGGGTTAGTTTCAAATCCGTGATGAATTCGTCACCGCGCCTGTTACAAATGGTTTTCTCTTTATGAATAAGTCAATTTTCGGGGACAAAATTTGCCCCGCCTCATTTTTATTAAAAATACAAAAGGGGTTGAAGGCTATAAATTAATAAATTGCAAACATAAAAAGAAAAGTTTTACACAGTAAATTAACACATTTGACAGTTGGGTTTGTAATTTAATATTTTATTCGTTCTTTTTGCAATTGCAAGGCCGGTGATGTTATTCTTTTAATTAATTCTTTAATATTTGCTTTTAAATGCGTAAAATGAGTTTTGTATGTTAATTAACGAGCACACAGTAATAACAAGTCCAATGATTAGTTGCTTACGATCGTCCAATCAAAATTCTCATTTATCCTTCCAATGCAAACTGACTTACAAAAAGTTATGTCACTCAATTTTTTTGTCAAAGAATTTTCTTTAGCATTTTAAACTTGAAGCTTGGGTTTTTAACCTCCAAAATTTTGCTAAACAATTTTGTTCCGGTGCTTCTTCTTGCAAAAAAAAACAAATACTATATACACTTTGTATTGGATAAACCAAGAGTGATTTGTTAACCAGGGAACCGGATATAGTTATTGCATGCAGAAAAATGTAGCGGACACTCAAAAGTGGTTTCAACAACAGTGGTGGTTGACACGTGGGGGTCGTTAAGTTTAGGTTGCAGATCCCAACTTCAATTTTAAGTTGTAAAAAAATTAAGATTTTAGCACTGTTGACCCACAAACACAGATACTCATTTACTTTATAAAACACTCTAATGCATCATAAAGTTTTCTTAATGAAACTACCATTATAAAGAAATCAATAAAAGAGTTTTACAAGTCATTATAAAATCAATTAGTATTAAAAAAAGACAAGGAGTAAAAACTAAAAGTAAGAATGGAAGATTATTTATTAAAAATGGCTGAAGTTGGAAAAGTTGTAGTATTGTGAAGAGAAAGCCATGGTGAATCAATAAGGATAAGATAGAATAATTATTCATGTTTATCCCCGTGTATGCGAACAATAATCGCAAGGACGTCATTACATTGGTAACAAAAAGTAGCTTGAAGCTAAAACATTTAAATTTTCATCATTATTCCCATAAACATGACGTTTTACAGGTTTAGTATTAACACATGGACTCGTTTAAATACAAATGTAGCAAATACACAAGGGTAGTGGTGTTTACTATCTTAGCTAATATTCTCAGAAATAATGCTACAATTCTAATTAAGATAATTAATTATTAACATGTGCTCTCAGTCGAGTTATTTACATTTTGCAATATCACATTCTGTTATTGATATGTTATGAGATAGGAAGGGTAGGCACTGGCATCCTTGAACACAGCGTACATAGATGGGTTAGAAATATTATCAACCACGCTGTCATATGTTATTTGCATGCCATGTTTAATTGGGGGCTCTTTCAGCCCACTTTGCCCATTGGTGTAATTCCCTGTAAGCACATCTGCCACAAACATATGCTTTGGGGTAGCATATCCAGCAAACGAGTTAGAGTATTGGGCACTGGTGGAAAAGTATACTCCATCTCCAAGTCTGGTACCTGAGGTGTGTGCAACAGTTTAATTATTTACATTTTTAATGCATTTAATAAACACAATAGATCAACTGAACTGCAGGCATGTAATATCTCACTATGGCAAACTTTCCAAACATAAATATTGACACATAAATCACATTTCACCATTTTTCCCAGCATAACTCCTGTTGAAGCCTCCTTTCCATATTTTCTCGCAGACATCTTTAGTCGTCCCATGGAAGAGCTCTTGTTCCACCTGGACTCCCTGAGTCACATGATTCCGTACTTCTTCACGCTTGGCCGCATATTGTCGATAAAGTGTTTGGTTTTGGATCTGCTCCACCTAGCATGTAGGAAGAAAGAAGGTGGAAGAATGTAGTCATGGAAATGCAACAATATGAAGTTTACATTAATAATAGAAAACAGAATGATGCGGTGTGTCAAAATCCTGTGCCCAAAATTGCATGCCTTTACCTAGGTTGGCTAATACAGTAAGTGGTATATGATAGAGATACGAAAAATTCCCCTGATATATATTATATTTCATTGCTTCATATCCGAGATAGGATATTTATATTAATTCCCAACAATGGGAAAGTGCAGACTCCAGTTATTACACGGGAAATCATTATATTGCCTACAGCCCACCGATGGGTTACTTGAGCTATTGCAGTGTGTTGTGATGTTTCCAATAATTTTTAATTCACTGGGTTAAGGTGACGCCCACAAATTACCAGTAAGCAGCTAGTTCTGATCCCATAACCTGATAGACAACGTTCTCACTGATAAAGCTGAATGACCTGACATGAATTAGAAGTTCACCCTATAAACCTTAATAGGAGAGGATGCCTACCTTAATAACCTGGAATCTGGGGCCAGTAGTATGAAACAACCTCACAATTCTTCTGTATTGTTCGCTTGTTGGATCTAAGTTGACCATCAAGAGGCTTCCGGACATGTCAACCCAGTGGGAAGGAAAATTGTCTACACAGCAAGTTATAATGCATGAAATATTTAAATAATCTGGGTTTTAAAGAATACAGATAATGTATTACTTTCAATAAATTGTTGATTTATGCATAGCATCATTTATATCTTGATGGATGGATACTATTTATCTCATGATTTGGAAAACAATTTTTACAAGTGCCATAAGATTGCCTCATGCCCACAGTGGGATTGACAGATTTAGTAAAGTGGTCACTACATAGGGGATAGGGATAGGATATTTATGTTTATCCTTGTAAAGGGAAAAACTGAAGGGTTAACACATAGGCAACCGTCCGATTACCTTGCGTACACCAAAGGTTTGAAACCGAAGCTAGTGCAGTGTGTTGTGTATGATTCACATGTTCCTTCAATTTTGTAGAACCCATTTATAGGCTGGGTTCGGGCAATGTCCATAGACGTGCCTTGACCAAGAACATAACCGACTACCTTGCATTTCCTCGGTTAAGTTTAGTTATATTAATTTGCACAATCATGAAAAAAAAGTGAAGAGTATGCTCATAACAATAAAATATCAAACAAAACTAACCTGTGCTTGAAACAACTCGTTTTATGATGCCAGTTTTCAAACCTTCCTTGTATCCCATAGTTTGTTTGTTCACAATATGCACACCATCCATGGTTTGTACTTTACATTCCTGTGTTCAGTAACTAGGTTTGTTTACAAAAGGGTGAAGAGGTTGACTTAAGCATATAGCATGGAACAGTCAGCATGTTGGAAAATGAAAGAGGCTTAAATACTCGAGTTTATAGATATACCACTTTGCCTTGATTAAAATTTCATTTTATGTTCTCTTCTTTTGGTTAAAGCTATTGTATACAAAGTGATTCTCACATGTGACTTTTATGCGTTAACGGTGATAAATAAATAAAATAACCATATCAAATCAAGTCTGACTGATTAGTCTGGTGGTTTAGTGCGTCGTCTTTAGCCGAAGGGCAGTATGTATGAAACTGGTTGCTAGCTAGTCTGTTGTGTCCTTGGGCAAAGCACTTAACAGATATTGCCTGAACCTAGCGGATTAATAGGTTTTACTTAATTGAAGGAACGTGTCTATCACACACAACACACTGCAAAAAGCCCGGTAACACGACGGTGGTCGCGAGGTGATCTAACGATTGCCTGCGTGTTAACCCCCTTGGTTTTCCCATTCACGAGGATAAACAGGAATATCCTATTCTATTGTCTTACATACAGTCTACACATATGGATAAGCATTAAAACCTATTGTTAGACATCTCTTACATGAGTTTCAGTTTCAATCAGATAGGACGCCATGCTTGAATAATCTTGAAAATTTCCAAGGCGGTTTTTGTACTTCCATTGAATTGACATCACTTTTGCAGCTTTCAGCGTGGACAGGTATTTCATGACTTCCATTTTGATTTCTTGCTGTTGCATTTTTAATCCTTCAACCAACACCTGATCTCTTTAATAGAAGGGTACACAACTGGCTTGGTTAATGTTTAAGACGGTGCAAATTAAAAAATACATGATTTTGTCCCCGAGTAACATACTTTATAGGGTAAAATTCTGTGGGTTTACATGGTTCTCTTGTATTAAAAACACACCTTGATTCACAAAAAAGTTTTTGCAGGACTACAAACTAGAAAAACCACTGGATAGGCTAGTAATGTTTATCCCTGTGAATGGAAAAACCATGGGGGTTAACACACGAAAAATCGTCAGATCTTCTCGCGCCCACCGTTGGGTTACCGGAGCTATTGCACTGTGCTGTGCATGATAGACACATTCCTTCAATTTAGTAGAACCATTAATCTGCTGGATTAGAACAAGGTCAGTTAAGTTCCTTTCCCAAGGGCACAACTGACTAAAAACGAACAGTAGTTAAAACACTTTAAATTAATAAATATAAGGGACGCGGCCGCCAAACCTAGGTAAAAGAACAATATTAAGCAATCATAAATTTAATTAAAACCAAACGATTTAGGCATATAGACCAACGCAATATTTCTAAACAAGTCAAACAGAAAAAGTAAATTTTTGAATTAAACTCTCACTTTTAACCACAGGATCCAATATAGAAATATTATTGTGGATTTTCTCACTTTACATTGAGATATCTTCCACAAACATTTTATTATTTCTAATTAACAAAAAAAATTTCATACTCGTTAAAGATGTCAATTTTCACTTCAGGAGTGTTTCTGGCTATGTCCAATATTTCCTTTTTTTCCAGATGAGACAGTTGGTTTTTAAGATCAATCAAAGTTGTGGGAATTGCTTCTTCCACCAATTTGTCCATTGTTCTTTCAGCCTTTGTTTATACAAATGCAATAATATCAATTGTTATAGATAAAGAAATTATTCTACTCATTGTAATTAAACAATGATCATCCAACCACCATCATTTCCACCATTGGTTTTGGCAACTAATATGGTCTGTGGTATTATATATAACTTATTAGATTAATTCAATAGAGTTTAAAAGATAAAGGCAACAATTGTTAAATGCTTTGAATATCACAACAACACAGAAAGTGATGGGTGATGATTGAATACAACAACTATCCAGCCACAATCTCTCATTGTGTATCAGAATCCCTGATCAGATTATTTTCAAATAGTATCGATTTATTTCCAAGAATACTGTCGATCACCTCGTCAAATTTTTAAATGTGAAACTTATTAGCAGCAGCTATTAAGACTTTTGTAATTTTGTAATAAGTAGCTGCTCAAAAAATAATAAAATAACCAAATAAGATACCTCCAGGAGGTTGGGTGTTTCCCCAATAAACTCTACTTTCACAACAACAGGTGCATCTGATTGTGCTTCAGCTTCTGAAAATGTTTGTAAAATACTTTTAGACACTTGGAGGAAGGAAATCCAATTTAAAGGAAGTTATCTTTGTTAAAGTTGAATAACTTAAATAAACATTCACATTAAGAATTTATACACGGTAATAGTTGGGTAATG
>CH002372.1:69655-90057 GCA_000149265.1 Ciona savignyi
ATTCCTTGTCTACCAGGCAATAGCAAGAAGTAATGGTAATTGGTAAAAATTTGTACAAATGTAGATTAATTTGAAACATTTTTCAACTTTGAAAAATTCACATTGTTGAAGTAATGGTAATTGGTTAACAATCTGTACAAACGTAGATTAATATGGAACATTTTTTTAAATAAAAAAATTACATTATTTTTACACAAAAGTATGGCCAGATAAAAGGCGAATAACTGGGTTTGTTTGGGTAGATTAATACAAACGTAGATTAATATGGAAAATTTTTTTAAATAAAAAAATTACATTATTTTTACACAAAAGTATGGCCAAATGAAAGGCGAATAAATGGGTTTGTTTGGGTACAAGCATGAGTCCATATGCTTCTCAGAACAAAGACACTCACAAAGTAAGATGTCACTAGCAGGAAGAGACTTTCTAGCAGGCATACATTAATAAAATATTTATAGTATGTTTGATACAAGTATTAAAAATGATTTAAAAAAATAAAAATATTGTTTATCGCTAGGAAATGTTTCACCGTCATAATAAGGATCTGACCACTTGGGGCAATATAACTTTTTTGTTGTTTGCTTTTGAAACGTACAATTCAATTAACATGTGTTATGCCAATTGACAATTATCTATTATCATCATATGTACTAACTATGACGCAAACTGCACCTCTGCCTTGAAATTTACAATTTTCTGTGGGAATTGCATCCTTGGTACTCTTAAGGTGAACTAATGTTGTAATTAATACAATGTAAACACCAAAATTAAAGCTTAAAACTTACGCGACAGATTTGTTTTTTTCTGGCGAAACAAGTATGCAATTATCTAAGGCAAAACGACCTACCTGTGTGACGCTGCATACACCCAACACAGCACCCATTTGTTATTTCACAGTAGTTTTTCAGTAGAAGACTTTAACGTATCTAAAAAAACACAAACACAATATGGTTAGCATATAATTATTTACATCAAGTAAATTCTGTTTAACTGCAAAAGCACATAGAAATGAGCACACTGGTATAATTAAGCTGAAAATGGGTTAAGCACGAAAAAGGTGGGCTTATTAAAACTGTCGGTTGAAAAGAAAATACTGGAAGTTAAATTTCATAGAATTGAACATAAATTTCTAAATTGCACAAAACAAAATGAATTATGGTATAAAAGGCAGTATCATCAATTCAGTAGATCATTTAGAGCTGTAGAAGTATTTGAGTGATGACCTCTGGCATATGATAAAATTGATCCAATTCTACACGGTAGTAATTCATAACACAATTTAACAGCGCATTGACGTGTTTTAAAAGATTGCAAACATAAATATAAATTAAAATTAAAGTAAAACCAATGCATTTGTAACAAAAATTATGAGACAAAAACAAATTAAATCTGTATATTAGGGGGTTAGAACAAGCAAGGTGGAAACACTGTAATGAATGTTAATGATCTGTGTACGACATAAAAGGCTTGTTGACAAGCTAAATAGTAAAGTTAGCTGCTGTATACATTATGTTGTGGTGAATTTGTAAATCATACAAAGAACATCAAATAAAACGAATCTATGTACAAAGAGTTTGTGTGGCATCTTACTAACGATTAGCCCAAGGCTGCGCCAGTATAGCGCTTAAAGATAAAAGAGGATAATATTAATAATAAACTTTCATATTACTGACAAGTTGATTGAAATCTCTAACGACAAAATAGAGAAGCATGTAATACCATGCCAATAAATTATGTTAAGTAGCGATATTTCATTGCGACACTAGGTTTCCTTGAAAGGTATGAACTAAAATTGGGAGTGTTACATTTCACTATAATTAGCACGGAGGCAATGTTTGTAGCACCCACACATCAGTGGCATGTAGGTGCGGATGTAGCCTTGGAACTTCTGTGAAGTTTAAACATAGAGTGCAAAGTGGATTGTTTGGGATTTGGGAAGCCAGGTTTCAACAAAGTTTAATTTAACAAACAGCTTTCACACCACGGATCACTTAGGCGAACACGGTACACACTTATTAATAATAACAAAGCATAGGCGCGTGCATGTGTAGTCCAAGTATTCCTATTTTGAAAGTCTGTGAAAGAACCAATAAAGTCACTGTAAGTACATCAAAACGGTAGAAGATCATTTTATGTGGCAGTGCTTGCTCTATGTCTGTTTAGGGAACTTCCCAGTGTGCGAGGTGCATGAGGCACACAGTAATGTGTTGGTTATAACATCACACATCCTTGTGTCAAGTCTCAGTTGATTTCTTGGTAATGTTATTTGCCTCGTCTGCGCTTGTGTCGCCTTCATCATAGTCATCGTCATACATGGGCCGTGCTAAGCCCTCCTTGTACACACGGAGTATGGCGTCGCAGACAAACTTGAACTGACTGGGTGTTTGTATCATCATTGCTCGCTGATCGCGCATCGAACGAGCGATCTCCACAGGGTACACTGCTTGGTTCGCTTCGATCAAGCACATTGCCGTTTCCATTGTAATAAGCACACCAGTTCGCCCGATACCTGCGCTACAATGAACTGTGGTAGGGATCGCCATACCAACACGATTTTGTCGAACACGCAACACAAAGTCAAGAAAATCGCTTGAATCATCAGGCACACCATGGTCAGGCCACGCTATGTATTGCATTTGCCTTATATCCCTTGCTTCACTCACTTCATTTCCATTCATTTCAGCATCTTCTTTGCACTTGTACAGTTTAAAATCTCTGAAGGCGAAAGAGGGTGTGACCTCTTCAGAGACCGACTCCACAATAAAAGGTCCAAATTGAACACTTGTCTCACTATCGGGCCAGTATTGATGGCATTTAGGTCTCCCTCTTTCAACTACAGTGGTCAGCATAACTATCAGTGTTGATTGCTGTTCCCAAATCATCTCCCAAAAGTCGAAGCTTGTATTTGGAAGCGGTCCTTGGCTTGCTATGTATCTATTAGTCCAGTTGCTGCCAGGTACAAACATGTTCACGTAGTTTGCATTGATGTAGTCAGTATCGGCTATTCCATTCAAAATAACCCTGGTATTGTCATAAGGAGAAATATCTCGGTAGCGATTTTTTGTCACGTTTTGAGGGAGTTTCGCATCATTCATTGTGGAACCAGGCTTTTTCCGATATAGTTCATCAAACATGGCTAATATTTGTCCGCTGTCGAGCATGTCTTCCAACCATTGCATAGAACGCTCAAGAAGAGCCCCCTCATCTCCAGGGCCATCGTAATCAAGTACTGGTTCGGTTGGGATTTCAGTCTCCGGTTGTTCTGGTGGCCGCACAAGCAGCACAAGGTGACCTGTATGATGCTCTCGGGTGGAACGAATAAAACGGACAACTTGCTCGTGGGAGTGCGCCGAAATATCCCGACCATTAATCTGCAGCACCTGATCGCCTTCATTTAAAGGTGGTATGCACATTGCTGCAGGAGACCCTTGGGCTACTTTTGAAACTATTACGGGAAGATTTTGGTCTGCCCCACCGTTGACATTGAACCCGTATCTTCCCTCTGAATCAGGCTGGATTCGGACAATGACCAGATCATTTGGAATCCCGTTTTGTGTCGGAGCACTGGGTTGGTGGGGGAAAGGAAGGGGATTTGGTGGAAGCATGTAGGATTTTTCAGTCAGAGAAGTCATAACACTACTGCATTCGCTACCAGTGGTGATCATTGACAACTCGCTAGCGGCGGTTTCATCTGCTTCCCCAGCCGTTTCTGGCCTTAAATGGAGAGTTCGATATGAAGCTGCTAACGCTGGGTCTGCGGCGTGGTACTGAATCGGAATTTTGACTGGAGCAGGTATTTCTATATTATTATTCGCTTCGTAGTTAGAATTAACAACAGGGACATTTCTCGACGGTGAATGAGTGGATTGTATGAATGCGTGTTGATGCTGAAGCATCGCAAGCATCTTTTCATCGCTAATTCGAGCTTCGCCGACCCCATATGATACAGAAGGTGGCGCGCTGAGTCGACGAGGTGCTTTGTCTTCACTTCTTCTGTCACCATTACAGGGCAGTGACATGTTTTCTTTCGATTTTGTTGATCCGGCACGTGATCTCAAATATCGTCGATGCTGCGCCATATCGTCAACAGTTTCTTCACTTCCGCGCCCTTTTTTGCCGCTTGGGGTAAGAAAACTAAAAAGATGTTTCTCTTGCCTGGCCATTTCTTCTTCCTGTTCTGGCAAGCTATCATTGCAGGCATTCTGGTGTGAGCAAGAGCGACTCATGCATCTATCCAAGCGGTAAAATGAATGAAAATCAACACAGCTCTTCCATAATCGCTTACAAGCCCTGTAGTTATCCATATGAAAACTAGAAATAGGATCAGCATGGTTTGATTCTCTTTTCGGACCTGATCGTAACTGAACGTAAAATTGCTTCCGCTTAAATGATATTTTCACAATGGCCGACCACCGGAATTCATTTATTTTGAATCCATTTTGAAAAAGCAACATTCCTGTAGACGTAACGCCTACATCCAAATCTTCGTCATCATTATCTTTAGCATGGTGCATTTCGACGCCATACATTTCAAGTTTTTGGGCCTGTTTTATAAATTGATATTCAGCCTGAGACGGGGATAGACCTCTGTGCATTTTATGCAAACGAGCGACGTCAGATTTGAAATCGTCTGTTTGGTTGGGAATAAAGCGGAACTCAGAGACGTAATCATCCTTGTGTTCAGTGCTGTTGTAGTCACCCAGTTCTGACTGTACGGCCAGTGCTGCAATTGAGGCAGCAGCCGATGGGCTACACTTTATTCTTCGTTCAAGTAAGTCCAATTTGATTTGCATGAAAAGCTGATATCGAGTGAATTCATCTTTCATTGTTGAGAGATCCGTTGCATAAAATTTCACACGAAAAAATAGAATATACGGATAGCCTCGTTTGAATTGCTTGCGGATCGATTTTGACGGGTCAAGCCACCTCATTGTGTCTGGGACGTCATTTGGAAACTGAAGCCCAAAAAACTTAATTTCGGCAACTCTTAAATGCTGGAAGACTTTGTCTAACAAAACTTGTCCGCGATCGCGTTTGTTAACTTTCAAAACCACTTCAGTGTGGTCGAGAAGCATGACAGAGATGTCGACGCTGGATTGTTTCTTCTCACGGGCGGCCTCTGTAGCTCGGACATTGTAAGTCCCGGTGCCTGTGATAAGGTTGCGAGACACAGATGGGCTTGCCTCCTTTGCCACGCTCATGTTAGATTACCCCACGTTAACGATGCAAGAATATTACAATCACAAGTTTATCCTTAAACAAACATCTATGACAAAGATTTTAATGTTATTCTCACAATAAAGAATTGTAAATTTAAAAGTTTTAAACAAAGAGTAAACACTTAATCATTATATTTTTACATATTTAGCTGTACAGTTGAGTTATTTTCTCATTATAAATAAAAAATAGTTTATTTAAAAAAGGGGGTGACTAAAAATGGTAACCCTCTACAAAACCGAACATGTCATGATCCTGTGAGAGATTAATACGTGATCTTCTCAGTTTTAAGATTTTACAACAGAACACCGAAAGAAACTGTATTATAGTTTAAAAAGATAGACTAAAGACAGCTGTGGAAAATTCATAGACTAAGCAGCGCTAATAATACATTTAAACATTATTTTATGAAGTTAAACCTGCATTCAGTCAAATTCAATCAGCCTTATATTTTGAAATCTTTAGAACATACTATAATGATTGTCTCTACAGTTTAGTACATTATGGTAAACGTAACATAAGTGCCTTGTTCAAGGACACCAAATACCCAACTAGCTGGCGACGGTTTCATTAGCCTACAAGGAAAGGTATAATGTGTTTGTTTTTTGTTTTACCAAATTAAAGGATAAAACTTCAATAACAGCAAGTTTCAGAAAATTCCCCTTTGCTAGGCTTATATGTAAGCTGAGTAAGTGAAGAGTCGTTTTCCTTTTGATCAGTTATTCATAGTAAACAAAATTTACTATCAATCAATCTATTATAAGCACATTTACAAAATAACAATGCGTTCTACAAGTATCAAAAATTAAACTAAACTCTACATATAATTAATTAAAACTCTAAATAAACGATTAATTGAATCTTAGGTCTGATCACAGGACAAGGAAATAATTTCTCGAAACTGCAAACTACCGCCCCTAGTGGTTGACACGCAAATGGTAATTTCTCCCCAGTCGCTAGCTGCTAAAATGTTCACCTAATTATTTTCTTTCCTACTAACTAATTGGTTAAAAAAGTAAGATTTAGAGTGAACGTCTAGTCATCTAAAGTGCAACCTTAACACTTCTTACAGCTGGATTACACACTCGCGCTCTCCATAGGAAAATGCGTTCCCTATGTTAAGGCATTTAACGGTCATTACTTCAATCTATTAGGATCGCTCTAAAATAATCCCAAACACCAGGCTCTCATTAACTTGGATATTTTTTTACAATCTACATAATATACATATATGATATATATATAAATTACATCTTTTTTTGTGAGTCTTGATATATTACATACCTTTTTTTAATAAATAACAAACAGTCTGACTGGTTAGCTTGTAGGGTTAGTTTGTTGCCTTTCAGTCCAAGGGTTTACGGTTCGATATTGTTCGCTCTCGCTCAAGCTTGTTTGATGTAAGTTTTATCAGCAACGCCATTTTTCTCCGTTATGCCGTGTGTATTTAATGACGACTTTTAACTACTATACTTTTGGAGTTTTATCCTGCCTGATTTTTTAAAGATAACCGACCTATTCTTCTATAATGTAATTAAGAAACGAAATATTAAAACCTTTCTTGAAGATAACACATTAGCAGGGCTAATTGTTTATTTTGATATCACTGCAACAGTATATTCAAGAGTTAAAAAGCGAGGCCAAGTGGCACGAAAATAAATAGTGCCTTCACAAAACATAGGTAATAAGTTTAGTAAACTCTGGTGGAATAGCGTTGAACATTCGACCGAAAAGTAGTCATATTAATTAGTGCCGTTTACATATCGGTCGCGTCCTCGCATTAGGCAGTTAAGGATAATTACCTATAGGACGTCAAAAATATTTGTAACTACAACTAGATATTACTGGCTAAGAGATTAGTGAGCTTAATGGATCTTGTAGAAAACAATACTAACTTGTTTAAAGACAAAGAAAGAGAAAATCAAATGCATTTATTAGCTTATCAATTTTTGACACAAAATCGTCATTCATTTTTACAATATCGCACAAACTCGCCATTTGCTTAAAACTTGTTCTCGCCAACACAATTATGTTGTTTTAATAACCAAACGATTCTTGCGCTCAATAATTGATTTACAGTTTCTGAGTAGCATATGATACCAGTATATAAATGAAGTATGTATTTTTTTTTGTTTAGTATAATCCTTTCATTAAATACATGGGTTCGATAAAATTCTACCACAGTTTACACAGTGTCCATTAATCCTTAGATATATGCAAATCGTAATTAAAAAAACCGTGGTATAAACGGCGTCATTTATTAACCGTGGTATATATGTCATCATTTGTTAACCGTGGTATATACGTCATCATTGAGTAACCGTGATATATACGTCATCATTTGTTAACAGTGGTATATACTTCATCATTTATTAACGGCGGTGCCTGCACATTGGCTGCTTTGGCCTTATTTTTCTTAATGGCAACGGAATACAAATATGAAGATGACGGTGGGTACTTGTCAATTTCCCCGTGAATCGGTTCTTCTTTTGTTGCAAAATTTACCGCCAAATTTTCGTATACAGGCTGGGAATGGAGGCCAGGTAGAGGGACATGGGAAGCAGACTCATCTTCACCTTTGTTTATATGTGAGACAACATCGTACTCCTGGCACGAAGTGAATCTTGGGTGCCCGTTCGCCGCAGCTTCATCTAGTCCAGTAGATGCTTTGTATAAACAATTGACGCGGATAGTTGGTCCATCAGGATCTGCAATGACGAAGCACAAGTAAGATCTAAGACAGTGGTTCGTAAACTGGGTTCGATCGAACCCCAGGGGTTGGATGAGTCAGTATCAGGGGTTCAGCAGAGATTAGGATAAGTTCACTTTAGGCTCTAGTTTTTTAAATGATATATATTTTGAATTTTAACGAAGGGTTCGGTGAATGCCCGCATAAAACTTGCGGGGTTCGGTACCTCCAACAAGTTTAAGAACCACTGATCTAAGAAGATAAAACAGGATTTAATATTTGTCCTTAAAAATGAGTGTAGTGTTTTATTATAATCCATAAAATACGAATTACTTTTAAAATTCTAAGTTTTAACATTCGTTTGTTATTCGACCGGTTAGTCTGGTGGTTTAGTGCGATGCCTTTCAAAAAAAAGTTTGTAGATTCGAAACTGGTCGCTAGCTAGTCGGCTGTGTTCTTGGTCAAGACACTAGGCGCTAGGTAATCTAACGATTACCCTGTGTTACCCCCCTTGGTTTTCCCATTCACGGCGATAAACATGAATATCCTTGTTAACCCTTTTGATCAATCTAGATTTAAAAGTGCGATTGTTACCTTTGACAATTTTACAGGTTAGTTCACCGTGAATGGGTTCATTTTCAAGACGCAGATTCTGTGCAACGTTTTCGTCGTCCGACTGGTTATGGACATCAGCTTTCGCGAGTTGGGATGTAGACTCATTGGAACCGGCATTTATATCGAAGACTGCGTCGTACTCGTTACACAAATCGGCACTTGGGATTGTTTCCGCAACAGGATTAACAAAATCGGTCATCGGTGTTTTGTCCATTACATTTTCGCGGATAACTGCTTCATGGCCTAAATTGACGACACAAACTTATTCGCTACTTTTTAAACGGAAAAGAAACTAATAATTAGGGGATGATAGGTGGCGTTTACTGTAACACCTAGAAAAATGTGTTGGGTAGTCTTTTGTAAGATATCTGTGCAGGTCTACTGGTGCTTTTATGCTAAAAATAACGATGATCATGAGGTGACCATGAGGTGATCATAAGGTGATCATGAGGTGATCATACAGTGATCATGAGGTATGAATCACTATCTCGGAGTTACGGTTAATTCTGGGGTTAAGTGTTTGGGGAGTATTAAAATTAGTTTGAATAGTTTTAGAAAGCATTTTCCCTCCTTCCCACTTTCTCTCCTTTTAATGTTGACCAACTATAGGCCGACATAAAAAATAGAAATAGCCATCACGAGAAAAAAGAATCTATAAATCACTGGACATTTACCAATAAGAGTGAAACTTACCTTGTTGTTGGTGTACATTATTTGGTTTGCTGTGTTTTTTGTTCGCAGAAGATTTTCTTCTACTAAAATGCAATGCTTAAATTTTGCTGTTGGCTACTCCAGTGTGCTGAGTATTGACAGCGGAACTTCCGTATACAAAACGGAAGATCACATCACACCTACCTTTTACATTTGTAGCATGCGAATCGCACTAGTATGTAAAGGAGAATGATGGTTTCAACGCACACCACTCCCAGCAACACGTAGTTTAACGTATTAAACACGCCATGGCCACCCGTGTACGTTTGCAAACATTCTAATGTTAAAAACATACGATTATGAATTGATATATAACATGTCATGATCGGAATAATACAATATTACAGCTTTATGAGTTTTTAACTGGTCTCTTAAAATTATAAATTAATAGGATAAGATACTGTACTTTATCAGATACGACAGAATGCCTTAAAGTTAGATATAATACGTAAAATTGGACGGTCCGCACAAAGGCTTGCAGGGCGACACGTCGTTTGATTAGTTTCCTTTAAGTTGGTCACGAGCGTTTATAGCTATAGACGCTTGTCAAACGGTTTGCGGATGTCTGTCTATAAGTCAGGTCTTATACCTCGCACCCACCGTCAGGCCTACTGAGCTATTGAATTGTGTTGAATAAAAAACGTTTAGGATGTAACTACAATTTGTCCGGCCCGTTAACGGTTAAGTGCGTCGCCTTTCAATCGAAAAGTTGCAGGTGCGAAACTGGTCGCTAGCTAGTGTCCTTCGGCAAGGCACTTTACGGACATTGCCTGAACCCAGCGGATTAATGGGTTCTACCAAATTAAAGGAACGTTTCTATCATATACAACACACTGCAATAGCTCCAGTAATCCGACGATGGGCGCGAGGTGATCTGACGATTGCCCGTGTGTTAACCCCCTTGGTTTTCCCATTCACGGGGATAAAGATGAATATCCTATTCTATCCTACAATGTTTCAGTCATCCAAGGGACGTTCACTGAATGCCTTACACATGGACACAACCGTTTAGCTATCGGTAGGCTTCGCTTCCAACCTGTTTCAGCTGATGATCAAACTCGTTACCTATAATGAACTAATCAGTCGGATCCAACGAACGCAAGACACTAGTAGACTTCGCAAAACCCAGTGGATTAATGGGTTGTGCCAAAATTTAAAAAGGAACGTCTAAATTTCACATTACACACTGTAAACGTTTTCATAACCTGACGGTAGGCGCGAGAATGGTTTCCTGTGGGATAACGCCCCATGCAGTTCCCCATTTACATAGTACACCACAATTATCCAATCATACATGCACAAATAAAATGCAATACCAGAGCTCCCATTTCCCGCAGATATTCTTGTAGTTGCTTCACGATCGGTGGTGTAGTTTGTAGTGGTTACGAATGCGTTTGTTGCTGTTGTCGGAGGCATAGTTGTTGTTGTTGTTCTTCTTCTTCTTGTTGGTGTTCTTCTTTTTGTTGTTGGTGTTGTTGTTGTTGGTGTTCTTGTTGTTGTTGTTGTTCTTCTTCTTTTTGTTGTTGGTGTTCTTGTTGTTGTTGTTCTTCTTCTTCTTGTTGTTGGTGTTGTTGTTCTTCTTGTTGTTGTTGGTGTTGTTGCTCTTGTTGTTGTTGTTGTTGTTGTTGTTGTTCTTCTTGTTGTTGTTGGTGTTGTTGTTATCCTTGTTGTTGTTGTTGTTGGTGTTCTTCTTCTTGTTGTTATTGTTGTTGTTGTTGTTGGTGTTCTTCTTCTTGTTGTTGTTGTTGGTATTCTTCTTCTTGTTGTTGTTGTTGGTGTTCTTCTTCTTGTTGTTGTTGTTGGTATTCTTCTTCTTGTTGTTGTTGTTGTTTTTCTTCTTTTTGTTGTTGTTGTTGGTATTCTTCTTCTTGTTGTTGTTGTTGGTATTCTTCTTCTTGTTATTGTTGTTGGTATTCTTCTTCTTGTTGTTGTTGTTGGTATTCTTCTTCTTGTTGTTGTTGTTGGTATTCTTCTTCTTGTTGTTGTTGTTGGTATTCTTCTTCTTGTTGTTGTTGTTGTTGGTGTTTTTCTTCTTGTTGTTGTTGTTGGTGTTCTTCTTCTTGTTGTTGTTGTTATTGGTGGTGTTGCTGTTGTTCTTCTTCTTCGCCCTATGCGATTGGTATATTATTCGTAAAGGCCTAAATGCGCGTGCAAAATTGCGCTTATTGTTATCGATAAAGCACCGTTAAATAGATACCAAGGTAGAATAAAGCAATAATCTCTTCGAAAAACGGTTATTGTAGATCGATTTACGTAACGGACGTAATAAGTTAAAATTTGACTTACTTCTTCCAGTTGAACTCATGCTTTTATATGTTCACGTACCTAGCCATACATATCTCTCCAACTCCAGCCGTTTTTCTATATAAACCAAAGCGAAAAAAATACATTATCTAAGGCGCAATAAAAAACCTGACGCATAGCAAAGGGGTAAACCACGTTTTAACCACCAGTATTTGTAGAAAAAAATTTTTAACTTATGGTTAACGCAACCGATACATATAACGACTCCTGTACAAAAACGGCCGTAATCACGAGCCCATCTTGGGTTCGAAACTTGGTTCGTTAAAAAAGAAAAAAACATTTTTTTCACATTTGTTCGAATTGAAATTTCTCACACATTATCACTGGTACAAAAATGTGGTTACGTTTTGGGGTATTTCCCGTTTATGGCGGTCACTCTCCCATTTCTTTTAAAAATATTGAAATTTTGTAGAGATTTTTTTGTAATGGTTATAAGCTGTTTTATATATACGTGGCTGTATGTTTGTTTCCTAGTTTACATTATCAATCTAAAACTTCCTTTAAATTTTTTTTAAATACTCATTTTAGCCCCGAAATATGAAGGTGTTAAACTAAATAATAATACAAATGTCGAAAATGTAGGGAAACAGTCGTCGTGTTTGCATTATCGGGTCTGTAGTATTCCGCTGGCGGAATTTACTTTATATTTTTTACTGCATTTCCAATACATATTTGCTAACAGTTCATACATATTTGCTAACAGTAGATCATTTTTCCACAGTTATATTATGGGCGTAAAATAAGTCCGATCACTGGTATGTCTGGAATCAAGTTTTCAACACTTTAACATGAATCCAAACCGCTTATCAAACAAATATAACTTCTGAAATTGTAAGCTCCACTAAGGTGGTTCTAGTTACAGCCAGCCTAGTTTCCGTCGTATTTATTTTACGTGTCGTAAATCTCTGAATAGTAATTACGTTTCTATATTATCTACAAAAATCGAGACTCAATGCGTTTTCTCCTTGCAAAGCCAACTAAGCAATAACTCTGCATCAAACGCAGTTTTGTACTATTAATGTTAAATTTATAATTCCTGATTCCGCACCCGCACAGTCAAACTATGCTGCACACTACGTACTTTTATAATGTTTCCTCTTCCTTATTTCGTAATAAATCAACGCAAGGTACATAACCGTTTATTGTCTTGTCAGAATCATCACGTCCGTGTGTCAGTTCGGTCAAAAATATTGCAGATTAATTTTATTCGTTAGAGCTAGTGAACTAAATTCGTTTGAAATAACATTGAAAATATTGTGGTACGAACAACACTTCAGAAAAAGCGGCTAAAAAAATTTAATAAAATGCATCCTAACGGTTGTTTTTCTTATTATAACTACAGTACCAATAAACTCATTTTCGCCGTTCGTTGGTAGCCATATGGATATAGTATTCAGTTGAGTTTCCCACCCACTACGATATTCAAGTAAAACCCATTCACTCACAATCCCATCTGTATGCAGTACACAAAAATACATGCCGTGTTATACTCAAAGATTTTATAAGCTGCGTCATAAAAATGGCAGTTTCGCACGCGTGCTTAAACCGATGGACATTTTTTGCTACTTATAAGTCTGGATTTACAAACATACCAAAACGACAAAAAACGTTAGTTTTGGGATTCCTAGTGATTTGTATTTTGTGGAATATCGGTTAAAATGGCTCATTAAGTGCAAAAGATTGCCAACCCCTGCCTGGCATATAATAACACACTTGCATACAACGCATCTTTTTAGTGCGAATGAACGGTCTGCATGGTAAGGAAAACTAAAAGAAGGAAAACTGCACAGTAAAAATGAAGATTGCGGAGTTAGGTTTAGTGTTAGACAGGGCCGAGATTAGAGTTTGCGGCAGAATTAAAAATAGTTTTAATGAGAAACTTCCTTCCCTTCTTTCCTCTTACCTTCTCATGGTGGAAGTGAGCTATTTGAAGTGTTGTATTTTCTATACGAGAGTGGTAAAACCTTTTTCCTTCCTTCTCTTTCTCTGCTTTGTTTGTTCTTCCATCGGCGTCTATGGAAACGATATCTTGATATTGTAACTATAGAAGACTGTACGAATGATGATCGAATGTGGGTTAGCTTTGCCTCAAACGTTTGATACTACGCCGCACAATAGTCTAATTAACGATAATGAGGTGGTAATGGAAAACGTACAGCTAGAAACAATACAAGAATGACAGATTTAAAGTTAGAATGGGCTGGGCGGTTGACAGTGCTGCTACTGAATGACGCAACTGACGCTTTAAGATGGTTTTTGATGGAAAATTTACAACGAAACAGAAATTGCAAAGCTGATTTAAATGAAGTAAGTTAAATTGAAATACTAAGACAACTACCTAGCTGTGGACTATCGCCACTTAAGAAATATGTAACTTATGTAAATACGACACCATTCATATGCTTGTTTCAAGTAGGCCTACAGTACTTGAAAACAACATTTTTGTACTACGGACGTGTAGCCGAAAGGTTAGCGCGACCGATACGTATACAAAAACGGTCCACGTGATGAGCCCATCTGGGGATTGAAACTTGGGTCGGTATAGAAAAAACATCTTTAGTACACCGCTTAAAGAAAGTAGGACTGTTGGGACTACTACAGGTTGCTTTATACGAATAAGACCATAACACTTTATGCTTTTGGGATATATTGTGTTCTCAGTGTCGTTTACCAATTTCTTTACCACACAGTATGGTATACGGCGAGGGCGAGTATCGAACCTTCAAGTTGTCCGACAGATTAGTCTGGTGGTTTAGTGCGTCGCCTTTTAGCCGAAGGGTTGTAGATTCGAAACTGTTCGCTAGCTAGTCGCGTATGTCCTTGGGGGAAGCCAGTTAACGGACATTGCCTAAACCCAGCAGAATAATAAGTTTTACTAAATAAAGAAACGTGTGAATCATACACAACACACCGCAATAGCTCCGGAAACCCCGACGGTGGAGGCGAGGTGATCTGACGATTGCCCGTGTGTTAACCACCTTGTTTTTCCACTCACTGGGACAAACATGAATATCCTATACTTGCAGACTTTAAAATGTCATTTGCACAGCTACTTCGTGAAAACAAGCAAATGTTTGTCGATTTGCGGGACGGAGGGGAATTCCCTAAAGCGATCAGCCACGAGATGTTTGATATTTTATACCGCGAAGACGGAAGAAACATTGATTCCGCCGATTTGGAAATTCAACTTATTTTTGTTCTAATACGGTAATTTGATGAGTGCATGATTGGATATATATAACAATACTAGGCCACAAGGGAATTTTGTGAGTGAGAAAGAACATATAGCTTACCTTTAACAACACTGTTAGTTTTTACGGTCGTACGGCCGAATGGTTAACGCGACAGATACTTGTACCAATTTACATACAAAAAACGCTGTTAGCAACGAACCCGTTATGGATTCGAAACTAAGCCCTATAAAAACACTAAAGTATTGATTAAACATAGTTAAACACATTCTTCACACGTACCCGATTATTCTCCCCACTTACCCGATTTTATGCAGTTCAAATTACAGATTTTTATGCAAATTACGTCACCCCTCATGGAAATGGTGGGATGTTGAACCACTTGTCCATCAAAACAGTCCGTTGTATGATGTCATAAGAGTGGTGAGATTTAAAAATGCAATGAAAAGTAAGTTTCAAATCAATTGCCATCTTTAATAACGTTTACACCTAAATATTGCTTCTATTTAAAGGCATTGTACACGAGTATGAAATCACAGAAGAATCGTTTCAATCTGCATGGACCTATATCACGTCGGTGCTGGACAATCTTAATTGTTACAAGAGGTCGGCTCGACGGTGGGAGAATGACGTCATCGATACCGGTAGTGACGTAACAAACATATTCACCAAACTGACGGAGACTATGAGGTGGCAGACTTTGAAACTCACCGAGCGAGATTTGGTTTACTTGAATCTGAAGCAAAGTAGAAAAATCAAACTCGAAAAAGTAAAGAACATATTATATATTTAACAAAAATAAGGCTGAAGAATAATCGGTCGTATAGGAGGTATCGTATGGGATATTCCTGGTTATTTCCGAGAATGTAAAGCGCAAGATGCGTTAACACACAGGAAATCGACAGATTACCTTTCGTTCACCGTCGGGTTACAGAAGGTATTGTAGTGGGTTGTGTATGATTAAGACGTTCCGTCAATTTGGTGTGGAACCTATAATTTTACCGGATTTAGGGGCAGTGTCCGTGCCTTGACCATCAAGGACACGCCTTACTAGCTAGCTAATAATTGAGAAAATACAACTCTTCGGCGGAAAGGCAACGCACTGATATCTTTGGAATTTTATGTTCTAGGAGATGTAACCTTTTTATTTTAAACCGTTAAGTGCCTTGCCCAATGACACAACCGACTAGCTAGCGATCAGTTTCGAATCTTAAACCTTTCGGTTAAAAGGCGACGCAGTAAACCACCAGACTAATCGATCGGACTAAAAGAGGTGACCCCGACGTGATTTGAACACGTTACCTTCCGATTTTGCGCCGAATGTGGCAAACTTTTACTCTGGGATTTTTCTTAAGTAACCCTGAATTTCCGTCTGGTATCAAATACATAATATTATCTAATAATTCAAAAAGTTTTAATTTAATAAGACAGTTTCTTTCTGGTAACATTGACGGTTAAAGCACTCTAATCAGTGGTTAAAGTGTAGTTTCGTTTCTATTAGTTTCCAACAAAGCCAAAGAAGATGGGGGCGTTCGGATTTTTTGACAAAATAATGTTTGAATTTAAACAGCAATTTAGTTCATTAGAGTGTCAGAGATGCAGTAATGGTTTCCACTATTGTTATATCCATGCCCAAATTACCTAGGCTCACTTAGCCGGTGACGACTTTTCTGACTTTATCGGGAATTTTGGTCAAAGGCAAAGACACAATTTAACTCGTTTGAACAACCCGAAACCGTCAAGTGGTCACCATGGTATTGTTACCAATACATTCTCTAATGATAAAACCAGTCAAGCTCACATTCTCAACGTACATTTGGTAAATGATGTTGATTATAAACCGGATGGGACCAGTTCAGGTAAGTTTAGTGGAATTTTTTATCCTATAATGCTTAATGATTGGTGTTTATTCAACTTTACCTTTTTACTGCTCTAATCGACTTATTTCCTTGTTAATTTTTCATATACAGTTAACGCTAAAATAGGAGGAAAGGAGGGAAACTGCTCAACAAAACTATAAAAATTAAATTTAACCCTTCCCTAAACGCTATCTCAACCCCGTATGGAAAGTACGTCAATTTTCGACGAGATCTCGAGTGTGCACGCGCCGAATATTTAAGTGTGCATTGTGCAAACGTCTAAAATTCCACACTTCAAGTGTGCACACAATCTTATTTTCATTACTGTTTTACCAAAATCTTAAAAAAACATATTATTCTATCCTTAATTTTTTGTGTCCGTCAGCTAACGTATCTATCTACGCAACAAAAACGTTGCTGACAGTAAATTACCCGAGGTCCAGAGGTAGGTTTACAGGTTTGTTGGAAATTATACGATGTTTATGTTTAAAAGCGTGTGTGAAATTACCCAAGTGTGCAAAGACGAGGGGGTAAAAAAAAACTCGAGTGTGCAGCTGCCGTACTTTCCATATTGGATCTCAACCCCAGAACATCAGAACTAATCCTTAACTCTTAAATCCCTAACATTAGTTTGCAGTTTCCCTCCTTTCCGTTTTTCTTTAAAACAACAAAGATTAAGATAACTTTGTAAAAAAACTTATTTCTGGCTACGATCAATGAACCAGCTTTAATTATGCAAAAAATCAAATGCTGTCATCGTTTGTTATCGTGACATTTGTTTTACAGGGATACAATTAAAAAGTCATGATTCGATCGAAACAGATGGCGGTCACACAACAAAAGATCACAGCATGTTTATTGAAGCAAAAACCGGTTTGTTAATGAAATATATGCCATGTATTGAGCTATTAACCAACAAAGTTTTAAAATAGGTCTTGTTGAAACATCTAATAAGCTGAGGCAACTGATTTTCGATTTTCGGGAATTCTATATCAAGTTTAATTGTAACATCACTCCCCTTACTTCGGAACCCAGCACGCGGATAAAAATGGATAACGTAGTAATCAACATTGGTAGAGTTAACCAATCACTTAATGGCACAACGCTAGTTCATGACGTGCCATTATACCGACCCAATATTGAAGCCTTAGAAAGTTGGAGGGATATATTGAAGATTGAATCCCCGTTTAGGATTTTACTGAACGGAGATTGGTCTTCTGGGAAGTCTGTTTTGCTTAAAAAGATCACATATGACTGGGCAACCTGTAACGAGCCACAGCTAAGGAGGTTTCAATTGGTTTTCTATGTCGATTTGTCGCTGGTTGGGCTTGATGAACCGTATACTTCTCTGTGCGATTGTGTGCTGGAACAATGCGGTAAGTTATGTCACAATCCCCAATAGCAGATTACAAGTTGTTTATGTGGCTGTTTGTTGACAATACGCTTAACATTGTCTCGACCTGGTTGATTGAAAAGGTCTGTTGTAACATCGAGCAATTAAACTGGCTTTAGGCACTTGATATTCCGAAAAATGTCCGTGTTGTAACACCATTCATTCTCAGTTGCCGAATAATGACGTTTCTATACTAATCCTAAAAGTAATGACATCTTTATACTAATCCTAAGAGTAGTGACATCTCTATACTAATTCTAAGATATTGTTTTGCAGAATCGCTGACGGACATGACTTGCAGTGAACTCGAACAACACATGCAAGAAACCAACGGCGCGTCAATTTTACTGCTACTTGATGGTGCCGAACGTCTTCATGACATCACTAGTGATGTAATGTCGGAGATTTGTGAGGTCATCACCGGTGAAAGGTGGCCCAATGTTTCCATCATTCTGACGTCTGCTATATCCGATAACGACAACCAGAAAGATTGTTTGAACCGGAACATTTGTCATGTGATCAAAAGTAGTCGGTATCCATGGCAACGGTTCACGACGTTGGGAAGCACGACTGGTGATGTCATAATGCATTCCCGACGATATTTTAAAAGTCAC
Source organism: Ciona savignyi (assembly GCA_000149265.1). Lineage (NCBI taxonomy): Eukaryota > Metazoa > Chordata > Ascidiacea > Phlebobranchia > Cionidae > Ciona > Ciona savignyi. Next base: position 88,249 of record CH002372.1, read on the forward strand.
GTCATCGAAGAGTCGGACAAGTGTGCGCGAAGCTTTCTCAATTACGTTCGAATATTCCAACGCGACGTCTACACTGAGGTTATGACATCACCAGCCTTTATTTACATACTCGCCTCTGATTGGCTTACTCGCTGCAAGGATTCAAGATGTTCAGAGTTGCCGGAAAGAGTAAGCGATGTCATCAAGGGCTTGTTTGTAAGGTTCGGAATTTATATGTAATTTATAATCTTTGTATTAATGATGTGTTCTTATTACAGATTTGATTGGGCAGTGTTTCCAGACGATTATTCACTCCAAGTTCTTTACCGAACACTGGCAGGAGATTCGTGTAACAATTTTTGCACTGGTTTGTTCGAGGAAAATCATTTGGCAACACTGCTTTGTGGCCCGATATTTATTGAAGTGCAACACTGCAAAATGGGCAAAGCCATTAAGTTCGCAAATGTACTATTTGAGAATTACTTTGCAGCCAAGTAAGCATTTTAGCAAATTGCAAACTTTCAATGAACGGTGTCGATCTTTCGATGCACTTAAGCATTTCTGTGTTCAGAAATGCCGATTGCCATATATGATCACGCGTCATCAATTCAATTTTAGTTGTACTCGATCAATTTATTTAACGAGGCTCATTCAATGTCCACTAAGTGTCTTTCACATGAACACAACTAACTAGACACCGGCTTTTTTGTTTTTAAGCCGTTTGGCTGCCTGCAAGCCATAGATGCTCTAGTCTAGCCAACTGAAGTATTTAACATCGCAGTTTAATTTTTAGTCCGACCGCTTAATCCAGCGGTTTAGTGCAACACTTTTCAGCCGAAGGGGTGTAGGTTTGAAACTGTTTCCTGGCTAGTCGGTTGTCTCCTTGGGGAAGGCATTTAACGACATTGCCTAAACCCAGTGGATTAATGGGTCCTACTAAATTAAAAAAATGTGTGAATCATACACAACACACTGCAATAGCTCCGGTAACATGACGGTGGGCGCGAGGTGATCTGACGATTACCTGTGTGTTAACTCCCTAGGTTTTTTCATTTACAGGAGATGCATGATGATCCTTACCTATCCTGTGTAACTTAAATCGGTGGTATTTATTGGGTTCGTAAAAACTCACCGTAAGGGTCAAGCACCCCCAAAAAAATTAAACTTTTGTTAAAATCATCAACCAACCACAACTACCTTTACCCTAACAACAGATATTTAGCCGAAATCTACTTTACAAATGAGGACAAATGGTTTGGCATTTTAACCAGCAAAATCAACTCGCTTGCTGTCGGTATTCGATTGCGCCATTTTCTACTATTTTCTTGCTACTTAAGCAAAGAGGTTGGAGAACTGGTGATTAATCATTTATCTTCACTAATACAAATGTCATTGGAATCAGACGTCAACACAGGTGTGTTCTTTAGCATTCATTAACTGTTTATACGGTAGTTTTTGCATACACAAACTTATTATCAGACAGATAAGTCTGATACGTGTGTTGCCTATCAACCGAAGGGTTGCAGAAATGAAACTGGTCGCTATCGCTAGCTAGTAGGTTGTGTCCTTAGGCAAGGCACTTAACGGACATTGGCTGAACCTAGCGGAAGAATTCACTCGCGTGTGAAAGCTCACTTTTTTGGCTCTGATTACGTAGCGTAAAATAAAAATGTATTTTTAATGTTTGCAGTGGTAGAGCGTTCTCATCAAGAAGCCACAAAGAATTTATGCACTCAATGTTTTTACGAAATGCGGAACACCACCGAGACATCCAATTTCCTCTCCAAAGTGTCCCTAAAACAAAGTCGATCAACAAATCACTGGAAACAT
>CH002372.1:101655-115434 GCA_000149265.1 Ciona savignyi
AACATGCTGGCTAATTCTGTGATACAACTTTGATCAATTACGCCCAGCTCAAGGCCAAACCACTTTCAATTTATTCCACTAAAAAGAAAGTTTCCCAACTAACATATCAATCCCTCTATCTCCACCAGCAAATGAATTTGTCACGGCCGCTGTTAAAGGCGATAAGTGAGATCAACTATGTCACGCCAACCCCCATCCAACAAGCTGCGATTCCCATCGGGTTGCTTGGGAGGGACGTATGTGCATGCGCTGCCACTGGAACTGGTAGGTGGAACAAGCTTTGTAGAGTAAACCTATTATTACATTACATATGCGGCGGGTCCACGGTAGCTCCGGGACGAGGAATTTAGGCCATAGAAGGCCCGTTATTTCAGTGCCCCGAGCTTCTATGGAACCGGAATATTGCGGTCAAGTCGGCCTGTGTCCTGAAGGAAGCTGACTGGTAAAGTTAATATAAAAATAGATATTTTAGATATTTACATATGACCGACATCTGTAACAAAGTACTTTTCAATGCCCTATTGCTTTACCTTAACCCTGCTTCCTTCCTTTACCCATTAATTGCATCTTCCCAGGTAAAACCGCTGCATTTATGCTCCCTGTGCTTGAGAGGTTGTTGTACCGGCCCCAATCAACCCCCATCACCCGTGTATTATGCCTGGTACCCACCCGAGAACTCGCTGTGCAGGTCTACAGCGTCACCCAGCAACTTGCACAACACACCAACCTTAGGATCTGCCTTGCAGCAGGTAGGGTGAAAGAGAATTTGATGGACTTGGTAAATACCCCGCTTATGCGGGTTTGTAAAATACCTTTTCTTGTGAAATACCTTTCGCATGATATGTTATCAAGCCAGATATTTACATATACCGGTACCTGGGATCTGTAACAAAGTACTTATCAATGCCACTAAGTTCTTTTCGGGTTTGTAAAATCCCCCCCCCCCAACCCGAATATCTTGCTTACGCAAATATCCCGCTCAAACAAATATACAAAAAATATATTTAAGCGGGTTTGTAAAATGTACCAAGCTAAATACCCCTACCTAAATGCTACTAAGCTGAATACCCCACTTATGCCAGTTTGTAAAATACATTACTTGTAAATTTCCCAAATATCCCGCTCAAAAAAATAAACAAATATCCCGCTTATGCGGGTTGGTAGAATACCCCACTTAATGTGGGTTTATGAAACGCTATGTTGGCCTCACTTGGGTGCGATCGACTGTGTATGTCAAAAACTTTTCTCCTTTGCACTGAAAACTTATGCGCCGTTTTGTAAACATATGTCAATATTAAAATTGTGGCAGCTTGTATTTTCATTAGTGACAAGTTTGTGACTTCTCCAGGTGGACTTGACATTAAAAGCCAGGAAGCGTCATTGCGTCAGGGACCTGATATAGTTATCGCTACTCCTGGACGTCTTATTGACCATTTACACAACACACCATCCTTTGACCTGAATATGGTTGAGATACTTATTCTGGATGAGGCTGACAGGTGAGAGTGTGCTGTTACCCCATCGGTGGGTTGCTCCTGTTGCCCATTGATGGGAAATTTTTCATGTGGTGTTGAAACATAGATGCTCGTAAGCATATCTCCTGTGCATAGTCAGATTACTTGTAGGGTGATTCTGTTAACCTTCTGTTATTATCAGTACTTGTAGGGTGATTCTGTAAATTCTGTTATTATCAGAAGGGTGAATCTGTAAACCCTTCGATGGGGATTTCCCTGGGGGCTGTTGAAACACAGATGTTCGTAAGAATACCGCATGCTCACAGTCAGGTTACCTGAGCTTCTACAACATGTTGCATATGGAGCGGTACTTATTATGTTTAACCCATTAACCACTGGGTTCGAGCCATGTCTGAAAATACTTTACCAACAACCCAGCAGCTAGTTTCAATCTTAACTTTTCTTGAAGATAGCTGTTGTTATAACATGTGTAGACGTTTTAACAGAATACCATGCTAGCAGTAAAAAGCTCTAAGATTCAGATAGACTATTATTTCCTTTACAGGTTTATGTTCATCGATCAGACTGTCTGCCCACAGAAGCTGTTTTGACATTTTTTTAATTTTTTACCACAATAGATAGATCTCTGTTATCAGTATGGTTTATTACATTCTACTCTGTTATAGATACTACCTTGTTAAATATAATTTGCTGACACTTTAACCATTGATGTACAGGATGCTGGATGAATTCTTCGAAGACCAAATGAATGAAATTATCAAGCTTTGTTCACATCAGAGGCAAACGATGCTATTCTCTGCCACTATGTCTGAACAGGTGAATATTTTAATGTTTATCCTCGTAAATGGGAAAACCAAGGTGGTTAACACACGGGCAATCGTCAGATCATCTCGTGCCCACTGTCTGGTTACCAATGCTATTGTAGTGTGTTGTGTATGATTCACACCTTCCTTTAATTTAGTAGAACCTATTAATCCACTAAGTTCAGGCAATGTCCATTAAGTGCAGTGCCCAAGGACACAACCGACAAGCTAGCGACCACATTCGTACCTGTAACCCTTCAGCTAATAGCCACACACTTAACCAGACTAGTCTGCCGCATGTAAAAGGTGATATCTAATATTCTAGGATAAAGCATTGGATAAGTGGATTAAGGGTTTTAAGATGTTGCTTAGAACAAGTGGCTAAATGGGTTGATAAAAAACAATAGCAATGTCAACATTTACAAAACCCAACTGTTGACACGGGTTAGTATAAAGATTACATGTTATAACACCTTTTGGGGCTACACTAAAAGAAAAGAAAGAGGGAAGGAAGAAAACTACTCACATAACTATAGAAACTAATTTAAAACCTGCCCGAAACACTAATCTCAACCCCAGAACTAAACCTCGCAGTTTCCCACTTTCCCTCCATTTAGTTTCCCCCTAATCTTTTGTAGTCCCACCACTAGTGATAACCTGATCGAAGTATCCTAGTATAGACAGATACTAAAAGCCGCGCAAATAAAAAAAAACAAAAAAAAAACATTTGTTAATCTGACGTAATGCTGTCACATCTCCAAGGTGCAAGAGCTTGCTTCCTTTTATTTTTCCCCTGGAGACTACACAACGATTACACACTAAAACATCTTTTGTTGTCCCACCACTTGTGATAACCTGATCATAGAGTATCCTAGTATAGACATTTGTTAATGTGACGTTATGCTTGCACATCTCCAAGGTGCAAGAGCTTGCTTCTGTATCACTGAAGAATCCGGTGAAGATCTTCGTGAACAGTAACACAGATGTCGCTCCATTTCTGCGGCAGGAGTTCATTCGGATCAGGGAGAACAGGGAAGGGGACAGGGAAGCCATTGTGGCAGGTGGGAGACTTAAAACTAGTTTATTCATTAAATTTGGCATTTCGCTATTCTATGAATCTGGTTGTGCACTGGCACCAATACTACTGTGCGGATTCTAGTTTTTTTGCCCAAAATCAAAAATGGTAGAAACTTCATCAGTTGTTTAATACTCGTATGAGACTTCATGTTTGTGGATTAAGCATAATTGAATTCATTGAATAAAGGATTTCGCATGATTGAATCTCGTCCACAAACGTATATGGGGTTGAAAAAGGTGTATGGGTTGGTTTCTTGTTACTGCAGGCATTTTAACATGATTTTACATCTTGCATAATTTTTACTATGATTTCTTTTCCACACCTGGTCTAAAACTACCCCATATGGACAGAATTGGTGGTAGCTTGAAATGCAACAAACACTATTAATTACTAATTGCGAGATAGGTATATATTGTGGGAAACCAATTTGACTTTTTGAGATAAAAAGCAACTGCTTTAACATGATCATATTTCATCCTTAGGGATCAGTACTAGTCCAAGACCTAACCAGTGTAAAATGATCTTTAAAACCACACTCATCTTTATTTCCAGCTTTATGTAGCCGTTCCTTCATTGCAAACGTATTGGTATTCACACAAACAAAGAAGCAAGCTCATCGGATGCATATTGTACTAGGACTGCTCGGGTTAAAGGTATGTTCACTGGTTTGCTTCTTTCTTTGATGCTTTTGTTTCACAGGTTAAGTGAGTATTAGTTGATCCCGACTGCTTAGTCTTGTGGTTTAGTGCGACGCCTTTCAATGGAGAGGTGATCTGACGATTGCAGTGTGTTAACCCCCTGGTTTTCCCATTCACAGAGATAAATATAGTATCCTAACCATTATTCTAAAGGTTGCGGGATCAAAACCTGCCCTCAGCTATTCGGTTTTGTTGTTTGCCAATGCATTTTGACACATTTTTGAACTCAGTGGTTTAATAAGTTGTTCAAAACCACAGTAATGTATTTATTATAGACAGCTTTATAATTTCTGATGCCCCAAGTGTTGCTACAAATAAGGAAACTGTAACCTTTCGCTTTCTATACTCATACGAAGTCAGGTTTTATCACTGATCACAATATTTTATCGTAGATAAAATTACAATAAATGAATAACTAAAAAAAAACGAAAAAATAAAAAGATAAAATAAAAAACTCCATATTCTAGCTTCGATATTACTTGAGCAGTTATTTTATCATCTTGTAATGATGACTTTGCATTTTATCATCTTGTCATGATGACATTGTGTTTTATCACCAGGCAGGAGAGCTGCATGGAAACCTATCGCAAGGCCAACGGTTGGAGAGCTTGAAAAGATTTAAAAATGGCGAAATTGATATCCTTGTGTGTACTGACCTTGCCGCTCGTGGACTTGATATTGAGAACGTTAAAACTGTAAGAAGCCGAGATAAAAAAATTTATAGTCTTAGAAAAAACGTTTAGTCGGAACTCGAAATAATGATTTTTATCTTAACAAAAAAATGGAACGTGTAAATTCATTTTTTTTGGAACGTGCAAATTCATTTTAAATTTTGCCAACACTATCATTTAACTCCGTACATTAAATTTAAAAAATATAATTTACCCACTCACACATTAGTTTTGGAAACTTAATCGTCGACAAGAAATGCCTTAAAATAAACACAATAAAACCTTCAAAATAAGATGAACGAATTAACCAACTAAAAAGTAAATCCTCATGAATTAACTAACTAAAAAATAACCAAACAAATCCCTATCCATATGTTATGAAGTACATCAAACAAGTGCCCCAAACTTAATCGTTGGCAAGAAATGCCTTAAAATTTAAACATAAAAAACCATCAAGATAAGAAAAAGTAAATCCTTATGAAATAACTAACTAAAAAGTACACCAAACAATTCCTCGTTCATATGATACAGGTGATCAACTTGACGATGCCGAACACCCAGCAGCATTATGTGCATAGGGTTGGTCGAACGGCTCGAGCGGGGAAAAGTGGACGCTCGGTGTCGCTAGTGGGAGAGACGGAGAGGAAATTGTTGAAGGAAATCGTCAAGTTTGCCAAGAACCCAGTGAAAAGCAGGGTGGTTCCCCCTGGTAGGTACTAACTAAGGGTGGTTTCCCCTTGTAGGTACTAAGGTCAATCAGTCAATGGCCTGTGCAGCATTGTATTTATTTTTTTATTTATTATTTTAAAAGGGTGCAGCTGACTCGGTGACTTTTAGGTCTTTCGCTGCAACCTTTTCTGTACATTGCTGTGCATTACTGTTTATATTGTTGTCGTTTGTAAAAATGTGATGTCAGCATAAATTAAAAAAATAAACTTAAACTAAAAAAAATCACCCCGCCTTTTGGACATTTATTTTTGTGCACAATATATGGAAAAATTGTACAAAATAATCAATGGGTTTAAATGCACAATTTCACTGGAGACTCACTGACAGCCGTTTTAAAAAAAACCTTTTTTTATTATTTAGAATTTTATTCAAATCAAGCATTATCCGCACTAAAGGTTTCTGGCTGGTCAAATATGTTAAATTTATCACTGATATGCGTAACTGACTCGATCTCGACACCTACTTTTACCTCCACAACAGACTATATGTGTAACTGACTTAATCTCGACATCCACTTTTACCTCCACAACAGACGTCATATCGAAGTTCCGCGACAAGCTGAATGACGTAGAACCCGAGGTCGGGGACGTGATGAGGCTGGAGGCGCACGAGAAGCAGCTCATCGCTTCCGAGAACCAAGTCAAGAAGGCGGAGAAGATCATTAAAGGGGAAGCCCCGGAAAAGAGAGCGTGGTTCCAAAATAAAACACAACGGGAATTTGCAAGAGGTGGGTGTATTCATTCATTTATTAGTATGGGTGGGTACATGGTTGCCCTGGGGCTAGAAATTTATGCCATGATTCATTACATTAGTATGAGTGGGTCCATGGTAGCCCCAGGGGATATAGAGTCAATTCGGCCCATGTCCTAAAGGAAGCTGACTAAATGCTTGACTGGGATAGATGCGATATCAGCAGATTAGTGTTTGTATGGATTTTTGTGATTTCAAGATTAACTCCACCACCTTTACACCTTTTACTACACAGAGGACTGTACTAAAAACCATGGACTGTACTGAAAACACATTACTACTAAAATATTTCACTTGGAAATTTATACTTCTCCGTAATCCAAAGTTAGTTTATCATGTTCTTGTTCCATCTGTTTATTACAACACGTTACTTTTTAGCTTTGTTTTGCGTACAAATGCATATAGAACGCATTGTGGGTGGTAGCTAATTGTTTGACTTTGAAGATTTTATTTACTGTATATGGATACGACTGACTGCCTGGCCTTTTATTGTTCCCTTCCAGTCATTTGTTACGGGTAATTTTTATTTGATTGGAAACAATAACCTCATCGCTCTTATTGTAGTATAAGTATAGGATCGGATATTCATGTTAATTCCTGTGAATGGGAAAACCAGGGGGTTTAACACACAGGCGATCGTCAGATCACTTTGTGCCCACTGTTGGGTTATTGCAGTGTGTTGTATATGATTTACATTTTCCTTTAATTCAGTAGAATTTATAAATCCACTGGGTTAAGCAATGTTTGTTAAGTGCCTTGTCCAAGGACACAAACGACCAGCTAGTTATCAGTTTTGAGCCTGCAACCCTTCAGTTGAAAGGCGGCGCACTAACCCTCCAGACTGATTAGTTGTAAATATTTGAAGCTGAACGAATGCTTGGGATGCACTCAGAGATGTCTAAGAAAACCGGCCGCAAAATGAAGAAAGGAAGCACAAAAGCAATTAATAACGTGAGTTTCAGTATCTGCTGTAAGGCAAAATAGTTCGTTTCTGGAACAATAATTATCCATTCCAATGACTGTCTTTGCTGTTGATATCCTTTAATATTAATTGTCTTTTATACAATTGAACATATAGTCTAGTGTAAAAGCACTGATATTATATAGTATTTATGCTTCTTAAGTGGCCTCGTATCCGAGCAGTTTTGGCCCTGAACAATTGATTAACATTGCCTTGGTCCAGTGAAATAATTATATTGGAAACCGGACTGTGAACATGTTACATTTTGATTAATTCATTGCTGTTCTGCCAAAGGGTTGCAGGTTTAAAACTGGTCACTAGCTAGTCGGGTGTGTCCTTGGGCAACGCACTTGCCTGAACTCAGTGGATTAATAGGTTCTACTAAATTAAAGTAATGTGTGTATCATATACAACACACAGGGCGCGAGGTGATCTAACAAATGCCCATGTCTTAACACCCCTTGCGTTTTCCCTTTAATGGGGATAAACACAAATATCTGATCTTATCCTAATGCCACGTATAAACAACCTCTGCTCTTTTCCATTCCTACAAAAGACTCAAAATTATTCCGATAAATACAAACTTCGCATTCACAGACTGAGGACCGTGTCAAGATTGAACTGGAGAAAACACAGGCTTTCCAACACCGGGAGCAGAAGAGAGCGAAGAAATCGAAACGAGCAAGAGCATGTGGGGAGCCAGTGCCGAAGAAGACCAAGAAAGTACAGGTTGCGAGAAAGAAGAAAGGATCATTTGATAAGGAGCTTACTAATACTGGGAAGAAATCACTGGGAAAATTTAGAGATATGTGAGTTGACTGTTTGAAAGATTTTTAACCAAATGGGAAATTAAGTTCTGTAACTTCCAACATAGTTTGTCAGAATGGTATATGCATATCATTTTACTGGATTGCTAGACTGCTAGGCAAGTCTAGCACAATAAAACGCATAAATGTAGATGATAGGGCATTGTGCAAAGCTTGCTTTTCTCTTCACTAGAATCACTTAACTGGGATTAAATAAGGTGTCAACAGGAATTTCTTTAGTTCTTTGGAAAGTACCAAGGAAAAATATGCTTAAGCTATTTTAGTGTGTAGAAACATGTACAACACACTTGATACTTTTGTTTTGCCTATAAACACAATTAGATGAAGCAAATGTATCTTCATAAAGACACAAATCTATTCCACAGTAAAGCAAGAGGAAAGAAAAGGAACAGATAAAAGTGGCACAAACAAGTCCTGTGCAATGTCGTATTTTTCAACCATCTATTTGAGAATTTCGGTCAACTAATAAAACAAACTAAGAATGAGGCATCTTTGAATTTAGGAAAATTTATATTAAAAAGTTTCGCATCTACAGTATAAACAGTCACTTTCTCTAAAAAATTTCTTGTGAAAATAAAAATTTCACAGCCAACATAGAAAGAGCACATTATGCATTTCATGTTGAAAAACTCCAGGTAGAGCCTTGGAGAACAGCGAAAAAATAAGGAAACATTTGCCAGATTACCATTATGTGTGGCACAGCGGCAATGTTGCAAAAGTAAAGTTTTTCATTCAATTCCTTGTTGTCTGTCACGCACTGTTTCTTTAAACCGCTCTTCAAGTAACGATATTTCACTGATTAAATCCGTAATGGCATTTGTGAATGCTTCTTGCGGGCTGTAGTCCCCAGTGGTTTGCACTCTTAATATGAATTTGTGTTCAAGAGGGTGGGGGACTTTGTAGCCGGCAAAAAGAACTTTTGGATCTTTAAGGAGTTGCCTGGGAATGAAAAATTTAGGATAAGGGTAAAAATAAACTTCTAGGGATAGGGTAGGATATATTTATGTTTATCCAAGTAAATGGGAAAACCAGAGGGTTAACACACGGGCAATCGTCAGATCACCTTGTGCTCACTGTCAGGTTACCGGAGCTATTGCAGTATATTGTATATGATACACATGTTCCTTCAATTTAGTAGAACCCATTAATCCGCTGGGTTCGGGTAATATCCGTTAAGTGCCTTACCCGAAGACATTTATAACCGACCAGCTAGTGACCAGGTTTCGAACCTGCAACCTTTTGGTTAAAAGGCTTCGCACTAAACGACTGGACTAACTGGTCGGATCTGAAGTTGGGTTAATAGGAATTGGAGTTGGGTTGGTAAAGATTATTTCTCAGTGAGTGATGCATTTGCTGCCGGTTAGCTTAAGAGCGATATCTGAAATGGTATCGAGCCCCGCATTGAGAGCAACAGACTTTGCCTGAAGCCCATTGAGCAAAACATTACAAGTGTTTGAATCTTATATAACACACTGCATTAGCATCAGTAACACAATGGTGGGTGGTATTTTTATTTACTACAGGATCGCTTGAAGGGTTAGGGTTAGGGCTCCAAGCGATCCTGTAGTATTTAGAGCAGGGGCGTGCAACTGTTTTGCGCAATGGGCCACAACGTACAAGTATAGAGATACCGCGGGCCATACCATCAAACAATTTATAATTTTTTTATGACGGCTTTCTTTTTTCGGCAATTGCTTCAGTTATCTTACAGCTCAGTTTGTGTCCTTTTTGTAACCATGAATGAAATACATCTTGCTGTCTTTGGCAAATCAGGCAAACTACAATTTGATTGTGTTGCCCAATGGAGTATTGTACACACTAATATCATGTAATACTGTACCACTGCCAGAAAATGCAATGTACATTGTGATGTAACAATGGGAAGTCGTCACAGTACTATAGACGGAATTTAATGGCAGTGTAACGTATCTTTATACTGTAGTCAAAAATGCCAATGATGCCGTTACAAACCAGTGAAAGTTCTTTAATGAATAGGCTACGAAGCACGAAGTCTGTAGCGGGCCACGTAAATAGGTACCACGGGCCGTATGTTGCACGCCCCTGATTTAGAGGGACCCAATACTGGGTGCCTAAGTGCAAACACTTTGCATAATGTCTATCAGGATAAAAATAAATAATATAAAGAGTAGAAATACTCATACGTCCGCAAAATATTGCCCAGCGTATGATCTTCCTTGTTTACGATAAAATGTGCGGCATTTGGAACTTTTGTATCTTTTGTGATCGTAATTCTGCAAAAAGTGTTTTATATAAGGATTTGTTTTTTTATTTTATTCGGGTTAAGAATATTAAGTGCTGTTTAAACCAGAATGGCTATTAGGTTGCTTTACATTTTATTCTTAAAAACAATTTGTTAAATACATGTTCATCAGACATTATACAGAACGTCGATTTAGGTTTACGACTCGAAAAATGAGAACAAAAGTCATACACAACGACGAAAAGGTTATTAAATATAATGGTAATAGTTCTAATTTTATTACTTACTTTTTCTCCCCATCAAAGAGCAGAAATGTCTCAAATGCTGGCGGTGCATTCATTTTATTTGATAGCTAAAACCAAAGTATATAAATACTACACTTTATGACTATGACCAAAACAACACTGTTAACAATTTGGCATTGAAAAATTTTTGCCGAGAAGACTCTTTCAAGCGCAATCAAACGTAACAATAATGCAATAATGGCACTCTGTATAGGTTTTTGTATAATTATTTTAGGCACAAAGGGAAAATATTTATTATAAAAAGTTTTAAAAACAACTTTAAATAATACAGTACATATTTTTCTTGAATAATTATTGTTGCATTGTAAACCCACGTGTCGAAATTACCGCAAGATATTCACATTAGTTAGCATTTTAACCCGACGTATTGAAGTAGAATTTGGAAGTCTATAAACCAATAAATATTAAAAAAAATATATTCTGTATTAGAATAAATAGGGGTTTCCTTGCAATTCGTTGCACTTCATAAATTGAAGTAATTGAGTACAAACACAAAAAAACTGTGTATTGTTAAATCGAATTCATAATCCTGCCTCTGCCACTCGGGTTCAAATACTTGCTCTTCAGTTTCAAAACAACAGGGACACAGAATGAACAACTAAAAATGATACCAAGATTTCAATCTGTTTTTCGTATTTCCGAAAACTGTATCATTCACAAGAAGTGTTATCATGGAAATAAGAAGTATTTGGCAGCGAGGTGGGTCGTAGGTGTAATAAACAATATGCAAATTTATACACACTTTTCACATAGACTAAATAGTATTTTTCCGACCTCCTTTTTTGATAATGATCATTGTTCCATTTTGACCATAACAAAGAATTTAAAATAACTTAATCTTCAGATCTAAACGTGCTCCTGGACAACCAAAGAACGTTTTCGCCCCAGTCCCCACCCTTCATGCTGTGAAGCGTGGTGAACAATACGCAGTCAGATACACCGACAAATATGGGGTCCGTTCCGATAAGTTTGTTCCAAAGGGAAAAATCCCTGCCCCAAGATGGCACTGGGACTACGACTTGACTGAAGAAAACAAAGATTTTTTGAAACAATTATCGCATGAGAGTAACCTAGAAATGTTACGCGATGCAAGGAATTCTCCGCTAAATGATGAAGAATGGCCATTGTTACCATGGGAACCACGTAAGCCATTGTTTATATGCTGTGGTTTTGTGTGCTGTATAGAAATAATATACACTGCATAATTAAATGTAGCAACTTTCTTTTCTTAAATATTACTAACAAATCGACATTTTTAATTCTTTGCATAATTGAAATTCGTGACCAAGCCAAAAGGTATTTAGCAAACTTGAAAATTGTACATTGTAAGCATGTTTCTTTTGTTTTATATTTGTCCACTTACTCCAATGCCATAGGTCTAATTAAGAAGTATAATTTTATTTCAGAGGGATTCAAATCTTCCAAAGATTTTAATTCAAAATCGCAATTCTTAATTATTTATCAATATTAACTAAAAGTGGACATGAACTTTACCAGTCCTAGATGCACATAACCATTTAAAACAACTGATCACTTTTTCCTACCCAATTGCGAATTTTATTTCATAATACATTGCGAAATTTTACTTTGTTAGATTTAAATTTAATGCTATAGTTATTTCCTGTTGTTAATTATGCACATTAAATATTGTGCAATATTATTTTCAATAAGGAACATGTGTTAAATAGTTTGTTTATTTGTTTTAATGTGTAACAATTGCAATTATTTTAAATCATATAAAACTTCTTTCATTGTAAATTTATCTTGCTCAGTATTTGAAATGTTTCTCCCTTTAAATCAAAACATTTTGCACTATTATTGTGATGCAAATGATACAGAGCTAAAATTATAATTCATTTAAGCTTATGCTTACTATTATTATGTACCAACATAATACTGTTTTATTGTAATATATACCGAAAATGCTAATCAGGGTAATTAATATTCAAATTAAACATTTTAACAAGTATCCCATCAACTGTTTTTTTTCTAATTTCCTGAAAAAAGTTTTTTTTCGTAATCCTAAATCTGACAACATCGCATATTTTATTATTTGATTATATATTATTTGATAGAATCAAAACGCTGTGGGGCTGTTGGAATTAAACTTGGAGTTCATCCTCTGTGGTTTAAAGACGGAACGTATGCCAACTGTACTCTAATTCAGGTACTATGGCTAATTGTTTTTGTATGATTTTCAGTTTAATGTTGTTGTAAAAGGATAGGATATTCCTGTTTATTCCTGTGAATGGAAAACCAAGGGTGTTAACACATATGGGCAATCGTCAGATCCCCTCGCGCCCATCGTCGGGTTACCGGAGCTATTCTAGTGTGTTGAATATGACACACACATTTCTTTAATTTGGTAGAACTATTAATCCGTTGGGTTCAGGTAATGCCCGTTAAGTGCCATGTCCAAGAACACAACCGACTAGCTAGCTCGAGCCTGCTACTCGCTAGCTCTCGGTTGAAAGGTGACGTACCTAACCACTAGACTAATTTGTCCGACATGATGTGGTAGTGGAACTGTGGGTGTACAAATTACAAAATATATATTTAAATAAAGTAGAAATTAGAGGATTGCGATTAAACTTTTATTAAAAATTCACAGTTTTAAAATAAAGGATTCAATATGCCATTGTTAGTAACTGGTGTGTGCATCCATTGTGTAATTGGGAACAGAAAACTGCCACAAGAAAACATTAATCATACTAGTTGCAATTTAGAGTCTTTAAACTTGGTGTCCGGGTAATTATCTTTTGGTGTTGCCTTTCAGCCTAAGTTCAAAACTGGTCGCTACCTAGTCGGTTGTGTCTTTGGAAACGGCACTTAACAGACTTTGCCTGAACCCAGGGAATTATTGGGTTCTAATAAATTAAAGGAACATGTGAATTAAAGACAACCCAATGCAATAGCTCCGGTAACCCGAGGGTGGGCGCGAGGTAATCTGACGATTGCTTGTGTGTTAACCCCCTTGGTTTTCCCATTCACAGGGATAAACATCTTTCCTATCCTAATATCAGTTAAATACTGTTTCTCATGAAGTACTACATCGAAAATTATTATTGTATAACTATTCACCACATGATTTCTTTGTTACAGATCAAAGATTGTCATGTAATCAAGTATTTTTCTAAAGAAGATTACAATGGCAAAACTGCAGCTGCTATTATTGGTGGCAAGAATGCCAGTCCATTTTATGTGAGTTTACACTATTGCCATATTTTACCAAACTAATACACCCACTTTGTTCAGACTAAT
>CH002372.1:118251-129909 GCA_000149265.1 Ciona savignyi
AAATTACTTAAAATGTATTAAAAGTGGTATTTTGGATATACATATAGACACATGACATTTTCCTTTATTGGGTATGCAATAAAACCGACGCGAAATGGGCAAGAATAGTATTAGGTGATACTTATATTTAATTTATGTAGCGAACACATAGGATAAACCCTCCCAACCCAATAAGTAAACAATTAAGCCAGCAATGCTGAGGTTTTAAATGCTTCCAATATAGCAAGTGGACATATAAGTTTACTCAAGTTAAATAGATTTTTTGTCACATTTACCCACATAAAAAACATCTACACAAAGTAATTTCATTGATGCAGTTCCGCCATAGCTATAATTACTTTAAAGAGATGATGCAAGTGAATATTTCTAACATAATCTTCTACACAACACAGTATAGAAATAATAGCATTAGTACAGAATTGTCCGATAGTTTAAATGGGTCTCTAACATCGGTTGTAGTAAACATCACCACAGATAACATATTACAGTCGAAAATGCGCAGCTGCATTAATGTGCACATTCATGGACTGATTATACCAAGTCAAAAGAGGGATGCAAAAGTGCATTTTATTAATATCACCCATGTTTGAGTACACAAAAAATATTCGATAAAATTATAATAAATAGTTTTTAATATCCTTACACTTCCTAATATTACGCAATGGTTAAGTAGAATCAACATTTTGCAGTCAAATAGTAAGGATCCACACACAACATTTAAACACGAGGTTAAGTTTTCACCGCGTCTGCTACAGCAGCAACAGGGTGGGCTGCATTGCCAGGCAGCATCTGCGCTCCAAACTTTTCGTAACACAGCTCTGCGATATGTCGCTTGCAATCATCAGCGTAGGCATATTTGTACAGCACAATGTACAGCAGGCAGTGCATAAATAGCATGTAAAAGAAGAAAATGTTCCTGGCGATTTTGCTTGAAAGAATTGCCCTACCCAGACCCAGTGTAACTTTCTCTGGCGGTGTGAGGTTCATGTATTTCCTCTGCTTTTCCTTTCTATTAAACGAGGTAAACGGATCGAGGGTTTCTTCATACTGTGATGAGTAGCGGTTTGAAGTCACGTCCTCGATTGGTACCTTTGTGCTGGCTGACGGGTAGCTTTGAAGGTATTTGATCTTCTCGTACAACTTCACGTTATCCCCACGAATGCCGTCCATTTCGTTGTGCAGGTGTTGTATGGTTTGCTGGTGGTTGTAGTTCTCCGCTTCCAGCTCATTGTTCCGGATACGGAATCGTTCCCGCTGGCTGGACACGATCATGAGCAACGAGCTGTCGCTGTTCGCCGGCCCAGTCGCGTTTTTAATAGCGTCGGCAACAAGCTCGCCAGACATGCCACTAGATGGAGCGGGAGAGCCATCAGCGTCCGATCTTGCCATAGACGCCGGCGATTGAATCATCATTAAATCAAATTCAAGTTTCTTGTTTAACTCCTGAGTCTCTGCGCAAGACTGTTCAGCTAACGCCACCTTGTTCTCAAGGGTCTTGGTGAAATCTTGCAGCTGTGCGTTCGCTGCACGCAAACTTGTGTTTTCAGATTGAAGGCCACGATTTTTTTCAAGCAGCAGCATCTCCAAGGTCTTCGGCTCGTTGGAACTGCTGTTAAAATCCGTCGATTTGAGGATACTCAGCTCTCGTTTAAGCTCGGAATAATCAGCCTGTTGAGTCAACTTTGCTTTCAAATCGTTGCATTCTTTCATCATCTCACCTTGCTCTTCTTCGAGCTTGGCGATCGCTCCAGCAGAGGATTCTCGCAACTTGGCCATGGAAGACTGCAGATGCTGAATGTCCTCCACCAGTTGGGAGACTTCCTTCTCCTTCATTGACAACTCTGCTTCCAGACTGCTTCTCGACAGCGCTTCTATCGATTGATCGATTGCGGAGTAAGCAACTGGTATCTCGACAGCACTTTGCTGCTCCTTTAAAGTTTCCACCTCTTTGGATGCGACCTCGTACATCTGGTTGACACGGTCCAAATCCGAGATGATCATCTCCACCTCTGCTTGTCTTGCCGCCGTGTCTTCGTCGTATTTCGATTTCAAGTTAAACAATTCTGATTGTGATGCGTCAAGAGCGGATTGCAAAACTGATGCTTTTTGTTCAGCTTCACTTAGTTTGGTCGCCGCTTGAAAACGAGCGTCATGAAGCGCTTTCTCCCTCTCTGCAAATTCCTTCTTTAAAGTTTCATGCTTTTCCTCAATGACTTTCTGTGTACGAGACGATGAATCCCGCTCCAGCTCTTTGATCCTCTCACGGAGGTTTTTGATGGTCACCTCTTGGTTCTTTACCTCTGCAAATTCCTTGTTGTACTCATCTAAAGTCTCACGGAGCTTTGCGTTTTCCATCTCAACATCATTTAACCGTTGGTTTTTCCTCTGATAAGCTTCCGCTTGCTCCAGCGCCGCAACAGGGTCCGGCAGCTCAATCAACTTCTTGTAAAGAGTAAGAAAATCAGTTTCGCAAATTTTGCTCCGTTTCGTGAGAGCATCGATTTCGAGTTGGAAGCTTTTCAGAAGCGGTGCGACGGATTTACGGATTTCCTCTGGTGAAACTTTCTTAAAGTTCTTCATCTGCTCGACGAGTCTTCTTCTAGAACCATCGCTCTGATCTTGTCGGGTTGCGAGCTCGTTCGCTGTTTGATCGAGCTCGCGTTGAAGTTGGGTGACTCCGAAAGTCCTCCAAAACTGGAGCATGGAGGAGATATTCACCGACATGTTTGCAATATTGAACAGCTACAAAAATTCACTTTTTAATTAACAAAACAAAAACACACCTACATCTGCAAATTAAGAAATGAACAATTATAGCAAGTGTGCAGACATGCTAAAACATGTACAACAATGCTTGTTACAAAATATAGCTATTTTTACAGACATGGCGCAATATACATATGCATACATGGCATACACCTCTAGTACAATAAAAAACCTGCATTGGAAATTGTAAAAAAATTCAAACGGGAATGAAGAAACCTGTTTGGTGCAGAACATAGCTGCCATTCTGTATATACGCAATATATCTACAATCCTGCATTTATGCAATATATCTGTAATTCTTTATTTATGCAATATACCTACAATTCTATATATATGCAATATATCAACAATCCTGCATTTATGCAATATATCTATAATTCTGTTTTTATGCAATATACCTACAATTCTATGTATGTAATATAAGTACAATTAATATGGTGATCATACTTCTGCAATTTACAAACATATGGTAATTTGTCTTGCTAGATAGGAAAAAGTGCACCGTCATGGTCAAAATTTAATGGCTAACACTGAGTAATGCTAAAGAATATGATCATTAAGATCACAGGTAAACCAGTCCTTGCAGAAAGTTTTAAGTATAAAATATAGTTGCTACCATGTAGATTAGATAAAGCATGAAGAAAATAACTACCACACATAACACTGTCATTTTTTACCAAGTGCTAACAATTGATTGATTAATTGGTTGCAACAAGTAAACATAAATTAAAAAAAAATTAAAAACTTGAATTAAAGCATGCATGGGCAACCTTTTGTCACTGGGGGCCAAAATGTGCATTTGGAACTTGACTGAGGGCCGGAACCGTAATTGTGATTTTAAGTGTAAGCTAGGTACATATCTTTGTGGGTTTGGATTGTATTCATGTAATGCTATTTTACATGCAATGTGTTTTCAATTTTGTTTGCACAGGGATATCCATAAAAAATGTATACCTATATTGATATAGGCAGCATTTTCACCATAAATAACTGAAGGGATAAGTCTAGCCCAACACGATTGTTGCGTCATAGGTCTGATTATGCCATTATTATAAAGCTGCCATTTCTTCGGCTATTTAAGCCGGACTAACGCCAAATTAATGATAACAACCCAAGTGGCCTAAAAACACATAAATAAAGCTGATTTTGAGAACGTAAGACACATTATATAAAATAAATGAATATTGATATATTACATAGGCCTACAGCCCTAAAAAAATTATTGGCGGGCCGGATTAAAAGCCTTGGCGGGCCGGATTTGGCCCGCGGGCCGTAGGTTGCCCATGCATGAATTAAAGTATGCAGTGCAATAGAAAGGAAACCATTTCCAACAATTAATGGAACATGTATGACTGTAGTATAAAGTGTTCGGTTATTATTCGGCATGAGACAACCCGCACAAATCTTCCGATATTTTCCACAACTTCTGGGCGTCTTCCCTGTTCAAGGCTTTCTCCAATAATGGTTCATCTTCACTGTTGCTACTACAAGTGACAAACATAGTGATATATTACATTACATTAGTATGGGCGGGTCCACGGTAGCCCCGGGACCAGGAATTTAGATCATGATACATTACATTAGTATGGGCGGGTCCATGGTAGCCACCGGGACCAGGAATATAGGCCATGATACATTACATCAGTATGGGTGGGTCCATGGTAGCACTGGGACCAGGAATTTAGGCCATGATACATTACATTAGTATGGGTGGGTCCATGGTAGCACTGGGACCAGGAATGTAGGCCATGATACATTACATTAGTATGAGTGGGTCCATGGTAGCACTGGGACCAGGAATTTAGGTCATGATACATTACATTAGTATGAGTGGGTCCATGGTTGCCTCGGGACCAGGATTTAGGCCATAGAAGGCCCATTACTCCAGCGCCCCTAGCTATCATGGAACCGGGATATAGCGGTCAAGTCAGCCAATGTCTTGAAGGAAGCTGACTAAATGCTTGACCAGCATAGATGCGAGACCATCAGATGAATGTTATATAATTAGAGTATAAGTGTAAAATGATAGGAATGTTATATACATAAAACATACTAACAAGCAGCAAACAGGTTATTAAGCTGCTAGCCAAAAAGTTATTTTTAATGTTTATGGTATCCACCTAAAACATTTAGTATTCGATATTTTAGTTAAATGCACCCAGTTGAGCACAACATTAAGATATGTGGACAACTTAAGTTTATAAATTTTTTGTGAATTAGTCAAAAGTTATGAAAATGATAACCTTATTTGCTTTAACTTTGCCAAGCATTGCTTAGCTGTTACAATAAAACAATAATAAGTTTACAAAATAATTCTTACTAATTTTTGCCGTGCTACAATGCCTACAATAGATTGTATGTGCGTTAAACATGTTCATTTGTAAACAAAACTACATTCATCCTACTTATGACAAGTCATATTGTGTTGTTAAGCCATGTAAACTTATAAATGATTCATTTGTTCGTGCACACTGTCGAAGTTTACAATAAGGATAGAAGCTTCTGATAGTTTTATAAATATGCAATTGTATAGCATAAACAAAATATAAATACAAATTTTGTTATTATATGTATAATTTTTACTGTCACCCACCAATATTTGGCTTCTATATTATATCTTTATAGGAAAACCAAGGAGTTTAACACACAGGCAATCCACAGATCACCTCGCGTCCACCGTCGGGTTACCGTCAGAGCTATTGCGTGGTTTTGTGTACAATTCACATGTTCCTTTAATTTGGTAGAAACCATTAATCCGCTGTGTTCAGGCAATGTCCGTTAAGTGCCTTGCCCAAAGACAAAACCCGAGAAGCTAGGAACCAGTTTTGAACCTGCAACTTTCGGTTGAAAGGCCTCGCTCCAAACCACCACACTAACTGGTTGGACTTAAACAAACATTCTTACTTGAAATACTTCCCAGTTGTCTCACTCAGCTCAGGAGCAACGGCGCAGAATATCGTGCTCTGTGCTCCACGTCGAGGCTTCTTTAACACCAACAAAACAATGGGCCACGATAGAGCGTGGAAAATACGTTTACCGATTGACCGATCCCCGCCGTACATGTACCTTCCCAGGTTGGTAAGGACAATACCAGGATGAAGGGCATTGCACGTAACACCGGTGCCTGTAGTATTTCGTCAATTTATTTCATATGACGTTCGTTGTTGTGTTAAATGTCAATTTATATTTTCAAATGACATTCGCTGTTGTTCGCATTGTTAAAGTATTTTTTTACGACAGAGTATTTTTTACTAGTTGTGACACTGTTTTAACCTGAACGAACGTCATATGAAATAAATTGTTCTATAAGAGTGCAAAGTCAGTGAATAATTGATGCAATCATTAACTAACAAGAATCTGGAACATTTAAATTTCAAATGGATTTTGAAAACAAATCTAAACTACTAATATTAACAGGAATATTTAAATTTAAGCCAAAACATTGTTTTTAAACTTCCATTAATAATTCACAACTCCAATTGCAGTGCTTATTTTATGGTCTGTGTGAAATGTGTAAAATAAATTAACTCCAGTAGTTGTAAATTTATAACCTCAGTTTAAAGCTAACCCAAAACTTAACAGACTTAAGCTACCATGATTTAACATTAGATTAATAAAAAGAAGAAAATGCATTTTGCAAGTGGCTAAGCAATCATGTGCAAGAAAATAGCTTCGGCTATACAAAATAAAATCCCAGCAACAAAAATACACACGCTACCTTCAAGCCTTCGACTTAATTCCTGAGCAAACAAACAGTTAGCCAACTTGCTGCTTGAATAAACTGGGAATGGCTTGTAATCCTTATCATTCATTAAATCATCCCATTTCATAACTCCCCGTTTGTAGCCTGATGATGCAGTGACTACGATCCGACTTGGAGCACTCCGCTGTGGGACAGAAAGTTTACTGAAAATATTGAAAGATAATCTCGATTTCAACTGATAATGTCGACTAAATCTAAACGAGTGCAGGACTTAAAGTAATTTTTAGTGTAGATGTAAATTGACACATACTCCTTTACTAAGCAGGTTTTAGTAAGAGACACACATCGTTTTAATTTAAAACCATTAGGCTACATGCCTAAGTTATTTGTATATTTTCAAGCAACTTGGCAGGAAAAACACCAAGTAATAAATACACTTACCTTAATCAAATCCAGAAGCAGATTGGTTAAAAGAAAATGGCCCAGGTGGTTTATTCCTAAATGCATCTCAAATCCATCTTCCGTTTTTCCTTGTGGACAACACATCACCCCTATGGTATGTAGAATTCACAGTTATCAAAATTAAAATAATGTTTAGTATTTACCAGGTTTAAGTTCGTTAAGTTGTACTGCTCTAAAATTAATTGTATTTTTTCATTACTTTTTATAATATTGTATTGAAATATTAACTTTTGCAAAACCAATTCAAAGTAAACGGCAGAACACATTAATACTACATACAAAGCAAAGGCAATATATATATTACAGGATCGAAAGTCACAGACACTAATCAAGAATCAAAAATAAACACGACTCTATACCGGCATTGTTGATAAGAATATCAAGTCTATCTTCACTCTCATTCACTTTCTTGGCAAATTCTCGAATAGAAGCAAGGGATGAAAGGTCCAGTTTCCTAATTTCAATTTTGGCTTCAGGAAATTCAACAAGAATCTTAAGAAATAAGTTTTGTAGGGTAAATGCGTAGTGGAAAACCCATTAAAACATGCTGAAGTGCACAGTTGAGTAATGACCATAATTTGAATGACACATTCATTCAGATGACCAATTTTTATTAAAAATCAGAGCATTTTATTGTTTAAAAAATAGTTTATTTGTAACTTTATTTGAATCAGATAGAAAAGAATTCAAAATCTTAACCTAAATAATAAGTCTCTTGGAATAGCAGTACAAATCAAATTTATAACACCTAATTTGGCATATATAAATAATAAACTATATTCACATTAAAGTGTACAGATGGGTTCGAATGCTTCAGCCACTCGTACACTTACATTTTGTTTTACTTCTTCTGCACTTTTCAGGTCTCGGCAAGCCATTATAACTTTCGCCCCGCGCCCACTTAATTCCCGGGTGGTCTCCATACCTATCCCGGAATTAGCGCCAGTTATAACCACCGTCTTTCCGTCCAATCTGTCTTTGCACACGACCCAGCCGCCAGAAACCGACATGGTGGCAGAAATGGGTGGTAAACTCGAAAAAATCCACAACAAAAATCAACAACTACGACCCAGTTGTTTACCGTCGTCACTGCTTTATAAAATGATCATCCAAGCGTGACTTTGGTCAGTGACGCAATATATATGATATTCAACGATGAGTTAAATTGTTGGAATTTATATCACTGTGTTTATTGATCGTTTAAAAACTTTATTCAATGTTCCGCCTACTTAAAGTTAAACTGATCGAAGGTGGAATTTTTAGAAATGACCGTCGACATTCTAAAGAAAATATTGCATTTTTCACAATTGCCCCTCGTTTTTATACTCCGTTTTGAGAGTATCATGTACGCCTTTTGGATGCCTTAACAATATATTGTTTCACTGGGTCCTTTTATTCATATAAAACTAGAAAAGCACCTATATATATGTAGGATATGCAAGTTCATCCCCTTGGAGAGGAAAGAAAACACAAAAGGAGTGTTATTACGCGATTAATCTCCAGAGTACTTGGCAAATAGTCCTATACGTAAGGGGGCATTCTCACAAAGATAAGTTAGATTACGTCATATTATTATTGCAGTGTGTTGTGTATGATTTATAGGTTTCTTCGATCTGAGTCTGTTCCGCGATGTTGAATTAATGCGGGAGAGTTTTATAGATATTTGTGAGTTTGTGGGTCTTAAAACAATAACCGACCAGTTACAAATTCTTTAACACATGCAACACTATGTGTTACATTACAAAAATCACAAAAACTATAGCAATGTCTCCATAACCTGAATTAAAACCCAGAGAACAAATTTAGCAAAAATAATCTTCCACTTGTGGGGACTTTGCTACCTAAAATTTGACTCTGAATAACCAAGGAACGGCATTTCATAGTCTTACCTAACATTTTCAGTGACAACGCCACTTAAAAAAATGAAGCTAATTGGTAATTTAAAGACAGACACTAGACGCTTAACTTTAAAAACACTTTCGTGAATGGGAAAACCAATGGGGGCAATATTCAGATCGCCATTGTCGGGTTACCGCAGCTATTACAGTGTGTTGTGTATGTTTCACACGGTCTTTCAATTTAGTAGAACGCATTAATCCTCTGGCTTCAGGCAATATTCGTTAAGTGCCTTGCCCAAGGTCACAACCGACAAGCTAGCGACCAGTTTTGAACCGGCTAGCTACCGGCTGAAAGTCGTCGCACTAAACCACTAGACTAACCGGAAAAGAAAATAGCTTCTGCCTGGTTTCTTCTACCTAGCGATCTTTTTTAAGCGAAAAAAGCGATCTTTTAAAGAAAAACACATATTGCAAAGACATTTTTGAAAAAACACGTTGGACAGGAATAATCTTTCGTTTATTGGTAGGATATTTAATAAAAATATCAAGTCTATCAATGGACAGTATCACCGTTAGTGGGGAATCGCAAAGACGTTATAAAAAGAGGAATGTCTAATTAGTCGGGTTAACGAAGCTTTTGCAGTGTGTTGTGTATTATTTAGACGTTCCGTTATTTGGGTAGTGCCCATAACTCACCAAAGTTATTGCAGTGTGTTTTGCATAAAAATTGATATATGCCTTCAAAATTGATAGAACCCATCGATCCACTGGATTCAGGCAAATTTGTTAGAACCACAAACTTTCCGGACTATTCCTTCGGCATGGGATATTCATACTATATAAAACGAATCATTAGAAAGAACAAATGGAATTTCTGGCTCTTGGTGGCTGTAATCCGATCGAATATCTTGGTGGGTGAATGCGTCGCCTTTCAGTCGAAGGATTGCTTTCAACAAACTTAACTTACCTAATTATCCTATGCTATATAACCCCAATCCTACTCGCTTTTACACTAGGATAGGATAGAATATTCATGTTTATCCCCGTGAATGGGAAAACCAAGTGGGTTAACACACAGACAATCTTCAGATCACCGCGCACCCATTGCGGGTTACCGGAGCTATTGGAGTGTGTTGTATATGATAGACACGTTCCTTCAATTTGGTAGCACCCATTATTCCACTGGGTTCAGGCAATGTTCGTAAAGTGCCTTGCCCAAGGACACAACCGACTAGCTAGCGACCAGTTTCGCACCTGCAACCTTTCGATTAAAAGGCGACGCACTTAACCGTTAGACCAACCGGCCGGACTTTTAATACTTTCCTATCTAAATATCTTTTAATCAACACAATAACGAGACTTAATTAACACCATGGGTAGAGGATGTTTTATTAACCTAATCGAAAAAGTATCACAGTGATAGAAGAAACAGTGCAACACCAACACAGGATTTAGTACATGATTGTACACAAAAATCAGTAAAAAACGTAGGCATTTTTATGTAGGTCGTTTGACGTAAAATGGCGACAGCGATAAAATAGATTCTATCATTGTTTTCTACTAAATAAGTAGCGTGATTTTTTTGTATTTAATGTATCAATTGAGTGGATAACACAGTTATTTTGGCATCAACTACGGGAATTGGTACGGTCGTGTGCAATAGGACTATACACCAGAAAATGTCGCATGCGACACGCCACTATTTTCGAGGCGACACGCCACTATTTTAGAGGCGACACGCCACTTTTTTTGAGGCGACACGCCACTTTTTTCGAGGCGACACGCCACTTTTTTCGAGGCGACACGCCACTTTTTCAGAGACGACACGCCACTTTTTTCGAGGCGACACGCCACTTTTTTCGAGGCGACACGCCACTTTTTCCGAGGCGACACGCCACTTTTTTCGAGGCGACACGCCACTTTTTCAGAGGCGACACGCCACTTTTTCAGAGGCGACACGCCACTTTTATCGAGGCGACACGCCACTTTTTCAGAGGCGACACGCCACTTTTTCAGAGACGACACGCCACTTTTTCAAAGACGACACGCCACTTTTTTCGAGACGACACGCCACTTTTTTCGAGACGACACGCCACTTTTTTCGAGGCGACACGCCACTTTTTTCGAGGCGACACGCCACTTTTTCAGAGGCGACACGCCACTTTTTCAGAGGCGACACGCCACTTTTTCAGAGGCGACACGACACTTTTTCCGAAGCGACATGCCCTTTTTTCAAAGGTGATAACTCAATATATGTATTATAGTTTAAGAAATTTCTTATATTCTTCTCATGAGTGGACTTATGGTTAAATGTGAGCAAGATAGCAACTCTTTTTTGTTATTGTTGTTATAATCTGAAGTCAATTTTCATATTTATTTATCCATGGCAAGCACTTTTCACTTTTCATTCCTATGATACAATGTCCGTAAAGTGCCTTGCCCAAGGACACAACCAACTAGCTAGCGACCAGTTTCGCACCTGCAACCTTTCGATTAAAAGGCGACGCACTTAACCGCAAGACTAACCGGCCGGAGGAAGAATGCACGTAATAAGAAAGTGTTGTAATCTTTATGTGGAATGGTTTGTGCAAAATAGGGTCCTGCTTAAAAGCTCCAGTTGCTCGTTCGGTCATGTAAGACCGGAAATAACAAAATAAAACAATTCACTGAAATAAACATGAATATCCTATCCTATATCCTTGTACCGTGCCACACTTTGGTAGGGGCTAATCATGCAAGTGCTAACACAAGAAGCGGTTTAAGTTACACAAAATATGTAAACCGGGTAAACTTTGCTTTCTTGTGTCCTCATTATTTATTACTGGGTCAAAAAATGAATAAACTAACCTAAATTTAATTAAAAATATGTGGTAGATCTTGCTCAAGATT
>CH002372.1:141120-153018 GCA_000149265.1 Ciona savignyi
GGTTACCGGATTTATTGCAGTGTGTTGTGTATGATTCACACAATACTTTAATCCCATTAAACCTCTGGGTTGGGGCAATGTCCGTTAAGTGCCTTGCCTAAGGACACAACTGACTAGCTAGCATCCAGTTTCAAATCAACAAACCCTTCAACTGAAAAGCAATGCACTAAACCAATAGACTAACCTGTCAGAAATTACCCAATGGATGTGATGTTTATAGGTGAGAACATTGTAACGATGGGTTTATGCATGATTAGTGTGGTAACCAGTGGGAGAATTCCACATTGATTTTGAAAATGGTTTTTGTAGTGTTGTGACTTAAAAGCCCGTATTCCGATTACTTCTTATACGTTGTCTGTGTATTTTACCACATGTTAGCGTATCAAATGTGGTCTTTTATATCCTAATACTTGCCATAGCGAATGTACGGTACTTAATAAATTAACTGAAAGTTCTAAATATTGTAAGCGTGAAATGACAAATAAGGCACACAGCAGTTATCTTCATTTAACACGAAAAAATGCACATTAAAAGAGCAGTTCAGGCTAGATCGTTTTAAAGGACAATTATGCATTTGAAGAGTTTCCCAACAGTGTGCCCTTAGTCCAGCTGAAGCTAGTTCGGTGTGTTGCAATATATTGCAATATAAACCACAGCAGGATACAACCGCTCACCAGTACGTTCAAATTACAACTGCCCCAAATAGGCGATGTAAAGGCGCAAACACGTGATAACGCTAATTGGTTCACGTCTAAAAAGGAAGCTAGGTGCACGCTAATAATTACAACACAATGGAGGAATTAAACTATTACATACACACCTAAATTTAGAATGATGAATGTAAAACCACAAGACGCACCTGTAACATCTTGTACCAAATCTCTGATTCCATCGGTGTTGACTTCGGCATCCGAATGTCGCAACTTCTCTTTCTTCACCCAGTAGCAGAGCACGGGGAGTTTGCCCAACAACCCGTGGCTGTGGCCGCCTGGGGGTTATTGGATCGATGTTAGATTTGACAGAGATGGATTAGTGTTCGTGTCCGAGTGTAAGTTGAAGACCAGAAGATTGCATGATCAAAACCAGCCCACTTTAGGTTCAAAATCATTTAACAGAACTTTTTAGATCTAGTTTGATGTTTTTACAGTGAATACACTAGGATAGGATAGTAGGAATCTAGGAAGATATTCTTGTTTATCCCCGTGAATGGGAAAACCAAGGGGGTTAACACACGGGCAATTATCAGATCACTTCGCGCCTACCGTCGGGTTACCGGAGCTATTACAGTGTGTTGTGTATGATTCACACATTTCTTCAATTTATTAGAACCCAATAATTTCCTGGATTTAGGCAATGTCCGTTAAGTGTCTTGCCCAAAGACACAACCGAATAGCTAGCGACTAGTTTCAAACATGCAACCTTTTGGCTGAAAGGAGAAGCACCAAACCACCAGACTAACCGACGGACTGTTGTGACTTTAAAAATCATAAGCTGTGCACAGGGATACTCAGAAGTAAGGTCGTCCCCATAATACCCCTGCATTTCTCCTTTCACAAGATATTTCAAATATTATCACAAAGATATTCCACAGTAATTTATTCTGTCGTTGGGAATAGTAACGACTTGGGCTTTTCCAAAGTTCGGCCATTAAATTCAACCAAAGAAACATAATACTCACCGATTCCAAGTTTAATTCCTTGAAGGGGAAGCATTAGTAGCTCATCACTTGATAATCTGTCTTCGAAAGTGAGTTCCTCTCTCTCATTCTCATCATTCTTTGTTTCTTCTTTATCCTGGGAGGAGGAATTCTCCGATCCCACTCCGTCCATTTTAACACGAAAGTCCTGGGAAAGAAAAAATAAGAGTTAAGACATGAAAGTGCCACACCCTGTAAAGGTCCCGTATTTAAATAGCAAGTGACGAGTCATGCAACCTTCTGGTCATGCAACCTTCTGGTCATGCAACCTTCTGGTCATGCAACCTTCTGGTCATGCAACCTTCTGGTCATGCAACCTTCTGGTCATGCAACCTTCTGGTCATGCAACCTTCTGGTCATGCAACCTTCTGGTCATGCAACCTTCTGGTCATGCAACCTTCTGGTCATGCAACCTTCTGGTCATGCAACCTTCTGGTCATGCAACCTTCTGGTCATGCAACCTTCTGGTCATGCAACCTTCTGGTCATGCAACCTTCTGGTCATGCAACCTTCTGGTGATGGTGTGATGCACTATGGACTATATATGTTAGAATATGTATAGCGAACCTTTGAAAATAAGATCTTTGTTAATTTTGGTTGGGTGACCTTGAGCCTAAAGCTTGTGTGATTAAAGCTTTTTATGTATTTTTGCTTAAGCTACCTCGCTTAGTTTATTATTTTACTCCTTTATTAGAATAATGAAGATAATAGAGTGGAAAAATCAAAAAAGGCCTGAACAAATACAAAACTGCAGTATTTAGAAGCATGTGGTGTTTTGGTCATTGGCCAGTTGTCCAGAATTATGATTTAAATTCGATTCAAACAGGAAATTAAGTGTTTTTTATTTGCCCTTTAAGAATTTCAGAGCGAAATTATAAATTTGAAATTATTAAAAATTTACCAAATTGATTCGGAAATTTTAGAAACCAAATTGATTCGGAAAAACAGCACTATAAACATAATATGATATGATTGTCATTCAATTCACCTTTTCACACATTTCATCCCAGGTAATTGTTGCCATCGCCACCCATCTTGGCTTGTTGGCCTTGATGAAGGGAGATTCGTAGCTGTGGGTTGAAAATCATGAGAAAACGATTTATTCACACAGAAAAAAATAGGGAATTTGTAACACGGTCGGTAGTCAGATTGCTGTTCGTTGACATTTTGTTTAGCCCATTACACCCAATGGTTAAGGTATTTTTCAATAAGAGTTTTTTGCCAAAATACACAATATTTTGAATGTGCTTTTCATGCTTTAAATCTAGGATCAGGTTTTTACTCTGGGTTGAGTATAAGATTCGATTAATTTGTGACCCTAGGGGTTAGGAGAGCGAGGCAACTAAATGATTATTGCTCGTCGAAGCATTTTTAATTTATTCGGAGGGCTATTATTTTCTTATTAAAATCCGAAGCGATACTTGCAACATGCCGACAGATTAGTCTGGTGGTTAAGTGCGTTGACTTTCAGCCGAAGGGTCGGGGGTTCAAAACTGGTCACTAGCTAGTTGGTTGTGTCCTTGGGCAAGGCAGTTAACGAACATTACCTGAACCCAGCAGATTAATGAGTTCTACTAAATTAAAGGAATGTGTAAATCATACACAACACAATGCAATAGCTTCGATAACCCGTCGGTAGGCGCGAGGTGATTTGACGATTGCCCGTGTGTTAACCTCTTAATTTTCCCATTCACAGAAATAAACATGAATATTCTATTTCGACTCACAGCCTCTTGACCATCCCCCACGTTAAAGTGAACCTCCTCATATTTATCCCGGCTTATCTTCGGGATACCAGGATCATCTTCATCGGGTTTGGTTTTCTTCAATATGCTGCTGGGTTTCGGGGCAACTTTGCTGGGAGAAGATGGAACTGTGTGGAGAGTGGATAGTTAATGTATTGTGATTTAAAAATGGGTACCAACTGGAAACCAGCTTTTGGCTAGCTGTCTGTGGGCACAGACAGCAACCTAAACTCAGCAGATTAATCATTTAATTAGGTGAAATACGGCAGTAAAACATCTTGTATTTACCACACTTTAATGGTTTAAAAATGGAATGCTATCTAAAAATGAGTGCTTTAAGAATAAAAAAGGGTTTCAAGGCGATCCAATGACAGTCACTTAAATGCAGGGCAATATATGGCCGGTGGACTAGAGGGATTTTGACCACACAAGAATTTAAAAAAAAAACTTTCTTTATTGAAGAATTTCTCTATTGATATCACAGAACCCATGCACATAGTCAAGAAATGCTCACCCACCTGTTGGACTGGCAGGGCTGGTTGCAAATCCGATAGATTTTCTTTTTCCAGCTTTTCCACCAAGTTTGCCTTGAACCTTCAGTTCTCCCTGAAAAGTGACATGATTTAAAATTAAATTTTCAGCATGTTGATTCTTTGGGTGACAAATATAAATAATAACCTGTCTCCGTAACTACGAAGATATACATTATTTAAAAATCCACCCACTGTAATATCCCTTAAAATGGACACAAAATGTAGATATTGGTATCACACAGTGGATATAGATTTGCCGCCATTATGTTACATTTCAACAGTTGGTTTGTCGGTTAAAGCCTCAATTGTAATTGAAAATCTCACATTCACCACACTTTAATAGCTCTAGCAACCACTAGTAACCCAACAGTAGGTGCATAAGTGTCTTCGCATGTTTTTTTAGAGCATAAACATGAACATTGTATCCCACATTACATTAGTATGAGTGGGTCCATGGTAGCACTAGAACCAGAATTTAGGCCATAGATAGCCCATTCTCCAGCGCCGCGAGCTATCATGTATACGGGATATTGGGTTCATGGGTCTCCAAAATTTCTCTATCTAGTCAGAAAAAATGCTGGGCAGTTGCCAACATAGTGTAAAGGAGTCTACTTTTCTTCTTGGCAGAAGGGACAGATTGCACATGCCGTGCACATTAGGATGGATTGATATCCAACGTTTATGGAACTTGACAACCAAGGCTTTAAACGACAAACCAAACTGAAAGGCTGGAATCTTACATGAGGCTGCAAGCAATATCTAATGTATGATATCAATATCTACACCATAAGGATGTATTGTTATCCCACGTTTATGAAACTTCCCAACCGAGGCTTTAAACGACAAACAGAACTGCTGAAAGGATGCAATCTAACATAATTGCTGCAAGCAATATCTAATGTGTGATATCAACATCTACACCATGAGGATGGATTGTTAACCCACTTTCATTGAACTTGACATTTAAAGCTTTAAACGGCAAACCAAACTGCTGAAATTTAACATGATTGCTGCAAGCAATATCTAATGTGTGATATTAATATCTACACCATGAGGATAGATTGTTCAGAATAAATCAGAACACAACACATGAAACCTCCCATCAACCAACACAATCCTCACCTCTGCTTCCTCTGCCTGCACAGTTTGCTCGGTTGTAGTTGATGGGTGTTTGGGGGAGGTGGCGGATGTGAGAGGTGACGTCTTCTTGTTTACTCCCCCGAGACTCACGTTGCACGATAATTCTGAACCGTCGTCATCTGTATGGTTGTAACTCTCGTTTCATTTTTATGCCAAAGTAGCGCAAAAGTAGAGGTTGTAACTCCTATTTCATTTTTACGCCAAAGTAGCGCAAACGTGGAGGTTGTAACTCTTGTTTAATTTTTATGCCAAAGTAGCGGAAAAGTAGAGGTTGTAACTTATTTAATTTTGATTCCAAAGTGTCGAAAAAGTAGAGGTTGTAACTGTTGTTTCATTTTTATGCCAAAGTAGCGCAAAAGTAGAGAGTGTAACCTTCGCTTTATTTTTATGCCAAAGTGGCGCAAAAGTAAAGATTGTAATTCTTTTTGTAACGCTAGTTTATTGCTATGCCAAAGTGGCGCAAAAGTAGAGGTTGTAACTCTCGTTTAAATTTTAAGTCAAGGTAGCGCAAAAGTAGAGGTTGCAACTCTCGTTTCAAGTCATAATGCTCCTTTAAATATTTAGAATAGGAGGATAGGATATTCATCTTTATCTCCGTGAGTGGAAAAACCAAGGGAGTTAACACACGGGCAATCGTCAGATCATCTCGCGCCCACCGTCGGGTTACCGGAGCTATTGCAATGTGTTGGGTATGATAGAAACGTTCCTTTAGCTTGGTAGAACCCATTAATCCGTTAGGTCCATGCAATGTCTGTAAATTACCTTGCCTAATAACACAACCGATAAGCTAGCCACCAGTTTCGAACCTACAACCTTTCTGTTGAAAGGTTACGCACTAAACCATTAGACTAAACTGTCGGACAGTTTCCCATTAACAGGAACAAAACATCATTACAATACAGCTCTTTTAACATTTCTTACAATTTCCCATTAACAGTGAAAAAGCATTTATATCTTACAGCTCTATTAACATTTCTTCCATTTTTCGATTAACAGGGACAAAACATTAATATCCTAGGCTGGATTCACACCAGAACGACGTTTTGTCATATGTCCAACAAAAACGTTTTTGTAATAAGCTTTTGTCATATTTTTTTCATTTTTTTGTATTCACACCCATATCCAACAGCACTTTACCAGCGAGATCCACAGGTCGGAAGATGCGAACATGAAGGTGTCGGTCGAACTCCGGCTCATGAGTCCACACTCCCTTGTCCTCAGAAGGAGGTTTCACAATGACTTCCCGGATCACCTCTTTCACCACCGGGTCTTCCCCACCTCCGAAACTAACTCCTCTTCTTCGTTGCTGGGATCAAAAGATCAAAATATATCTCACATATTATTTCACCCACAAACCCCTCACCCCGTCCCCTTATTAGACCCTCAACCAACACCCCCTTCCCTACCTCCGGCCGGTTGGACTAGCGGTTTAGTGCGTCGCGTTTTAATCGAAAGGTTGCAGGTACAAACTGATCGCTAGCTAGTCGGTTGTGTCATTGGGCAAGGC
The DNA here is from genome assembly GCA_000149265.1 of Ciona savignyi. Taxonomy (NCBI): domain Eukaryota; kingdom Metazoa; phylum Chordata; class Ascidiacea; order Phlebobranchia; family Cionidae; genus Ciona; species Ciona savignyi. The sequence continues at coordinate 147,742 of CH002372.1, forward strand.
ACTTAAGATTGCCTGAACCAGCGGATTAATGGGTTCTACCAAATTGAAGGAACATGTGAATCATACACAACACACTGCAATAGCTTCGGTAACCCGACGATGGGCGCGAGGTGATCTGACGATTGACCGTGTGTTAACCTCCTTGGTTTTCCCATTTACGGGGATGAACATGAATATCCTATCCCTATCCTACCTATATTCTTTCACCCTCATTAGACTCAAAACCATTGACCCATAATTTACCTCTATCGACTTTTATATGCCTATATATACCTTTGCATATTATTTCACCCCTAACCCCCAAATCCTAAGCAATTAATCTGGAGGCTTGGTTCTTAGCAAGGTATTTCAAATGCATCTTTAAAAAAAACATAACGATTCTGGACAAATAACAGACATCTCTCTTTTTAACATTATAAGTTTTAAACCCTTTTTGGGATGGCCTCCAAGAAAATTTTAAATACGGAAATCTGTATGTATGTCAGTTGTGTTCAGCCACTTAACCTCCCATGTAACTGCAATTTACAGAATTAAAAACCTTAAAACCGAGTGATGATTTATTGCAGGCATGGGCAACATACGGCCCACGGGCTGGGTCCAGGTTCGGCACATGAAGAAATTTTGACCAGCCCGCAGACTTTATCCAACCATACCCTGTAATTATTGAATACTATTCCTGTAATAATCCGGCCCACATGACCCATTTTCCCACATCTGGCCCGCTGACTAGAGAAGTTGCCTACCCCTGATTTAGACTGTGGAATAATTGCTCGAACAAAAATATGTCAAATGTTAAAAACATTTGTGGCGGATTAGTTAATAAACCTCAGTGGATTAGTGAATTAATTGATTAAACTTAAACAAAAAAAGCAAAATATCTCAAAAAGTATTCACCACACTGTAGTAGCTCTGATACCAATCGGTAACCCAACAGGGGGCACAAGAACTCTAGCCTGACCAGTTACTTTGGTGGTTTAGTGCGTCGCCTTTCAACCGACAGGTACGAAAAATGTTTTCGTATTTGAAACTGGTCGCTAGCTAGTAGGTTGTGTCCTTGGACAAGGCACTTAACACATTTGCCTGAACCCAGCAGATTAATGGGTTCTACCAAATTAAAGAAATATTTGTATCATACACAACACATTGGAATATTTTTTCCACTTGGTTTTCCCATTCACAGGGATAAACAAAAATACCCTAGTCTAACCTAACTTCCTGGGTTTTCCCACCCTTAGAATAAATAAGGATCATCCAATGATAATCAAACCTTGACATCCGGACTCCCATCCTCCACGTTCTTCTGTGCTGTCCGATATCTCCGATGGGACCCCGTCTCCCTCACTCTCTATATCCGAGCCGGCTTGCGGTGTGCCTATGATATCAAATATACATTCAGATGTTGTAAGTGCTTTTATGAACTTTTTATGAAAAAAAACTATGTTGTAATTGTCATTTTTTTAGATTTTTGCTCTAAGGGTTTGTACTGTTTCCACTTCTTGTTTAAATGAACAGCTTTTTAATCACATGAAACTCAGTATTTCTAGCATTTTTATTCTATTGAACAAGTAATATTATAACAAAACAAATAAATGAGAAAACCAGGGTCAGGATGAACTTACCATCTTCCTCCCCAGGTGGAGAAGCAGCGATGATGGACAACATGAATCGTTGTTTCTCCGATGCAGCGTCCTCCACTGGCTCTGGCTCATCTGTGGGGATATTTCGTCATTTAAACCTTATCATCCATGCTACTTATTACACCCTCTTTATCCATGCTACTTTGACTACTTTGTGTTTAAAACTCCATGTTTTTGGTTACGATAGGATGTTCATGTTTATCCCTGTGAATGGGAAAAGGGGGTTAACACATGGGCAATCGTCAGATCACCTCCTGCCCATCGTCGGGTCACCCAGAGCTATTGTAGTGTGTTGTGTATGATACACATGTCCCTTTAATTTGGTAGAACCCTTTAACTTGCTGGGTTTAGGCAATGGAATTAGATAACAAACATGTGGGTTTACCTGTTGTGTTATCTCCATGTGTTGGACAACAGTGGTTTTATAACACATATAATTGTCAGTTCAATACTTCCCCACAGTTGATACATGTTTATTTATGGCAGATAATGTTCATTTGTTTTTTTATTTCATAGATGTCATGCGAATAAAATGGTCCTTATTAATTTTAACTCTTTCCGTCCCAACTCGCCATATATGGCGAGTTGGTGGGAAAACATGATATCCCGCCTGTACATAAATGGATGCAAATCTAAAAAACGATTTCTCCGCAATGCGTAATGGTAGAGACCTCATCTATGGCTCATTCGATCAAGGAAACCCTATATTTTATTCTTTGTAATTTTCGTGGAGAAATATTAAAAATGCGAGGAGTGATAGCCTTTCTTTTTCAAGGCTTCGCCTCTTATTTCTATCGATTTTACACGAATTTACAAGTGACTAACTCAGCCAATAGGAGTCGCGTTAACTTGCGGAGAGAGCTCTTTTTGTCAAGCAAGTCTTTCTTTACATTCTCTGTGAATTTCGTGCCGTTGAGAAAAAAAGGAGAGCGTTGGTGACGTTTTCGCAGCAGGCGTTTATGCTTCGTGTTCACCAAAGCATGAATCCAGCTGGGCCTGCTGAGCGCACGATAAAGAAAAAGGCGGCGAGACTAGCTAGTTCGGTGTGCCCTGCTTTGAAGAATATTGGATATAGTATTTGTGTTTGTTTGCTTTTGTATGCCCTTTTTACACTTCCTTCACTGTTCTTATTTATACTTTTTACTATTTTAGTTCTACAAAACTAAAAACTTCAATGCGTTTTGGTTCAATTTTTCATAATATAGTTAGAATAAAGGAAAATTTCAATTAGCAATAGTAAAAAAACTACTGAAGATACAAATACAGTTCAAATTTTCCTGAGTACAAAAACTATTAGACAATCTACATTCCAATTTTCATATCATTTGGGCATACCAATAATAAGTGAGTATTTCGTTTGTCAGTGCACCTCAAAATTTTCAAAGTCGAGCAGAATTTTCTTTACATAAAAAGTGGTGTTCACTAAAGTTTACATAATATATTCTTTATTGGAGGTAGATTCTAGGTGTGCGGTTTGTTTAAAAGAGGGATAAATTATCTTTCCAACCATACTAAATATTAAATCATAGCATAAATTTGAGAAAAACTGTGCTAATTTGAAAATGACCAAAAATTGTAAAAAACACTGCGGGACAGCATGTTTAAATTAATACATTTGGCCGGGAGTGAAAGAGTTAATAATAAAACAGCAGAAAAGAACAGTGGCAACATGACAGCACATCACAATATAATGGAACCTGGTTATTATAATAGATAATTAAAAAGCATACACCAATAATAAAATACAAACCTGCATCGAGGTAAGAATCATCATCGCTCAGTTCGACGTCCAATTCGTTGAGGTTGATTCTATAAATCATACGATGAATATATTACATGATTCTATAAATCATATGATGAATATATCACATGATTTTATAAATCATATGATGAATATATTACATGATTCTATAAATTATATGATGAATATATCACATGATTCTATAAATCATATGATGAATATATTACATGATTCTATAAATTATATCATGAACATATCACATAAATTTCCAAATAAAACCAGATGATGACGAATTGTAATAATGACCAGTATTGTCCAACACACATAAACATGACAAAGCTATGCATTAGGCTACATTATTACCCCTGTTTTAGCTTCTTCTTGAAAGCCTCAATCATAAACTTCCACCTCCTTCCATGGGATTTAGCGCTTGTCACCTGGGTGAGGGTAATATTTGTGTTAAAAACAAGAGGGATTGGGATCAATTAGAAACGAGAGTTTTTTGGATCACCAACTTTAGTAGTGGTGCATCGGCTAGTGGTTTAGTGTCACGCCTTTTAACCGAAGGGTTGCAGGTTTGAAAACTTGTCGCCAGCTAGTCAAATGTGTTCCTGGGCAAGGCACTTAACACACTGCAATAGCTCCGGTAACCCGACGGTGGGCGCGAGGTGATCTAACAATTGCCTGTGTGTTAACCCCCTTGGTTTTCCCATTCACGGGGATAAACATGAATATCATATATTTTTTGCATCATATTTGTATTTACAGTGTGTAGGACCACGTTACTGCTATTAATAGTGACAATATTTAGGAGCAACAAATACAGAACTACTAATTAAAAATACTGTAGAAATTGCAGCATTTAGGTGTTATCAGAAAAATATTGTATTGTAGAAGATAAAAATGTAATAAAATGTTGCAAAAATCAGGCTCTTTAAAGTTCCAAATACAGCAGAAATAACTTGAGACTTTTGTTTACTTAAGCCATACTTAGAATAATATACGTATACTTATCACAGTATGTGAGATATAACAAAGAAGGTTGTTACAGCATTGAAAGTATGTTCAATGTTCCTTGTGTAAAGACAGTTTTGTAGTTGGATCTATGGCATTGCTTTGGATTATTAAAATAACTTTATTTAAATGCAATGAATTGAGGCAACGTTTGACTATTGGGTGCCCTCTTTTAGTTTTAGTTGATTCATTTTTTGCCCCAGTTTTTAAAAATGGCATTCGAATATAATCACGACACAGGAACGGGAAAAGACGGCAAAACAAACAGTCGTTAAAACACGTCATTATAAAAAGGATATAATTTAATAAATATAGCGGACGCGGCCGCCAAACCTAGGTAAAAGAACAATATTAAGAAATTAAAATTTAATTAAGACCAAACTCTTTAAAAACACAACCATACAAAAAGGTCGTACCCAGCACCCATTTGGCCAGGAGCTCAGTTCTTATCCCAAGTGGAGGACACACCACCACACCAGATGGACTTTACCTTAGCAAATGCCTTTTCCCAGTTCATTATTCGTTTTTCCATGTCGAGTCGTTTGGAATGAGCGTCGATCATCGGAGACGTCGAATCGCGATGTTGAGCTGTCGTTGTTTGCTCTCGTAATCTGGGTTGATAGCTAGCTTATTCACATTGCCGAGATTTGACGTTTAAAATGAATAATTAAACAAATCAACCCTTCACCTCAAGGGTCTAGTCGTTTTACTACAGAGTGGGGCAACTTCTTTAGTCAGCAGGAAATGGTAAAAATTGAAGTTTTTGGTGGGCCAGATTATTACATGAATAGTATTCAATATCTTAATTACAGGTTTGTTTAGATACAGTCTGCGGGCCGGTTAAAATTCCTTCACGGACAGGACCCGGCCTGCAGGTTGCCCAGG
>CH002372.1:191129-212551 GCA_000149265.1 Ciona savignyi
ATAAAATCCTTCAGGTGTTCGACACATCTGACCTGCCAGCAGGCGTGGTGAACATTCTTAGTGGGAACCGGGATCACATCAGCAAGTATCTCACCGAGCACCAGAATGTGGAAGCGATGTGGTATTTTGGATCTGAGGAGGTAATTTGGGGGACATTAAAAGGAGGGAAAGCGGGAAGAAGGGGAAACTGCCCACTAAAATGAAGATTAGGGCATAAAAGTTAGTTTTAAACGTGGGTTTGGAGTTGAGGTTAGTTCTGGGGTTGAGATTAGCGTTTAGGGAAGGGGTCAAAATAAAAAAGCAACTAATCTAAAAAAGTACCAATCTAAACAAATCAACCAATTTAAAAAAATCAACCAATCTGAAAAAAAATCAACCAATCTGAAAAAAATGAACCAAGTAAAAAAATCAACCAATTAAAAATATTCAACCAATTTAAAAAATCACCCAAATAAAAAATCAACCAAAAAATCTTTACGAGAACAGGGTTCGAAATTCGTCGAATACTCGTCAGCTGAGAATGTGAAGCGAACTTGGGTGAACTACGGCAAGCAGCGCGATTGGGCGAGTCCTGACCAAGGTCAAGGAGAAGAATTCCTTTACCACGCCACCCAGTGCAAGAATATATGGATGCCGATGGGCACAACGTTCGCCAATTAGCTAGGGACGATACTGGTCGTGTGGCCGAATGGTTACCGCGACCGATGCATATATCAACTTACATACAAAAAAAGGTAAAACCAACGAACCCACTATGGGTTCGAAACCAAGTCGATTAAAAAAATAGCTATGGACCATACTTGAATATAAAACTTTCATTGATTACTTGGGTGTGTTTTGGTGCAACTGTACCTTGCAGTAATATCATTGGTGGGTTATCGACGCCTTTTCTCCGTTAATACTTAGTGCCAATGTTTATACTGTGTGCCGATTAAGTTTATTGGGGTTGGGTTTTAAAGCTTGCTGTTTTAGGCTTCGTGAGACATTTGTAAAAATCATGTTTAAATCGCAATTTTTACCGCTGCCACCGTCCGTACCCTATGTTCCAACTATTGTACAAACTCGTGTGATCAATAAACCAATTATCGAAGTTGCATTTATGAACCCAGAAAACATTAGTATTAACTAGTGTTCCTTAATAAAACACTAGCGTCCCTTAATTGCAGGGTATGGTGAGATACAGTCTGCGGGCCGGTCAAAATTCAATCACGGGCCGTATGTTGCACATGCCTGTTTTACTACTCCCTTTAGTTCATCCAGAAAACCGCGGGTTAATTCTTCAGCACATCTGGCGACGCCACTTCACAACGCTATAAAGAATAGCTGTGATTTATTATGTGCCAGCAGTTTCTACTACTTTGCTATGTTAACAGCCTCTTAGTAAAACACATAACAAAGATGTCGAAAGTCAAGTGTAGTATATCAGCCGCCAGGTTAGTTTAGCGGTTAAGTGCGTCGCCTTTCAATCGAAAGGTTGCAGGTGCGAAACTGGTCGCTAGCTAGTCAGTTGTGTCCTTGGGCAAGGCACTTTACGGACATTGCCTGAACCCAGCGGATTAATGGGTTCTACTAAATTGAAGGAACGGGTCTACCATATACAACACACTACAATAGCTCCGGTAACCCGACGATGTGTTAACCCCCTTGGTTTCCCCATTCACGGGGATAAACATGAATATCCTGTCCTATCCGATATATTCCACTATATAAGGACCACCTCATAATACTGGTTCGGATAAACCAGACTCCGCTTGTGAAATAACAAGGCGTTATTGATTCTACCTTGTTTGATTTATGAATTCTAGTATTCATTGTGTACTGTTTGATATAACAATGGTATCTATTAGTCTAGTTCTGTTATGATTGTTACTTAACAATGCTTCTGGTTTGGTAGATTTATTGTGCGGTGGCAGGGTTCTGTAAATACAGTGACATTCAATAATTACAAGGTTAAAAGCTCCACCTGTTAGTATAATAATGGACGATTTGATTATAACTTTTATCCAAGTAAATTTGATAACAAATTTTTATTCAGCAAATTTATTTTAGTTTTTTTGGGGGAATATTTAAGTTAATGTTGTTCAAATTAAATTGATACAATTTCTGTAAATAGATTGAAGAAAGGAAAGTACATTGTCGTGTCTTTGATTGAAGTAACTAATTTCATTGTTACGTTACAATAGATTTAATTGTTGGGTAATAATTACCAAGGATGTATCGCGTTCAGTTCTCCGCCCTTTAAATTTTTAAACCGGCACCCGGTTTTGTGACGTCACAATGATTGAGACCATGTATTGTCTGAAGTGGTCGCGATTGAGCGATGTAGCTATAGCAACAACAGTAGCGTGGGTTCGCGCCAGTAGAGCCGAGGAATTGACGACTGCTTCGAAAGTGGACGTCCTACAATTCAGGAATTTGTTTGTTGTGTATTGAAAGGTCATTAGGTCCAGCACATTAGCAGGTCAGGGGTACAGGTATGCAGTAAGTGGTGATATGTTGAAATTGCGTGATGTATTTAATTTGTATTAGCAGCACAGATAAACTTGTAGTGTTGTTTGGTATAAAGAAAACAGCATAACTTTATTGCCTTGATAGTAAAACGATATTTATGATTGAATAACTAGCGGTTGTCTGATATGGTATGATGCATAGTTCTCAACCGGGAGGCGATTGGATCGAAACTGGCCATCAGCTATTAGGATAGGTTAGCTATTAGTTATGTTAATGACAATAAAGACATTTAGGGGAATTAGAGCAATGGTACAACGTCGAACGTTAATAAAAACCGCGTATACAAAAAAATTCAATGAGACGCGTAATAAAGGTTGATTTCGTCCGGAATTAGTCTAATGGTTAAGTGCGTCGCCTTTCAGCCGAAGGGTTGTAGGATCGAGACTGGTAGCTAGCTAGTCAGTTGTGAAACTTTACGGTCATTGCCTGAACCTAGTGGATTAATGGGTTCTACTTAATTGAAGGAGTGTGTGAATCATATACAACACAATGTAATAGCTCCGGTAACCCGACGGTGGGCGTGAGGTAATCTGACGATTGCCCGTGTGTTAACACCCTTGGTTTTTTCATTCACGGAGATAAACATGAAAATCCTATACCATAGACACCAAGAAACTACTTCGTTTTAAACGCTTTGGTGTAAGCACTCAAACACTTTTTAATTAACCCGCCTGTTTACACTGTCTGACGTAATAATCAAGTTTATCCGGTCATCAGAATATAACTTTACCTAACAACGTGTGCCATAAAGTTCTTTTTTTAGTATTTTTTGTCATATTCGTGTTTTTTTTACTTTTGTTAGTATTATCTCGATATAGCAATAAACATATCTCAAAATGTGCAAGGTAGGTTGCCTGTATTTCGATTACTTTCGTCCTTATGGGTTGGGAATATACCAACCCATTTAAAAAGAGTATTAACAGAGAGCGAAGCTTAATTTAAAGAGTAAATTAATTCACTTATGTAGCCTTCACTACTTTCATTTTTCATGTTTCGTCCCGAACAATAACGTTACTGTAGGCTGCTGAAAATGATACGTGCGTCATGTTTTTTAGCCGTCAAACATGTACTTGTAAATCTAATACAATTACAAAATAGTGTTAGTTCGTCGTTAATGTATAATTAAGAATGTTAAAATTAACAAACTAATTTTTTTAGATCGAATTTCCACCTGTTAGTGTTGGCATCAACCAACTAAGAGAAGTTGACAATCTACCCGACTCACCGCCCGCTTTACTGGGCAATTCAGATAGCAAGTCGGGACAAATTTTGCCGAAACACTTGACCCCAAATTCGCTGAAACCGCCGCTATTGAGCTTACCGCAAACACCCTTAATTTTGCCGAAAATATCATCTGGCGATTTACCAAAAGCTCCACCAGTTTCGCCAAGAGATAATTTATTTAAAACATTCCTTAATAATATACTAAAAATTGACCCAAAAATGTCGGCAACCCAAGTGCTGGACAGACCCAATCTTCCAAATACCACAACGTTACGACCTTCGTCCAGTGGAGTTGTATTCTCCCCACGTCCTCTATTAAGCACAGGTAACTTGTTAGTTTCTGGGAGGGAACTGGATAATCCCTAAAGTACATCGAACACGTAGGATATTAATGTTTTATTTTGGTCCTACAGATTAGTCTGGTAGTTTAGTGCGTCGCTTGTCAGCCAAAGGGTTGCATGTTCGAAACTGGTCGCTAGCTGGTCGGTTGTGTCATTGGGCAAGTCACTTAACCGATATTTCCTGAACACAGCGGCTTAATAAGTTCTGCTAAATTGAAGAAACGTGTGAACCCTATATAGGCTACAACACACTGAAATAGCTCTGGTAACCCGACGGTGGACATGAGGTAATCTGACGAATATCCCATCCATTTTCGTTAAATGGAAAAAGTCGGGAGAATGTCACGCACGCAATCGTCAGATCATCTTACGAATACAAGAAACCTTTAACACATGGGTAATTTTAAGTCTCGCGTCCAACGTCGAGTTACCGGATCTTTTGCAGTGTGTTATATATGCTTGAGACATTATTTCGTAAGATACGGTACGTAAAATAGTGTGGTATATGATTGAGATGTTTATTCCAAACTTACACGAAAATATAACGAATTTTAATAGTCTATTCCTTTTTTAGACATGTTCTAACGACTCTCGTTTTGCCGTTTTTTCCCGCTTTCCAAATTTTTACCAATAGTCCCGCTTCATGTTTTTATCGTGGAAACAAAAAATGAACTAAACTAAAATGTACACAGGACGAAATGTACGGTTGCTTAGGAACAGCACTACGTCATTGTCACGTTCATTCCACATACCAAGTACGTCATCGGGCTCGTCCACAGTCATGTTGACAGCCAACCCGAAACTGACGTCGATCGAAGTGGAAGCCATCATCAAACAGGTGAGTTAAAGGCTGTTGTGATTTTTGTCTCCATGGTTATTGAACCTGCATGATTTTTAATCATTTTTACAACACACACATTTCAACCTACACACAAGTTTCAACCCACACAAGTTTTAACCCACACAAGTTTCAACCCACACAAGTTTCAACCCACACGAGTTTCAACCCACACAAGTTTCAACCCACACAAGTTTCAACCCACACAAGTTTCAACCCACACAAGTTTCAACCCACACAAGTTTCAACCCACACAAGTTTCAACCCACACGAGTTTCAACCCACACAAGTTTTAACACACACAAGTTTTAACCCACACGAGTTTCAACCCACACAAGTTTCAACCCACACAAGTTTCAACCACACATGTTTCAACCCACACAAGTTTCAACCCGCACAAGTTTCAACCCGCACAAGTTTCAACCCACACAAGTTTCAACCCACACAAGATTCAACCCACACAAGTTTCAACCCACACAAGTTTCAACCCACACAGGTTTCAACCCACACAAGTTTCAACCCATACAACTTTTAACCCATACAAGTTTCAACCCACACAAGTTTCATCCCACACAAGTTTCAACCACACAAGTTTCAACCCACACGAGTTTCAACCCACACAAGTTTCAACCCACACAAGTTTCAACCCACACAAGATTCAACCCACACAAGTTTCAACCCACACAAGTTTCAACCCACACGAGTTTCAACCCACACAAGTTTCATCCCACACAAGTTTCAACCACACAAGTTTCAACCCACACGAGTTTCAACCCACACAAGTTTCAACCACACGAGTTTCAACCCACACGAGTTTCAACCCACACAAGTTTCAACCCACACAGGTTTCAACCCACACAAGTTTTAGCCCACACAAGTTTCAACCCACACAAGTTTCAACTTACACAAGTTTCAGCCCACACAAGTTTCAACCCATACAAGTTTCAACCCACACAAGTTTCAACTTACACAAGTTTCAGCCCACACAAGTTTCAACTTACACAAGTTTCAGCCCACACAAGTTTCAACCCATACAAGTTTCAACCCACACAAGTTTCAACTTACACAAGTTTCAACCCACACAAGTTTCAACTTACACAAGTTTCAGCCCACACAAGTTTCAACCCATACAAGTTTCAACCCACACAAGTTTCAACTCACACAAGTTTCATCCCACACAAGTTTCAACCACACAAGTTTCAACCCACACAAGTTTCAACTTACACAAGTTTCAGCCCACACAAGTTTCAACCCATACAAGTTTCAACCCACACAAGTTTCAACCCACACAAGTTTTAACCCACACAAGTTTCAACCCACACAAGTTTCAACCCACACAAGTTTCAACCCACACAAGTTTCAACCCACACAAGTTTCAACCCACACAAGTTTCATCCCACACAAGTTTCAACCACACAAGTTTCAACCCACACGAGTTTCAACCACACAAGTATCAACCCACACGAGTTTCAACTTACACAAGTTTTAACCCACACAAGTATCAACCCACACAAGTTTTAACCCACACAAGTTTCAACCCACACAAGTTTCAACCCATACAAGTTTCAACCCATACAAGTTTCAACCCACACAAGTTTCAACCCACACAAGTTTCATCCCACACAAGTTTCAACCACACAAGTTTCAACCCACACGAGTTTCAACCCACACAAGTTTCAACCCACACGAGTTTCAACCCACACAAGTTTCAACCCACACAGGTTTCAACCCACACAAGTTTCAACCCACACAGGTTTCAACCCACACAAGTTTCAGCCCACACAAGTTTCAACCCACACAAGTTTCAACTTACACAAGTTTCAACCCACACAAGTTTCAACCCACACAAGTTTCAACCCACACAAGTTTCAACCCACACAGGTTTCAACCCACACAAGTTTCAACCCATACAAGTTTCAACCCACACAAGTTTCATCCCACACAAGTTTCAACCTACACGAGTTTCAACCCACACAAGTTTCAACCCACACAAGTTTCAACCCACACGAGTTTCAACCCATACAATTATCAACCCACACAAGTTTCAACCCACACAAGTTTCAACCCACACAAGTCTCAACCCACGCAGGTTTCAACCCAAACAAGTTTTAACCCACACAAGTTTCAACCCACACAAGTTTCAACCCACACAAGTTTCAACCCACACAAGTTTCAACCCACACAAGTTTCAACCCACACAGGTTTCAACTGATTATGCGATTGTTAACGGCTTTGCATTTTGTCATTCTTTGGAAAAAACATGAATATCCTTTTGTAAGACACCAGACTAATCTGTCAGACAAATAAACTTGAATATCTTATCCTGAATATGCAATGCAGCACAGGAACCAAGGCATTTAAATTTACATTCTGTCTGATTTCTTTTCTCCCAATGACAGAAACTATCTGAGAACATGGAACCATTGAAACAAGCTTTCAGACTTTATGATGCCGAACGGTGCACCAATGTAACCAAGGGGGAATTTCGAAGAGTACTGGAAAACTACTGCCTTCCTATGACCGCTGAACAGTTCAATTCTTTACTAGCAAAGGTGGGTAGTATCTATTTCTATTTATTTGATATTGCATTTTAATATTTACATCAATGTAAAAACTCATGCAAAAAATATTATATATATGTTTTAAATGTCTGTATTAGTTATTTTAGGATAGGATATACATTTTTATCTCTGTGATTGGAACAACCAAAAGGGTTAAAACACAGGCAATCGTCAGATCACCCTGAGCCCACCGTCGGGTTACCAGAGCTACCCATTAATTCTCTAGGTTCGGGTAATGTCCGTTAAGTGTCTTACCCAAGAACAAAACCGACTAGCTTGCGACTAGTTTCGTACCTACTACACTTTAGTTGAGAGGGTTCACACTAAACCACCAGACTAAATCTGTCGGACATTTTTTCAATTGTTCAGTTTCTTTTAGAACATATTTATTTTTTAGACTAAAAATTTTATTAAAAAATTATGTGTTTATCTTATTTTACTACAGATTGGTACAAATCCAAATGGTACGGTATCATACCCGAAATTTATCGATAAATTTGTAACCAACTCTCTTACCCCGAACATTGGAATCGCACGGATTGATGGCCGCCCCGAAAGTGCAAAAAATAACCGGAAAAATCAGAAATTTAAGATCTCAACTGCTGCTGTGGATCAAGGTTGGTGTTTTAAAGAGTACATTGTTTATGTTTCAGTACTTCAGCAATATAGTATAAATTTACAGTGTATTAAAATTTTACAAAAATCGTTTGACACGAAAATCGTCAGCATGTTCATATGTCAGCATTAATATAAATTTGAAATTTAAAACAGAGAAAGCATTCCCTTACACATATTAGATTAATCCATAATCATTGTATTTACAGTTGATCATATATCAGCAATATAGTAAAATCAGCAATATAGTAATTTTGGATTTTAGTTTTTTAACTAAAAAGTTTAATGTTTATAAATTTGTTTTTATAATAAAGATTTTAAATATATTTAAAACAAAAAATTTGAAGTAGGTTTTCATATAGGGTTTTGTGTAACATGCCAATATTGTTTGTGTTTAGTGTTATGAAAACTTTTGCTTTTCTTACCCACACAGGTATTGACACAATAGAGCGACATCTGCAACAGAAAATAGCTGCAAATTTAAAAAATGTGATTCGGTCTTTCAAGTTATTCGATTACAACATGGATGGATTAGTACAAAGACATGAACTAAGGAGGGTGATTGAAAATTATTGTCTCAAACTAAATGATTCTCAGTTCAACAAGTGAGTACTTAGAGTTATAAGTTTATTACTGTTTGTACAGGGTAGGATATTCATGTTTATCCCCGTGAACGGAAAAACCACAGGGGGTTACCACACAGGCAATCGTCAGATCACCTCGCGGCCACTGTCGAGTTACCGGAGCTATTGCAGTGTGTTGTATATGATAGATATGAGTCATTTCAATTTAGTAGAACCCATTAATCTACTGGGTTCAGGCAATGTCCATAAAGTGCCTTGCCCAACGACACAACTGACTAGCTAGCGACCAGTTTCACACCTGCAACCTTTCGATTAAAAGGTGACGCACTAAACCGCCAGACTAACCTGCCGGACATTTGCATTGGCTTGCGATTTTTGTGTTTACTTTGCCACTTAAACCTTATTCAACCTGGTGGCAACACACTCTGTAAAACCACAAAAGGCAACTTGGCAGGACCAAGCACTATCTGACAGTTAAGGTAACAAGGTGAAATCTATTTCCTAATGGTTACTTTTGCAGACTTTGGTCGCGGTATGATTTTCATCACACTGGGGCAATAAATTACCGGGACTTTTTGCGGCGACTTGGTGTCAACGCGGCAACTGCTGAGCGCCATGTTTTAACACCCCCTAATGATGGACCAGATGGTTTGTGGATCATATTTGTACTTTTATTACAAGCTTGTGAATTTTATATAGGATACAATACTAAACTGTGTGAGCAGGACATCGGCACATTTAATTCTTAGATTGCCCTTTAAACTATTGTAGTTTTGTTGTTTACTTTAGTTTATTCTTTGCTCCTTCATTCCAATAAAGAAGAATAGCGCAACCATTTTAAGTTAGGGAGACAGGGCAAAATGGCAAAATGACAGTAGTTAAAACATGTAAGTGAATAGACACAGAATAATGAAGGAAAAATGACATTAAACCTTACATAAGTAATGCAGTGTGTTGTATATGATAGACATGCAATTGATTCATTTGAATTGACTGGTATCAGGCATGTTTTTCGTTTTCCTATGAACACAACCATGAGACAGTGATAAATGTACATATTTTGACATATGGGCCGGTACCTTATTTGTTGCGGGTTAGTCTGGCGGTTAAGTGCGTCTTTTAATCGAAAAGTTTTTGATGCTGTTGATATTGCTTAACTTTAAAGCCATCTCGTTTGGTTAAAACTGATTCTCACAGCACCATGGGATGCCAAAAAGAATCGTTTGAAACGGGAGAAGAGCATTACGAAGATGATTCTCGATAAAAATAGAGATCAGAAGATGAAACGGACTTTAAGATGCGAAACAATGTCATCAGAAGATGTAGAGAAAGAATTCAGGAAAAAGGTGGAGATTTTATAAAAAATGCACCAAACTTAGCCAACTGACTATAAGTTAAAATCACAGTCATTCTTGTGGTGCAAAATGTTTTTTATAAACCATTTTTTACTTTTTGGTCCTGAATTATTATCTTTATCCAAACTAAAAGGCCAACTTTTCTAAATGTAGTTTTAACATTTTTTTGTGGGACAGTGCCTTATTTGCCATTTTTGGTTATGGCATTTTCTAACTTCATAATCTATATTTTTTACATATTACATGTTTAGATGAGCATGTTATTTTTCACCTTCTTTTTCCCAAATAAAACTTAAAAACTGAACAAACTAAACTCCGGAGCTACCATGGACCCGGGAGTAATGGGCCTTCATTGGCCTAAATTCCTGGTCCCAGTGCTACCATGGACCCACCCATACTAATGTAATGTATGGTGACCTAAATTCCTGGTCCCGTAGCTACCGTGGACCCACCCATACTAATGTAATGTAACATGACCTAAATTTCTGCTCCCAATGCTACCATGGACCCACCCATACTAATGTAATGTAACATGACCTAAATTTCTGGTCCCAGTGCTACCATGAACCCACCATACTAATGTAATGTAACATGACCTAAATTTCTGGTCCCAATGCTACCATGGACCTGCCCATATTAATGTAATGTATCATGGCCTAAATTCCTGGTCATGGAGCTACCGTGGACCCACCCATACTAATATAATGTATCATTGGCCTTATTCCTGGTCCCAGTGCTACCATGGACCCGCACATACTAATGTAATGTATCATTGGCCTTATTCCTGGTCCCAGTGCTACCATGGACCCGCACATACTAATGTAATGTATCATGGCCTACATTCCTGGTACCAGTGCTACCATGGACCTGCCCATATTAATGCAATGTATCATTGGCCTTATTCCTGGTCCCGGAGCTACCGTGGACCCGCCCATATTAATGTAATGTATCATTGGCCTTATTCCTGGTCATGGAGCTACCGTGGACCCACCCATACTAATGTAATCTGTCATGGCCTAAATTCCTGGTCCCAGTGCTACCGTGGACCCACCCATACTAATGTAATGTATCATACTATCATGGCCTACATTCCTGGTCACGGAGCTACCATGGACCCACCCATACTAATGAAAAAAAACTAAACCCCAGATGCAAAGTAATTATTCGAACATCAAACGTGCCTTGATGACCTTCGACCTTTCATCCGATGGGTTTATCACAATCGAGGATTTGAAAGCTGTTCTCGACAACTTCGTTCTACCCACCAGCGATGAAATCTTCCATCAACTCATGTACAGGTAAGCTTGTGTTGTGTGTTTAACTAGAATCCAATTCCTTGATTGTGGTGGAATATAATAATCATATTTTATTTCCTGTGAAAAAAATTGAAAGAGTTATAACACAGATAACGGACCTTGCATCTACTGTTGAATTACTTTGCAATTTGGTTAAAACGTTGCTTCCGTAGTCAGACAGATTAGTCTATGGTTAAGTGCATCAACTTTGAGTCGAAGGGTTGCAGGTTCACAACTGGTCGCTAGCTAGACGGTTGTGTCCTTGGACAAGGCACTTAACGGACATTGCCTGAACCCAGCATATAAATGGGTTCTACCAAATTGAAGAAACATGTGAATCATACATAACACAGCACGATAGCTCCGGTAAACCGACGGTGAGCGCGGGGTGATCTGATGATTGCCCTATTTAACCCGCTTAGTTTTCCCATTTATGGGTACAAACATTAATATCCTAACCATTAATCCACTTGGTTTAGGCCAGGGATGTCCAACCTGCGGCCTGCGGGCCGCCCTGCGGCCCACCTAAGATTTTGTGTGGCCCGCTAGTTATTTTCACTTCAAGTAGTATTTTAAACTTTGAATCTTAACCTAATTAAAATGTAACAGTCAGCTTTTATGGGTGCTAATAGTAGGCTGTAAGTATGGGAGCAACAGGAATACAGGATTATAAATTAATGATTTTTAATTGTTTCTTTATGCACTAATTTTTCTTGAAATTTAATAGGTTCTGCGGCCCACTGAATTATTTTAAGTGACAATGCGGCCCACTGCAATAATATGTTGGACATCCCTGGTTTAGGCATATATAACTGCCAGCGTCTGGTTTTGATCTTACAACCCTTTTCTGCCAGCCTGGCGACATTAGTACAGACTAAGCTAACCGCACACAGAGGTACTAGAAAGGTTTTACTAATAAGTCTAAATGCTATCTTATCCATTCTGCCCTAAAATCCCAATGCTACCCAAGCTATCCTTGTGACAACTATTTCTCCAGGGCATGACCATAACAACAGCCAGTAGCCTGAGATTTCTAGATCATTAGAGTCTGGTTATTCAGTATGTCGAATCCAAATTCATTACTTAACATAAGATAAATAATAAATATTCGACAGGTTTGAAGTCAGGGGCACCGGCAAGGTATCGTGGGAGCAATTTCTTGCAAAGTTTCAAGACCCGCAATCAAATGGAAATGGTCAGACCATTCCAATTGGACAGAACCATAAGGTAAAATTTGAATTTTTAATTTTTTTATTAAAAGTTAGACCATTGGACCTCCTGGTTTGGAACTATCTATTTTTCATATTTATCTCATATTATAGTCATCATTTTATACTCGGAATAACAACTTTTTTTTACCAGCTTTAGTTTTGAACCCAGGAATAGCTAGATGCTAAGACCGTTTTTTTATATGTATCAATCGCGTTAACCATTTGGCCACACGACCGTACATACACTTAGTACTACTGTACGTCATGCAACAGAATAAATATATAATGACCTGAAGTCTACAACATTGCTACAGTCACAAACGTTTTTATTTTTCTATTTAACTGTTAACAGCAGTTTGTTAAACTAGCACTTTATGGACATTGCCTGAACTCAGCGGATTAATTGGTTCTACCAAATTGAAGAAACGTGTGAATCATACACAACACACTGCAATAGCTCCTGTAACCCGACGATGGGCGCGAGGTGATCTGACAATTGCCCGTGTGTTAACCCCCTTGGTTTTCCCACTCACGGAGATAAAAATGAATATCCAATCCTATCCTGTTAAGTTTTACTTATCTACCAAACATGCAGGTAAACCCGACTCGACAAGGATTGGAAAGCAGCACTACACCAGAAGTTATAAAGAAGTTGAAAGATCATGTCCTAAACAGCTTTTCAACTCTTAAACAAGCCTTTCTTGCTTTTGATGAGGTGAGATATGTGGCAGTTCAGTGTGATATGCTCTGTTTCAGTGTTATATGCGCGTATTGCTGGCATTAGATCTGGCCTGAACCTCCCCAGCTATTTAGATTTCTACAATCTGAACTTCGTCTCGAAAGGTTTCTTTATTTTTACTTATAAGTTGACACAGTAAATTATATGCGCTTAAACTGATTGGTTATGCATGCCCGGAGCTGCGAATTTACTACAGACATCAAGATTTATGTTTGTATTCTAGTGGGTAGTTATTATTATCTGGCTGGAAAGCTCATTCAATAAGAGTATTGGTCATCTGCAGGAAGAAAAAGTTGCGGTATCAAAACCTTTCGCTGCCTAGATGGTTGTATCTGTGGACAAGGCACATTGTTTAAACCCATACGATATATGGGTTTACCTAAAACTAAATAAATATCTTAAGCATATATATATATATATATATATATATATATATATAAAAGAGTAATTATGTAATTCGACAATGTCTGCAGACTGCAGTTACCAGAGATAGTTTTCATTTTTGGGTAATTATTTCGACCACACACTTTTGTAATTTTAAAAAGCGCGTACCGAAACCTAATTGGTTAAATCTGCAGAACCGAAAAGGTGTGATTGGGCGAAAAGATTTGCGCCGAATCATCGAAACCTTCACGATGAAACTGAGCGATGACAATTTCAAGGAGTTGCAAACTTGTTTGGATCCACAGCACACTGGATTCATACATTACCACAGGTGGGTGGGGATGGCTTTTGTTGGTTTGATTTTTAACATTTCCTTATTGATTTGATACTCACCCCATTTTATAGTTGTTATTATGTTTTCAGTTATTTACTAGGTTTTTGTTTTTTTGTATTCTCATTTGTCCTACCAAATAGTCTGATGGTTTAGTGCATAGTGCAACCCAGCGGATTAATTGGTACTACTTAATTAAAGGACTGTCTATATCATACACAACACATTGCAATAGCTCCGGGGAAACTGACAGCGGGCGCAAGGTAATCTGACAATTGCCCGTGTGGTAAACCCCTTGGTTTTCCAATTCACAGGGATAAATATAAATATCCTATCTATCTAATTGGGTTATGTTAGCTTGTATAGGCTGGAAGTGTCCATAATCAACATTTAATTCTCACCCTATGGTTGTAATTATTTTGTACCGTTAATTGCCAGGTTGTTGTTTTTTTGCATAGTATACTCATAAGTGTCAGCTCGCATGAAACTGTCAATAATCAACATAAAAACCTCATTTCAGCTTCCTCGAGATGTTCGAGCCCCGCGAGTCGATTGCTGCCCACAAGTGGTTGTTTTCGACGCACAAGTTCAACGAGAATCAGCCGCCCGCCATCTTGGCCTGGAACACAGTGGAAGACATATTGAGGGAAAAGCTCAGTGAGAATTATAAACTCGTGAGTTTTCTCTTTGTGCTTCTTCTTCCTAAACTGTTTCTACCACTAGGTGTTGCACTAAGTACCAACTCTTTAATATTCCCACCACTAGGGATTGTACTGAGCTTTATATCTTTATTGTCTTTCCAATGGTTTTGTTTTTCTTAGCACTATGTCCTCAATTTATTAATTACTAGGTGTTGCACTGAGCATTAACAACATAATAATAAAACTACATTAACTTTCTTATGACATCACATAACGATTTATGACATCACAGGTGGCAGATGAATACACTGCACTGGACACGACAGGTGATGGAAAAATATCTCGATCACATTTGCGAAGAATCATCAATCGATACGCCCTCCCTGTCTCTGATGAGCATTTTAACAAGTCAGTTCTGTTAACTGCCACTACACTTGTATGTATATGTACACATGTGTCTTAATGTCAATAAATGTCACAGACAGGCAATCTTCAGATCACCTCGCGCCCACCATCGGGTTACCAGAGCTCTTGCAGTATGTTGTTTATGATTCACATGTTCCTTTAATTTGGTAGAACCAATTAGTCCACTGGGTACAGGCAATGTCCGTAAAGTTCCTTGCCCAAAGACACAACCGACTAGCTAGCGACCAGTTTCGAATCTGCAACCTTTCGATTGAAAAGCGACGCACTTAACCACCAGACTAAGTGTTCGGGAACGGGTTTCTTAAAATTTTAACTTCCATTTTAACTTCCAACTCCCATGTCCCACCAGGATGTGGTCTGCATGTGAGGACTCGTCAGGAAGCCGTGTCAGTTTCTCCCAGTTCCTCGACAACCTAGGAATTGAGGTGAAGCCGGGTGACATGGAGGGGGACGAGCACCCAGGATCTTCGACGAGAGCAACGACCGGGAAGTGAAGAGAGTCAACGACCAGATGGGATAGGTGGGTGCAAGAGGATAGGATATTTATGTTTATCCTCGGGGATAGGGAAAACCACCGGGGGTGTACCACGGCGGCGAAGTCGTCAGATAACCTCGCGCCCACCGTATGGGTTAACCGGAGCTAATTGGTAATGTGTTGTATAAGTTGAGAGCATTCCTACAATTTAGTGATGAACCCAATATCCAGCTGGGCTTAGGCAGATGTCTGGTTAACATGCTCTGCCTAAGAACACAAATCGATTAGCTAGCGACGAGATTCGAACCTGCATTCCTTTGGTTAAAAGGCGAGGCACTCACCCAACAAACTAATCTGTCATGCATACCCTCATGGTAGAAAACAACCTTCCACGACAGGATAAACGAGATCGACAAAATTGACATGAGACACACCAACCTGCTCTCTGCCACCGAGGTCATTCGGAGATTGAAGGACAGGATGGCTCAGCAAGACACCGGTATCCGCAAGTCGTTTCTCAGGTTCACAAAGTCGGGCAAAGCAAGGCTGATGAAAAGAGACTTTAGAATGGTAAGGATGTGATTTATTAAACTTGTTTTTTTTAATAAGAGATGTGATTTATCGATCTTAATTGTTTAATGACTTTAAAAATTACTTGTTTTTTTTGGTTAGGATGTAATTTATCAATTTGGGCATGGTAACTTGTTTTTTTTTTAATAAGAGACGTAATTTATCAATTTAACTTTTAGTAACTTAAATAGTTACTTGTTTTTTTTTGGTAAGAGATGTAATTTATTAATCAGGGTATGGTAACTTGTGTTTGATTGGTAATTAAGCATGTCCTAATGACTGTCGTTTTGCTGTTTTTTTTGCCGTTTTCTGAATTTTTAACAAAGGTCCTGCTTCGTGTTTTAATTAGGGAAACAAAAACTAAACTGGATTTAATTCAACCGGGGTATGGTAACTTGTTTTATGTAAATAAATATTTAGCAACATGTTTTTGCATTGTCCTTTGCAAATTAGAATAAAATCTAAAAATTACCAGTTCTGGAATTTATACCCCCTTCAAAAACTTGGAACCTTGGATAAAACGACTTTTCAACATAATTTTTTTTATGTTTCTTCATTTACATTAATTAGATGCACGTTATAAATGTTATTTTTAAATTAATAAAACAATATGAAAAGACAGTTGTAAAATACAGTACCATAAATAAAATTTCGAAAACGATGATTACAGGGATAGGAATAGACATTCATGTTTATCTCCGTGATTGGGAAAACCAAGGGGGTTAACACACAGGCAATCGTCAGATCACCTCGCGCCCATTGTCAGACTACCAATGCTATTGCAGTGTGTTGTATATGATTTAAACGTTCCTTCAATTTGGTAGAACCCACTAATCCGTTGGGTTCAGGCAATGTCCGTGCCTTGCCCAAGAACACAACCGACGAATTAGCGACCAGTTCGAATCTGCAACCTTTTGGTTAAAAGGCGCCGCACTAAACCGCCAGACTAACCGGTCGGATCATTATGAGTTTGAAATTACCAATACAAATTTTTCCTTGTCGCAGATATTAAATGAAATGGGTCTTCGTATGGAGGATTCACAATTCCAAGAATTATTAAAACTTCTGCGTTTTAATGGAAAGGGATTGCTCTATTCTGACTTCATTGAATCCTTTCAAGACCCCAGACCAGAGGGTATGGGTAAGGTAAGATTTCTATGTGTATTACAGTTATCTTGTTTCTATGGATTGCATTGTGTGTTATGTATTGTAGTTTTTAGTTTTGCAATCAAAATGTTGAGGTTTTTTAATTAAAACAGAATAAAAATATTCGAAATGGGTACCGGTATCCATATTTAATATACTTTGTGGGACAAAACAAAGGGCATTATAACACAAGGGAACTTAACCCCTTTTTCATGCCAAAAATAACATGGTGGCAGTAATCTTTCATAGCTTGCAGCAACGATGGTCCAATAAAACTAACCAACCCATACCTGCCACAGGAATTAGAGAGAGCAGGCAACCATACAGTTAATCCAACCAATGTTCGCTACATGACTGCTCAGGAATGCTATGAACAACTGCTGGAAAGAATGAGGCAGAATTTTGGGGTAAGTCTCTGTTTTAATCCAGATTTTTTTAATTTCTTTAAAAATACATTGTTATTGGATGTTTTTTGTTTGCTTGTAAGTGCTGAATCTATATGTAGCGATATAGCGAACATGGGCTATGCAGTTCAGGGACTGTATTGCCAGAATGAAAGAGAGTCACTAAGAACAGGACTTAAACTAGTGACCTAATAACTCTACACTATATTGAATAAAACTGGAATAAAGAACATCTAGTTCATAAACACGTAAAAGGCCTCTATAGTGTTTTATGGTGTTTGCTTCATACAGCATGATCAAGAGCCTACAGTGTTCAACTGTCACTAGCCAGTAGTTTGTTGATTTAAAACCAACTGATAGTGTTCAGAAGTTAATTTAAACCAGTAAATGAATGGGTATTTATGACACTGTTACATATCTGATATCTCAGCATAATGTAATCCAATGATTGGCATAATAATACTTCTGTGTTTTAGGATATTCATTCATGTTTATCTTCGTAAATGGGAAAACCTAGGGGGTTAACAAACGATCAATCGTCAGATTACCTCGCGCCCATCGTCGGGTTACCGGAGCTATTGCAGTGGGTTGTATATGATAGACACGTTCCTTCAATTTGGTAGAACCCATTAATCCGCTGGGTCCAGGCAATGTTCGTAAAGCGCCTTGCCCAAGGACACAACCGTCTAGCTAGCAACCAGTTTCAAACCTGGTAACTGGATAATCAAACTAAAACTTTCTAGAGCGTACGCAGCGCGTTCTACAAAGTGGATGACGACCACGATGGAGTTTTAACGGCCGCCGAGTTCCGGAGATTGCTCGATAACTTCATGTTCATCATCACAGGTGCAGAAAAATAAAGTCTATGATATTAAATTAGATACATATCTAACATTGTTTATACATTAATACACAAATAGGGCTGTAAATCAGTTAATGTTACCGATTTGTTGTTATTTAAAAAATCAATGAATAGTTATCTCTATGTATGATGCACAAAAAGCATTTCAAATTTATGTTTTTAACTCTTTCACTCCCGGCTAAATGCATTAATTCAAACATGCTGTCCCGCAGTGTTTTTTACAATTTTTGGTCATTTTCAAATTAGCACAGTTTTTTAAAAGTTTTTGCTATGATTTAATATTTAGTATGTTTGGAAAGATAATTTACCCCTCTTTTAAACAAGCCGCTTACCTAGAATCTACTTCCAATAAAGAATATATTATTTAAATTTTAGTGAACACCACTTTATATGTAAAGAAAATTCTGCTCAACTTTGACAAATTTGAGGTGCACTGACAAACGAAATACTCACTAATTATTGGTATGTCCAAATGATATTGATCGAATGAGCCATAGCTGAGGTCTCTACCATTACGCATTGCGGAGAAATCGTTTTTTAGATTTGCACCTATTTATGTGGAACGCGGGATACTATGTTTTTAGATATATCGCGAGTTGGGACGCAAAGAGTTAATTAAACACTGGCCTATCCTTTTAAATTTCTCAACATACTGACATTACTATGACATCACACATACAATACCATTATTATGACATCACGATGACCACTACCATGGCAATGCTCAGATGAAACCTTCCATGAGTTGTTGAAGATGTTGGGGATGACCAAACGATCCTCGCTTTCCTACCACGACTTCCTGCATAAGTTTGAAGTGGTTGACAAGGAAGAGGGCCATCCCTGGTTGAACTCACAACACAGGTTTGTTGAGCATGAAGTGTAATTTCGTGAGCTATTGCAGTGTTTTGTGTATGATTCATATTCCTTTAATTTGGTAGAACCCACTAATCCGCTTGGTTCAAGCAATGATCGTTAAGTGCCTTAACCAAAGACACAACCGACTAGCTAGCCACCAGTTTCAAGTCTGCAACCCTTCGGCTGAAATGCCACACAGTTAATTACCAGACTTATTTGTCAGATTAATATACATGGAAGTTTATAAAATAAATATCCACAAGAAACCCAATAATGGCATCATCCGTTCTAAGGATAATCTATGAATCTATAGTCTATCCAAAGTGTGACCCAAAAAATCTTAAGGCAGAGTGTACCGGTACACATCACCCCACTAATCCATGGCCACTGAATTTATCTTGATTGAGATATCCATAAATTAAAAAAAAATTCCACAATCAACCAAATAACGGTCATCCCCCCTGTGACATCACAAACCCTATTATCCAGATACAACCGACCACGCACGGCTACCGAGCTCGCAGCAGATCAGGTTCACCAGTGTCTGTGTTTGAAAGCAGAGCAAGCGTGGTCCGATCTTGCGAAGGCATTTCAGAACTTTGATTCAGATGGAAACGGAATAATAAGAAAGAAGGAACTAAGATCTGTGTTGTACAGGTGAGGTATATTGCAATGGTTATTTTGGGCAACTGTGACAAAATCTTGTTTTTTTACCTGTAAGGGTATTTATTAGCTATCGTTGGCCCCTGGATGTGATTTTTGTGGCCCATGAGCTTTCAGAGTATTGATTTAATTTGTATTTTTGTAACTGTCAGTAATGTAAAACAAGTATAGCATATTTTAATAGTCGGAAGATTAGGTATATTATTATTAGGTATTGTCATATTAGTAGCTACGAAAACTTGACTGTGAGTACAAGGTGTTTTTCGATACTTCTGGAAAAGCTTGGCTTTTTTCAATATGATTTAATAAATCATCTATGTCAGCGTGGTCCAACCATATGGATATAATTTTTGTGGCCAGCGAGCTTTCACAGTACTGTATTGATTTAATTTGTAAATTTGTTACAGAAATTTTATTTAATAAAGTGTAGCATCTTTGCAAGACTCGTGTAAATCAAACTAGACTTTTCACGTGAAAGATATTACGACTATAAGAGTTCCTTGTTATGTCACGAAAATGTTTATTAAATGATAACTTCTCGCCAGTACAGTATTAGTTCACAGTGTGTGATAATTTAGCAATGCTTGTAGTGAAATAGTCTGTGGTGATGGCACAATGGTTAGGCTGTTGCTCTTATAATCATTTTGTTGGAAAGGCCCGCAAGCCCGTTTTTGTAAAATGGTCAAAAAGAAAAAAAGTAGTTCAACCACGCTGTTCTATGTAATTAACTGGGTTCCATATACCGTATAAGAACACTTTCTAAAAATTCTTTTACTTCACAGATTCATTCTTCCTATATCCCAAGCCGAGTTTAACAAACTATGGAGTCGATATGATGAGGAGGGTAAGGGGTACATTAGTCACCAGGACTTCACCCGGAAACTCGGGGTTGGGTTCACAAAGGGGGATAACCTGGGTGAGAATTTTTTATCTGAAAAGAGTTTGTTTTATTTCTGTTTTTTTAAATTATTGTCCAACTGATCAACTGGACTGTTAAACTGCTCAGGTAAGTAGTGAGGATGATTCTGTTCTTGTGCAAAGTATAAACGTTGTCCATAGCAGGGGTGAATAAGCAAAAACTGTGGCAATGTCTTTATTTTGTCTACAACTTCGGTAACTCAACTATAAGCACAATATTAAAGATGACGGTTAGGGCAGGATATTCATGTTTATCCCCATGAATGGGAAAACCAAGTGGGTTAACACATGGGCAATCGTCAGATCACCTCGCGCCCATCATCAGGTTACCGTAGCTTTTGCAGTGTGTTGTGTATAATAGACACATTCCTTTAATTTGGTAGAACCCACTGGGTCAGATTTCAGACAATGTTCGTTAAGTGCCTTGTACAAAGACACAACTGACTAGCTAACAACCAGTTTCAAACCTGCAT
>CH002372.1:212721-229746 GCA_000149265.1 Ciona savignyi
GAAAAGCGACACACTAAACCACAAGACTAACCAGTGGGACAAAGGGTCTAAAAGTTGGTTAGGGTTTTTTATATTAAACCAAAATTTTCGTCTACATGTCAGGGGTATTGTCAGGTGAGCCGATATGATGTTTAAACGTGGGTGAGGGATAACGGATATTAAAGTAATGTTCCTTATACCGGTGCCACCATGGACCTTCCCATATAAATGTCTAAGGGGAGTTAAAACTTGGGTCATAAATATTACCTGGTATTTCAAAGGATTGCAAGGCACCAGTAGAAAGATGGTGGATGAGAATGATGACAACGTATTAGCTCATCACCTGCTACAGCAAGCCAAACACGAGGAGATAGCTCTTAATCAGATCAAGTATTCCCAACACCTCTCGGCTGAAACTGTGGAGAAGGAATTGAAGTGAGTTTTATGTTAGAACAAAGTTAAAAATCTCTTTAACTTGATTCTGTATTGTTTGCCCATTTTATGCGGGCATAGGCATAGCGCCAGCGGCAGGTCTGGCACGTTAAGGGATTTTGACCGGCCCGCAGACTGTATCTAACCATACCCTGTATTTAAGATATTATACACTATTCAAGTAATAATCTGGCCCACCAAGAACTTCATTTTCCCACATCTGGCCTGTCAACTAGAGAAGTTGCCCACCCCTGGATTAATGGTACTATTTAGGAGTTAAAAATTTAATATTTAACTTTCAGATCTATTTTGTGAGATTGAATGTCACAAATGTGGTTATAACTTAATTAGAAGCTTTTTCTACTTACAGATTACATAACTTTAAAGTCAAAGTAAATAACTCAAACAACCCGACTATGAGTTTAATGTTCACGAAACATTAAATGTTTTGGAAAACTTGATTGTAAGCACAAGGGGCATAATAACCGTCTGTGAGCACAAAAGGCATAAAACCCATATATCCACATATAAACCCACCATTTTCACCCAGGGACCGGTTCCGGGAATACTACGCGGATTTCGACAAGGGGTTCAGGCAACTGGATAAGAACAGAGACGGCTACATAACATTGGCCGATCTTCAGAGGGTTCTTCTGCAACTAAACTATTTCCTTGATGACCAACAGGTAGTATAGAATAATTATATTTATCCCTTAACGAGTGTATTGTGTATGATTCACACGTTTATTCAATTTGGTAGAACCCATTTATCCGCTTGGTTCAAGCAATTTCTGTTAAGTGTCATGTCCAAGGACACAACCGACCAGCTAGTGACTGGTTCCAAATCTGCAACTTTTCGGTTGAAAGGCTTCGCACTAAACCTTCAATCTAACCAGTTGGAGGTATTGGGTTTGGAGAAAAATATTAAGGTAGAAAGAATATAGAACGTAAATATGCTTAGTGTAATTAAAGCTGATAGTTTCTTCTGACATTAGTGGAATTTTATTTGAGAGGATTTTTTTTTTGCGCCTAACCCTCTCTTAAAGACAGCTCCCTTTACCGCACTCTTTCCGTTTTTTTTACAACAGTATCGTTTTTGCCTAGGTTTAATCAGCTATATTTAGTTATATCCGTTTTCTTTCAAACGACGTGTTTTAATGACTGTTCGTTTTGAAGTTATTTTTCTTTTCCTGTGCCTAATTTTGCTTTTCTTTCCATAAATTAATACTGGGGCAAAAAATAAATAAACTAAACAAACCAAAAGCAAAGTAAATTATTTTAAATCCTGTTCGTTTTGCCATCTTTTCCGTTTCTCTGTCGTGATTATATTCCTTTTCCTGTGTCGTAAAATATATTCGTTTCCCATTTTTAAAAACTGGGGCAAAAAAAACTAAACTAAACTAAACTAATCCTCCACAGTTTATTGAGCTCCTTCGACGACTTGGCCTTCCAACCACGAAAGCAAAATTGTCGTATTTCGACTTTCTTCGCGCTATCGATGATGGGCGTGCTTCGAAATATGGTCGCCGTGACGCAGTGGGCCGAGAACCGGTGACATGGCAATCCTTTGAACACCTCACCGTAGACAAAGCAGTGGAAAAGTTGAAGGATCGCGTCACAGTCAACTATGATAGCTTAAACGCGGTAAGTGGTTTGTAATTTTACTGGAAACATTACTGGAAAGAACCCAGCGGATTAAGGGGTTCTAATAAATTGAAGGAACGTGTAAATCATATACAACACACTGCAATAGCTCCGGTAACCCGATGGTGGGCACGAGGTGATCTAACGATTACCTGTGTGTTAACCCCCTTGGTTTTCCCATTCACAGGGATAAACATGAACATCCTATCCTACCATTACATTCCTTCAAATTTCCTCATTTTTTCTAGGCGTTCCGTGCATTTGACCGATTACAAACCGGCTTGGTGAAAGTGGCCGATTTCCGACGCTTGCTGGACAACTTCTGCTTCAAATTAACCGACAAACAATTTCGCGCAGTGCTTATCAAATGCAGGATTACAGGAGGAACAATGGCTTCGAGTAAAATGATCAACTGGATTGTGTTTCTGCAGGATTTCTCTCAAATCAAAGATGTGGTGAGGAACTAACTTGTTTGTTAATTTTTACACATGGGCAATCGTCAGATCACCTCCCGCCCACCATCGGGTTACCGAAGCTATTTCAGTGTGTTGCATATTTCACATGTTCCTTAAATTTAGTAGAACCATTAATTCTCTGGGTTCAGGCATGTAAGTTGTTGTTGATTCACACGCTCCTTCAATTTAGCTAGCGACCAGTTTCGAACCTGCAACCGTTCGGCTGAAAGGCGACACACTAAGCCACTAGACACAATTCTGTCAGACTAGTGGTTACAAAGAAAGTCTTGAATTCCAGTATTATGTACTAATTGATCCCTTTGATTGACATTTTACAGATTGATTAATTGACCTGATTGATTGACATTTTATAGATTGATTGACCGACATTTTATAGAAACTAAAAGAATGGGGGGATTTTGTGGGTAAACTGGCGCCTCCGCAAACCCCACAAGAGCTCCCTCTGGAGGATGTTGAGGACAGAATCTCGGAAGTGATAGCGGCTCGACATTTTGGGATGTCGCGGGATTTTGCCGATGTAGATTACGCAAAGATATTCGTCGTGTCCAAAGAAGATTTCAGGGAAATTTTGAATCGACATGTCATGAGACTGACAGATAGTCAGGTGCGTAATGTGATTATAGTTAACCTACACTGGTTTATGGGTGGGTCCACGGTAGCTCCGCGACCAGGAATGTAGGCCATGATACATTACATTAGTATGGGAGGGTCCATGGTAGCCCCAGGACCAGGAATGTAGGCCATGATACATTACATTAGTATGGGTGGGTCCATGGTAGCCCCAGGACCAGGAATGTAGGCCATGATACATTACATTAGTATGGGTGGGTCCATGGTAGCCCCAGGACCAGGAATGTAGGCCATGATACATTACATTAGTATGGGTGGGTCCATGGTAGCCCCAGGACCAGTAATGTAGGTCATGATACATTACATTAGTATGGGTGGGTCCATGGTAGCCCCAGGACCAGGAATGTAGGCCATGATACATTACATTAGTATGGGTGGGTCCATGGTAGCCCCAGGACCAGTAATGTAGGTCATGATACATTACATTGGTATGGGTGGGTCTATGGTAGCACTGGGACCAGGAATGTAGGCCATAATGCATTACATTAGTATGGGCGGGTCTAGGATAGCCATGGGACCAGAAATTTAGACCATGATACATTACATTAGTATGGGTGGATCCATGGTTGCCTCGGGACCAGGAATGTAGGCCATGATACATTACATTAGTATGGGTGGGTCCATGGTAGCCCCGGGACCAGAAATTTAGACCATGATACAATACATTAGTATGGGTGGGTCCATGGTAGCCCAGGGACCAGAAATTTAGACCATGATACAATACATTAGTATGGGTGGGTCCATGGTAGCCCTGGAACCAGAAATTTAGACCATGATACATTACATTAGTATGGGTGGGTCCATGGTAGCCCAGGTACCAGAAATTTAGACCATGATACAATACATTAGTATGGGTGGGTCCATGGTAGCCCTGGAACCAGAAATTTAGACCATGATACAATACATTAGTATGGGTGGGTCCATGGTTGCCCTGGGACCAGAAATGTAAGCCATGATACATTACATTAGTATGGGTGGGTCCATGGTAGCCCAGGGACCAGAAATTTAGACCATGATACAATACATTAGTATGGGTGGGTCCATGGTAGCCTCGGGACCAGGAATGTAAGCCATGATACAATACATTAGTATGGGAGGGTCCACTGTAGCTTCAGGACCAGAAATTTAGGCCATAGAAGGCTCATTACTTCAGCGCCCCAGGCTAACATGGATCCCAACCTTTTTTGGTCACGGACTAATTCCAAACCAACCCGAGTCTTTGAGGACTTAAAGAACAATAATAAAAGGCATTAAAAATAAAGTCTACTGTAGTACAGTAGAATTTGCTGCAGATTAAATTTTAGGCTCCTTGTAATTAAATAAAACGATATTTATTACATCCCACTCTCCAGGAAAGCATGAATTACTCCACTACCTATTCTAATATTACACCATATTAAAAATTAAAGTGTGCGCAATGAGTAGAAAACATTCAATGTTTTATGGAAGCCTATTTGCGGTTATAGGATTCTGTCGTAAGGCGCTTGGAACTTTTTAAATCCTTCCGTCTCAGATTGGGAATTTAGCCTTTGGGTTGGAAAACACTGCATTAGGTAATAGTCGGTAGTTCTGTCTAATTTTCAGATCAAATTCAGCACAAGATTATTTGGTTATATCATTATTATTGATAATTCCTTTGATATATTGATAAACACAAATCAACAACTGGAAATTACGAAAGACTAACAGCAAAAGTCACACACCATAACTGTGTAACGTCTAAATACAGAACAGCTACTGGCAGGCCAGCACAGCGATTGTAAAATGGAATGCAATTGCCTTTAAAACAGGAAGTTATTTTACAAAAAAAATCAGTTTTTTACGGTGCAATTAAACAAACAACTGGTACAAGTGCAACTACAACAAGACTGTGTTTATGATACAACTAAAATAAAAACAAGGCACCACACTTCTAGGGTAATTTGAAGGGGAATGTAGGCACAGGTGGATTGCATGATAATGTTCTTACAAGGTTGTAGCTGTTTTGAAGAAAAATTAATTTAAAAAATATCAAAATCACAACAGCTAAAAATTAAAAACCACAGAAATAAAAGATTGGCGTAGCATACTATATCCGGTATACATATGCGACAATACAGTACTTGTGATGTAATTAATAAAATTGAAACTTTGTTGCTGGTTATACCTACTTTGTGACAGCAATAAGTCGAGTATGTAATGGTTGTCATATAAGCCGGTTTTTAACCGGTTTAAACCAGCAAAAGCTACAACTAAGTTAACATACACCATTTACAAGCACGGAAGTTACAATGAATCAAGTAAACAAGCTTAAGTATATTTATGAACCGCCATGGTCTAGCATTTTTACAGAAGTAATTTGTATATTAACAACATTTTTTATGCAGATTCCAAATAATTCAAAAGATATTATGATTGAAAAAATGTTTTTTTTAAGAAAACCCAATCAAGGTTTCTCATTATTACATTGTTTTTTTTGATGATTTCTTAAAGCATCACCACGATTGAACTTTTTTTTACATATCGTACATTCGAATGGTTTTTCTCCAGTGTGCATTCTATGGTGTATTTTAAAACATCCCTTTCGACTGAAGGTTTTTTCGCAAAACTCACATTTGTATGGTTTCTCTGTACTGTGAACTACTTGGTGCACTCTTAAGTTATTTCTTCGACCAAATGACTTATCACATATATTACAATGAAAGGGCTTTTCATCAGAATGAATGCTTTGGTGTAATTTAAGAGCATCACTCCGATTAAATGATTTATCACAGATGTCACATTTGTGGTTTTTCTCTGCTGTATGAATTTTTTTGTGTTTGATTAAACCACTACTATCCCTGAACTTTCTTTCACAAATGTCACAGGTCTTGGTTTTTTCTCCACTGTGAGTTCTGAAGTGCGACCTTAAACCACTCCGTTCTTTAAACAACCTTTCGCACACATTACATTTGTACGGCATTTCCCCAGTATGACTTCTCATGTGCGCTTTTAAAGTATCAGCTTGTGTGAACTGTTTATTGCACACAGTACATTTAAAATGTTTATGATCACTGTGAGTCCTTCGATGTTTTGAAAGAAGACTAGTTTGCCTAAAAGTTTTATCGCAGATTTCGCATTTGTAAGGTCGTTCTCCAGTGTGGGTTCTTAGGTGTACTGTCAAGCTATAAGACACACGGAACGTTTTGTCACACAGATTACAGCTGTAGGCCTTTTCTCCGGTGTGGATTCTTTGGTGTCTTTTTAATTGTATAAGTTGAACAAACGCTTTATCACACACGTCACATTCAAAAGGTTTCTCTCCAGTATGAATTCTTATGTGTGTGTTCAAAGCACCAGTTCCACTGAACGTTTTTTCGCACATATAACATTTGTAGAGTTTTTTTCCAGTGTGAATTGTTCGATGTCTGTTTAAAACTGATGATTTATTATAGGACTTTTCACAAAAATCACATTTGTAAGGTTTTTTTCCCGTGTGGGTTCTGATATGTTTCAAGACTAAACTCGTAGAATCAAATTCCAGTTTACAAATGTTGCATTTGTTAATGTTGGGTTGGCCTTCAAACTCCGTCCCTTGTTTTTTCGTTTCAATCTCCGACATCTTATTTTAATGATTTATTTCGTCAATTAAACAAAAACTTATCGTACCTGTGTACCTGTATTACCTAAAGGGATAAAAAATAATTAACCAATACAAACTAAATGGTTGTTGATTACTTGTAGATGTATGTAAAGATTACATATTGTTGATTGCAATTTATTTAAACCTACTGCACCATTCATTTACTAACAGAAAACTTGGAGGTCAAAAATAACAACACCTCACAAAATGAATAAAACTTTGATCCAATAGTTCAATCACAAACTTTCATTTACAAAATTCACTTTGACACACTTTTCATTTATAAAGTTACTCTTCAGTGTGTAATCTGTAATGTGCTTTTAAGGTACTAGCATTTATAAACAGTATATTACATATCGCACATTTATAATGCTTTTCTTCATAATGAAACGTTTTAAGCCAATCCAAATTACAATCTTGATTAAGTGATTTAGTACTGATATCACATTTGCTTGATTTTGTTTCGGTATTTAATTTTGGGTTTGATTTCAAATATGCAGAGTTCTTGTTGACATCACGTTTTGGATGTTTCTCCTTATCGTGAAGTAGTTTGTGTTTTTTTAAATTACCGGCTCTACTGAACAATTTTTCGCAGACATCACATTGAAAAGGTTTCTTTCCAGTATGGATTCTCAAGTGTGTTGTTAAATTTCCAGCTTCATTAAACGATGCATCACATATTTCACATTTGTAAGGTTTCGCTTCAGTGTGCAGTCTAACATGTTTCATCAACAAACTAGCTCGATTGAATGATGCTTTACAAATCTTACATTGAAAAGGCTGCTCCCCTGTATGCAGTCTTAAGTGTCTTTCGAAATTCAAACCTTTATCAAACCATTTTTTACACACAAAACATTTGCAATGTTTTCCTTTAGTGTGAAGTAATTTGTGTTTTTTCAAGGTACTAGCTTGACTGAACATTTTTTTACAGACATCACATTCATAAGATTTTTCTCCAGTGTGAACTCTCAAGTGTGTTGTTAAATTTCCAGCTTCATTATTTGTTTCCAAATTTTTCTCTGTATTAAACAATGTATTGCACAGATTACTTTTGTCAAGTTTCTCTTCAGTGTGAATTCTCATGTGTTTTCTTAAGGTAGCACCTCGATTAAACGATTTATGACAGACATCACAAGTGTAATGTCTATCTCCAGTGTGAATTCTCAGGTGTGTTTTTAACTGACTAGCTTGGCTGTGTGTTTTATTAGACACATCGCGTTTATAAGGTTTCTCTTTAGCATGAAGTATTTTGTGCTTTTTCAATGTACTACCTCGAGTAAATGATTTTTTACAGATGTCACATTGAAAAGGTTTTTCTCCAGTGTGAATTCTTAGATGCGTTTTTAAATTAACAGCTTCATTGAAGGATGTATTACATACTTCACATTTGTAGGGTTTTTCACCAGTATGAAGTCTTGTGTGTTTTCTTAAGGTACCAGATAGATTAAACGATTTATTACACACATTGCATGTGTAAGGTTTTTCGCCAGTGTGAATTCTTTTGTGTGCTATTAGATGAACAGCTTGACTATGTCCTTTGTTACACACATCACATTTATAAGGTTTCTCTCCACTGTGGAATTTTAAATGTCTTTTAAAACTTCCACTCCATTTAAACGATTTTCCACAGACATCACAGTGATAAGATTTTTTTCCAGTGTAAATTCTGGGATGTGTTTTCAAATTTTTCTCTTCATTAAACAATGTATTACGCAGAGTACTTGTGTCAAGTATCTCATCAGTGTGAATTCTCATGTGTTTTCTTAAGGTAGCACCTCGATTAAACGATTTATGACAGACATCACAAGTGTAAGGTCTATCTCCAGTGGGAATTCTCATGTGTGTTTTTAACTGACTAGCTTGGCTATGTGTTTTATTAGACACATCGCGTTTATAAGGTTTCTCTTTAGCATGAAGAACTTTGTGGTTTTTTGAAGTACTAGCTTGATTGAACGATTTATCACAGATATTGCGTCGCTTAGGTTTACCAGCACAATGCAATTTTATGTGTGTTTTTAAGTTTGCAGTTCTAGTAAAGGATTTATCACACCCATCACATTTGTACATTTCCCTTACGCTGTGAATTAGTTTGTGGCTTTTCAATGTACTACCTCGAGTAAACGATTTTTTACAGATGTCACATTGAAAAGGTTTTTCTCCGGTGTGAATTCTTAGATGCGTTTTTAAATTTACAGCTTCATTGAAGGATGTATTACATACTTCACATTTGTAGGGTTTTTCACCAGTATGAAGTCTTGTGTGTTTTCTTAAGGTACCAGATAGATTAAATGATTTATTACACACATTACATGTGTAAGGTTTCTCGCCAGTGTGAATTCTTTTGTGTGCTATTAGATGAACAGCTTGACTATGTCCTTTGTTACACACATCACATTTATAAGGTTTTTCTCCAGTGTGGATTCGTGAATGTCTTTTTAAACTTTCACCCCCTTCAAACGATTTTCCACATACATCACATTTGTAGGGCTTTTCTTTGCTTTCTTTCTCAGCTTTCTTGGATGTTCCAATTCTTGTAAACTTAAGAACAAGTTTCTCTTTATTTTCAATCCTAACTTCAGACATCACCTTTCAGGTTACCTTCTATTGCATAAACATCAAGGGACAAACTTATTCTGACATCCTGAAAATAAAATGCAATGTTAAAAAACATAACTTATGGCTAAGCAAAGCATCACACTTTTTGTCGTTTATAAACAGACATCAAAAATACATCAGGTTAAAGCCAATCAACTTTTATCCCTATTCCAAATATCAATTAAAAGTATTCACAAGCGATATTTTAAAAGTTTTGCCTATACCCTTTACCAAAGTTGATCTAAACTTAAGCTGGTGATAAAAGCATGTACGAGCATATTGTGATTTGGTGATTAAACGATTAAACAGTGTATAGTTGAAATAACCCTACAAAGAATGTCACACTTCTGTATTATTGCCTTTAAGGATTGAATCTGATACCAAAGTTTTCGGAGTTAGCAAATGTACTAACTGCAACTCTTTGACCGTCAAAACATTCGCCATAAAATGCAATCTGCGCTGCAATTTTAATACAACTATTGTTGTTAAAACTTGATTGTTTTAAGAGTTATTTTATACTGGATGAATGAAAATGAAGAAAATAAATTTAAAGCATGGCCCTAATAACAACGATCTTAAATATTGTTTCAAGTATTAAAAAATAGCAAATATCCACTGCATTAAAGTTTAAATTACTAAGAACAAACATCTTGTCTGATAAAACATCGATGCTCAAAATGACGTTTGAAAAATAACTATACGAACTGAAGTTTTTTTATAAAAAATGTAGCGTTTTAGATCGTACCCATAAATCAATTTAAACTAATTTAACATTAAGGATTTGTAATGTTAAGTTATTTACTCTTCTTCTAAACCCTATTATGGTCTAATAATGTGTTGTTTTTTATTTGTATTAAATAGGCATGGATGTGATTAAATAGTCGTGGGTACGATTTACAATTCGCCTCAAAGTTTGTTATCTACACGTGCGAAAAAAACACTTTTTAACCGGGCTTGTGACAGGTTGAAAAAGGTAGTAAACTGTGTTTGGTTTCTACGTTCGTATATTGCCCACAAATCATTTTTTCCTTTTTTGGTGAGCGATTCTCTTGTTTTAAACTGTTAAGTTAGCGTTTTAAAGGCGTCGCACTAACCCACAAGCTACTACAAATACAAGTAATTAAAGAAACTGCCTATTCAAACTAATAATACATGGTAAATGTTGACACCAATCGTTAATCCTAATTTACACGCCTTAAGCTATTGGTGGGATTGTTGCAGTGCGCGCTTTTCAGTTGAAAAAAGAAGTCAACTATACCAATCTTCAACCCTTATACGGGTTTTCCCCATAGGTGCAACCCGACTTAAATCAATAAACTTTACACCAATAATGAAGTGTGAACCATGTAGTTGATCCATTTGAAAATTTTAGGTAATAACAATAGGGGAATTTCCAAGTGTCCACTGCTTTGAGCATTTTCAAAGCTTAGAGCCCCGATGTTAATTAGAACTTTTTAAACTTCATTAAACTTGTTTTGGATTTCGTATAGGATATACATGTTTATCCCCATGAATCGAAAAACCACGGGGCTTTACACACGGGCAATCGTCAGATTACCTCGCGCCCTCCGTCGGGTTACCGGAGCTATTGCAGTGTGCTGTATATGATAAACACGTTCCTTCAATTTAATAGAACCCATTAATTCGAGTCTGGGCAATAAATTTAGTGGATTTATTAAGTAAACTCATGAAGGCGACTCGGGTGACATTTAAAACGAAATTGTACAAATTAATTTATAAGACACACAGGGTTTTAAAAACAAGTATAAAAGGTATAACTGCATTATTTCTAATTCTAGTGGGCAGGGTTAATACAGGATGCACTGAGAAAGAGGTACCGTTGTCCGACCTGTTAGTCTGGTGGTTTAGTGCTAAGCCTTTCAACCGAAAGGTTGCAGGTTCTGAACTGGCCACTAGCTAGTCGGTTGTTTCCTTGGGCAAAGCACTTAACAGACTTTGCCTGAACCCAGCGGATTAATGGGTTCTACTAAATTAAAGGAGGGTGTTAACCTCCTCGGGTTTTCCCATACACCGGGATAAACATGAATATCCTATCTAGGCAACTATGTGTACACAGTTTAGTTATTGGAAGTGTTGCTGGGTGATTAATGTTTAAAGTCCCCATTTAAAAACAAACAAGCAAAAAGTGTCTCGCTCCAGATCATTAGTGGTTCATTTGATATGATTGATATGGATCAAGGCGGGTAGCACATATGCTGCAGAGTATTTTATATGTCTGTCTGCATATGCGAGTTAGGCTCATATGGAAGTGTCGATTGTACTTTTAACACTCCACATGTACTTAACCTTGTCTAAACTAAACTTAAGTTCACTTTAACTTTAAGTGCCCACTTGACTTTTGAACAACCTCTACTTATCCGTGTTAACATTCCCAAGACATTCATTTAATGTTTAACATTTGTTTGACCTGATATGGTAAAACAGCTTGCATATTTCATTTCCATATAAACAAAGTGAAACATTATATTTATATTTTTCCATAGACCTCACACTTTTTTGTAAATATTATTTTGTATTTCAATAATAACTATTTTTCTCAAAACTGTGTGAGTAAAATACACTAATCCCATTTTTAAAAGGGTTTAAGTTGTACTTTATTTATGTTTTTTTTACATTGTCAAAAGTGATTTTGGTAAAGACTCCAATTCTGTTCTTTTACAACCATCCAATTGCTACACACATAGCTCTATGGGGCATGTCATGTTTGAGAAAGATATGCATTTTATTCTCCAGCACATGTAACCAGCTTACTGCAAATTACCAAAGCTATTGCAGTGTCTTGCTTTACTGGAGATAGTGCTATACCCTTGGGTTCACGTAACATTGGTTAAGTGCAAGTGCACAATCAAACTGTAGACAGCAGCCTTTGACCCCCTACCCTTGACAGTCTGATGTGATATTGAGCTAACTGGCTTGGTATTAAGGGAAATTAAAATTGAAAACATTACCAATGAGTACCTTTATTTGCTTGACAAATGTTGCTACTATGTAACACATTTTATGTGACGTTATTAAATAACATATGGTTTGGGATAAGCCAAATCGAAACGAAAGCTAATCCAAGCGTTAGTGAATAAATATTTACAACAGTTCCGGTATACAAAATCCATTGATTAATTCCATTTACAATGTTCTATATTTAGGCTCCCGAATATTTCCCACCATTCCAATTTACAGTTTCATTTTTTGTTTTTTAAATTAAAGATCAGTAAAAATAAACAACTGATTTCAACCATGAAATTCTAGCACACACACAAGCAATAATTTTGAAGCAAGACAAGACATTTGTAATTTTTTAATTATTGGATGTGAGTATGGTGAACACAATTATTAAACACATATCGAGTTGTGTACATTACAAATCCTTATCGCCGACATCTGTTACAAGCCAACATGACTTACACCAACAACAGCTCATGTAATAATCATTGTCGTGGTAACAATGTGATTTTAAGCATTGTGATCTCACAGACTCGAACAAAAGCAGCTAGTTTCTAACAAGCACTTTAAAAACTATGCAGACAAAGTTAACACTTGAAGAGTGAAGTGAACAAATGAAGAGCAAACTTAAGATTTTTATTACCAGTGTCTTATGTTTTTATCAAAGTTCAGAATTAGATCTTTAAAATAAGAGTTTTTTGGAATGCTACTCTTAAAATGGATAATATTTAGTAGATGTTGCATTTTAAATTATTAAAAAAAAACAGTACAAAATTTTTGATAAAGGAGAAAATATTAAAAAAAATTAGGATATTAGACTTGTAGAATATCAAATTCAGTAATCACTTATACCAACCTAATGTAAAGTCAGCCATGGGCTCAGTAATAATGACACTATCGAACCGCTCGTATGTATAATCCAAATATAATCAATAAAATGTAGTTCTTTAATATAATATAGCAAAACGCAATGGATTGTGGATTCACTGATAGCATAACTCGATATGATGTAAAGCGAATGTGTCCCAGTGGTAAAGCTATTATTAGAAAATTGGAAACCAAGCAGCTTGATGTAAGTTCTGTTCTTTCAAAGGAAGGATTTCTTATTTTTACAAAATTAAACAGAATTAGCATACAGGGAACATGAAGTTAATATATCAAATGTTTATTTTTACCATTTATTAAACCGATTTTGGCTTGGTGCCGTACCACTTATTGCAAAACAGCCTTTCATTACACATAATTGCTTGAAAATACTACCAGTCAAAATGGAGTTTGCAACTGCACTGTGTAATTTCTACATTGTAATAAATACATTTCCATTGATGTACCATTACTAATTTATGCTTAAATTAAGGTCAAGTAACCCCCTCACAGTTTGACAGGTTGTGGGCCAAGCAAGCTGTGAATGAATTCAACAACATTGAATATCGGGAATTCCTCAAGAAATACCAACTCAACAAAGAAGAGAAGTCCAAACAAGATGTCACTGAGGTTTGAAGTTGCTCATCTGTATGAAGTTATGGTTTGGTTGTGAAGCAAGAATTTTTTGGTTCTGTTGACACAATGTATGAAGTGTATGAATATTGACTTCCACAATAGTTAGTGCTCTTCAACTGTAAATATAAACCGTCTGACAGATTAGTCTAGTGGTTAAGTGCGTCGCCTTTCAGCCGAAGGGTTGAAGATTCGAAACTCGCTGGCTAGTCGGTTTGTTCTTGGGCAAGGCACTTAACTTTTAATCCTATGGGTTCTCCTAAATTGAAAACAGTGTGAATTTTATACACAACACACTGCAAAAGCTCCTGTAACCTGACGGTGGGTGCAAGGTGATCTGACAATTGTGTTAACCCTCTTCGTTTTCTTATTGACGGAGATAAACATGAATATCCTATCTTATCCTAAACATATTACTGTGCAACTAAGCAAGCCACTTTAAGTTTTCCATCCTGTGGTATCTGATGAAGTCATATCTGGTTATCTATCTTTTGACACACCCTTTGTTTAAAGGATAAAGCAAGTGGTATACAATTCATTCATTAATATTTATTATTTGATAGAATAAAATATTCATGTTTATACTTGTGAATGGGAAATCCAAAGAAGTTAACACACCGACAATTTTCAGATCACCTCACGCCCACTATTGGGTTACTGGAGCTTTTGCAGTGTGTTGTTTATGATTCACATGTTACTTCAATTTTGTGGAATCCATTAATCTTTCAGTTCAGGCAATGTCCGTAAAGTACCTTGCCCAAGGAAACAACATACTAACCAGCGACCAGTTTCAAACCTGCAACCTTTCGATTGAAACTAAACCACGAGACTAACCGATGGATCTGTTAAAACACTTATTTTGTTAGTGAAAAAACTAAATTAATCCAAACTTAACCTAACACAGACCAGTCAAAGCCAGCCTGTACCAGAAGAGACCATACAACCACCCACCAACCCAACTAGACCCCCAAGCCGTTTGGTAGGTTGTTCACATAGTTTTGTTTTTCTTCTTTTCTTGTTATTAATGCTGATGAAGCAGCAACGTTTTCTGCATTAAAATTTTGCACTTGTTACTGCAAAACATTGTATTGTTAACTGCAAATTATTCTAAAATCAGCTTGATTTCGTAAAACATATAAAACTTCGGTTGTGTCCTGGACCAAATCACCTAGTGGATGGACTTTTAACCCATTGGATAAAAAATATAGCTATTCTGCTGCATATAAAACACATTGTTATAGCTTCAGTTAAACGACTTTAGACATGGTAAGTTGATCTTCCATTGTATGGGGTAAAGATAAACATCCTAATCACATAGTGTTTTTTAGGATATTCATGTTTTCGTGAAAAAAGGGAGTTAACACACGGGAGTTAAACACATTTTAATGGAAAAAGGGAGTTGGGCAATCGTCAGATCACTTCGCGCCCACCGTTGGTTTCCAG
Organism: Ciona savignyi; assembly: GCA_000149265.1. NCBI lineage: Eukaryota > Metazoa > Chordata > Ascidiacea > Phlebobranchia > Cionidae > Ciona > Ciona savignyi. The sequence continues at coordinate 227,980 of CH002372.1, forward strand.
AGCTATTGCATTGTGTTGTGTATAGACACATTCCTTCAATTTGTTAGAACCCATTAATCCGCTTGGTTCAGGCAATATCTGTTAAGTGCCTTGACCAAAAACACAACTAACTAGCCAGCGACCAGTTCGAACATTAGTAAAACTCAAACCTAGTACTGCTTCCAAATAAAATGCACGAAGTACGTAAGGAATTGTTTTTGATTTTAAAAGTGAAAAAATGTTACAACACAGGGCACGAGTGATTCTTCAAGGCTTAGGGGAATTCCCCGACCAGCTACCCCACTGGTGAACGCAGACAGTGCGGAATCGAAAATCAAAAACCTTGTTTACAAACACTGGCAGGATATTCAGAAGGAATGTAAGAAGATGGATGCAGATGGATCTGGAACAGTGTTGCCAGATGAATTTATAGGTTATTATGTTACCATTGTTTTAAAGCAGGCATGGGCAACACACGGCCCGCGGGCTGGGTCTGGCCTGAGAAGGGATTTTGACCAGCCCGCAGACTATATCTAACCATACCCTGTAATGAAGATATTAAATACTAGGCCTATTCACGTAATAATCCGGACCACCAAGAACTTTATTTTCCCACAAATTTCCCACTCCTCTTTTAAAGCATATTAGGTATTATTAAGCATAAACTGTAATGTGGTAGAAAATATTTGGAATAATTTTTGTCTTACAAATGCTGTTTTTAAAAATGTTAATAAACTTAAACATACTGTAAGCTTAGGAACCCCGATTGTGCCTAGCTTTCCACATATTAACTTTGTACACACTGTTGTAACATTGAAAAATAAACCATCTGTATTATGTAGGTAACTAACTGTATAAAAATGTTTAGATCAATTCAACCAACAAATTTCGATCAATTTAACTAAAAGATTTTTTTACAATGCTGTAATCATAATGCTGACATTTTCTTCTTTTTATCTTTTTTTATATTTTTGTGTTTAAGGTAAAAAAAAAATAAACTATGCCGTTATACAACAATTTAATTCTTCATACACAGGGATCTTGGACGGTCTCGGAGTAATCCTACCACTAGAGGATGCTCGCCAGCTGATGTTGAAATATGATCTCCATGAACAGCAAGGTCGATTCTCGTACCGAGAATTCCTGCGACATTTCATCCTCACTTTGAAGCCGCAAGACGAGGGATTGTTGAGACGAAGAAAAATACATGCAGCTAAAATACCAGTCGGTTCCTTTTCATGACATATTTTTGTGTTGATGGTACATTAGATTTTGCGACTGTTGTATTCTTGTATTGGAGGTACTTGGTAGTTAATTGTAGTGAAATAATTTCTAAGTAAATGATTATTACATGAATGCCGGTATGATTACAGTGCACAAAATAACTGTCTGAAATCCTGCATGTATTACTGCAGGGATAGAAATTAACGCATTTCCACAAGAGCGACAATATTTTGTTATAACTAAATAAGCAATTTAAATATTTTAAGGACGGACCTTTTTTGTTTCTTTTATACAAGGTCCAGTTGGGTATTTTTATAGTCGAAAAAAAAAAAAACTTACTTAACCCAATGATAATGATACATTAATGGATTTGGCGGGAATATCTTGTTATACCTGTATTATGACTTTGATGATATAAAATATTTTCATTTTGATTTGATAATATAAATATTTCAAGGATTAGTCTGGTGGTTTAGTGCGTGTGGTTGTAGGTACGAAACTGGTCGCTAGTTAGTCGGTTATGTCCTTGTGTAGACATTGCCTAAACCCAGCGGATAAATGGGT
>CH002372.1:229846-244581 GCA_000149265.1 Ciona savignyi
CTATCATACACAACACATTGTTTTAGCTCTAGTAACCTGACGATGTGATTTGACAATTGCCCATGTGTTAACCCCCTTGGTGTTTACCTTAAACATGTCCACCGCCTCTATTGCAGTGTTTTGTGTATGATAAACACGTTCCTTCAGTTTGGTAGAACCCATTAGGTTCAGGCAATGTTTGTTAAGTGCATTGCCCACGGACACAACCGACTAGCTAGCAACTAGTTTCGAACCGTAACATTTCGGTTCGCACTAAACCACCAGACTAACCGGTCGGACAACAGATCAATAGTCCTATATTGTGAGTCTTTCTTATTAAAATTAAGCATCTTGAACTTAGCTTTATATATTCAAGGTTGACACAGGTGTGGAAAACACGAGGTTCTACAACGCAATGATATCGCTGAGAGAACGTGTGTTGTTGTCTTGGAAGGAGATGAGAAGAAGTTTCAGATTGGCTGATCCAAAAGCTTTGGGAGTCGTTTCTCCGAGTGTGTTTAGACAGGTATGGGTAGTATATGATATTCATGTTTATCCACGTAAATGGAAAAACCAGGGGGTTAACACAAAGGCAATCGCCAGATTTCCTCGCGCCCACCAATTGGTTATCGGAGCTATACCACCGGGTTCAGGCAATGTCCATTAAGTGCCTTGCCCAAGGACAAAAAACCACCAGACTAACAGGTCGACTATTATTTTGTATTGGTGATAAGGGCTTTTGGGCTGCTTGTCGAGAAAATTTGCCAACTTTAGGAAATAAAATTATATTATCCAGTAGAACAGCGAGATAATCCGACCGATAGCCCTTTCATTTTTTCAGTTTTACTAGAACCCATTACATTACCGAGTTGGGGCATTGTACATAGTGCTTTGCCCAAGGACACAACGAACCAGTTTCAGCTATCACTGTAATAAAATTAACTAAATGAGGGTAAGATATACTTTAAACCTAGGGCTTGCCTTTCTACTCTTTAATATTTTGCCTGTGTGTTAACTTCCTTGGTTTTCATTGGGATAAACATAAATATCCTATCCTTGATAATACCTTTGAAAATCCTGAAAATCATTCATTAAAACTTTTTGCAGATTCTTCGTCAATTTTCCATCAATCTCACAGAAGAGGACTTCTACCACTTGGTGTCCTTCTACGACCACAAAATGAAAGGAAAAATCCCATACAACGACTTTATCCGAGCCTTCTTACAATGATGTCATTGTGATGTAATCATGACATCATCAGATACGAAATGGGATAATGACGTCATTAAAACTGAAAATATGTATTCATGTACTTTTGCTGAAATCTACAATGTGTTTAGATACCCTATTATTGATTACTGCTGTAAGTAGGTCCGAAAATGCATGTATTTATTTTATTTAAATTCAAGTATTAATTTCTGCCTTTACAGCACTGTGATTTTTTAATAATGTTGGTTGAATTGATTAAACAGACTTGAACACTCTTGTAATTTTAAAAATAAATAGTTCATTGCTTAGGCTTGGTGGAATTGATTTAAAATCTTGGGTTTTAACCAGTAGGTGCTCGGTTTGATTTTTATCCTTAACACCTGTACTCAAGGACACATTTTTAACTGTGTTACATTATGTCCTGCACGCACGCCCACCTACAAGAAAATTATCTTATACAAAATACAGTTAGTTATCTGGAAATCATGGCAATTTTCAAAAATTGACAGTAAAAAAATTGGTGTGCATTCATGACATTTGTTTTTAAATGTTCTGATTGTTAAATTAGTTATGTGCATAGCGCATGATGCCCCCTTGCGGTTCATCGAACTACATCTTCTCTCCATTTGCTTCTGTTTCTCGCCCTTCGTTCAGCCGTTGCGAGGGGGATGCCGCATAGATCTCGGATGTTTTCCCGCCATCTCTTGCGTGGACGTCCTCTTCGCCTTTTGCATTAAACTTTTTCCTGAAGCTTAGATTGACAAGGCTCGTCGCAGAGCTGCGTGCACTGTGATCAAACCAATGCAAGCGTCTTGCATACAAAATATAACCTTTCAAAAATATTGCATACCCTGTAATTACAGTTTGGTAATAATGTCAGGTTACAACTTAACTTGACAAATGTTTAGATGATTGTTTCAATTTTATTGTAGGACCACATTTTTAAAACTTTTACTGATGTTGTTACATTTGTAATTAAACTTTACAAGCTATAATTAACTGGTCAAATTTATAATATTGAATTCCTAGTAATGTGTCTTGCAATGTTGTAGATTTAGACTTGAATTATTCTGCATTTCACATTACCCGATCTTAAAAAGTCTGCTAGCAGATAGAAAAGATTTACCACAAATTTATATGGTATTTTACCAGTGAGTTTACTAATAGTAAATGATTTGTTTTGTTTGTCCAGTTACCTTATCATTAGTAATATTGGTATCTAAAATACCTATACTTAATATCCAATTACCAGAAACGCGATATTAGTGAAAGAATGCTAACCACGTCTAACCTCCACCAATTGAAGAAAAACAAATTTGAAAGTATTCTAAGTGTTCTTTATAAATGCAAAAATATTCAGGTTTTCTGGTTACCTAGTCACAGTTAGTACATTTCCTAATCATGTACATCATTTGTTTTTGCAAGCAAGAACTTGCCAATACAAATTTGTCAACTTAGGGCAGCCTTTAAAGCAAGCTCAGCCAACACCCGGTCAGTGAAACAAAAAAAAATCAAGCACATAATTTTTATTTTAAAATAAACATCACATTTGTATGTTTTTACCAGTTTTTTTTGTAATGATTTATGTAAAACTTAGATTTTTCTCTATTGTAAATTATTCAGTGGTTTAAGTGAGCCCTAATTTTAAATAAATAAAGCTATTGCTGAGAATAGGTAAATGATTAGGCTTTTACTTTCAAGGCCAGTTAACCGGTAACAGAATCTGAGTTTATGCACATCTCTAATGAATACAAATCAACACACAATGTACACTACACAATTATTTAATTAAGTTAACATACAAAATTTATTATGTATTACTACGATACCAGTTACATTATATATAAAAAATAACCACTTCTCAATGCAAAATTACAAGCTGGGAAGTCATTGGAATAAAATATTGTACAAATTATAAAGTACAAGCATGGTTAAACTTTTTATATAATTAACATACAAGATTTCACTCTGTAAATAGCTGGTTACTAAATAAAAGCATTTGTCATACACTTTCAAGAAATTCTTTGAAAACAGTTCTGTGTAATTAAAATTACATGTCTTATTGATAAATTTATTCTACAAATATGTATCGTTTCTGTCCAATATGAATTACTTTAAAATAATAAGTATCATAACATGATTTTTTTAAACAGTATTTTTGATTTGGTGTGTTTTTAAATTAAATAGAACTACTCGCATTTGGTAATTCTCTATTTCAAAGTGGGACTTTTGGTGTATTTTTAAATTAGAAGCTGTATTAAACCATTTGTTACAAAGTACACATTCGAATGGTTTCTCTCCGGTGTGAATTATTTGGTGTGCTTTTAAACGACTTGGTGTATTGAATGATCTATCACAAACTTCACAAATGTACGGCCTTTCTCCAGAGTGAACTCTTAAGTGTGCTTTAAAATTACCACCATCCTTGAACAATTTATCACATACTTTACAATGGTATGGTTTCTCTCCAGTATGAATTCTTCGGTGTACTTTTAAACAACTAGATTTATTGAACGATTTATCGCACACATCACAATTGTACGGCCTTTCTCCAGTGTGAACTCTTAAGTGTGCTTTAAAATTACCACCATTCTTGAACGATTTATCACACACTTTACAATGGTATGGTTTTTCTCCGGTGTGAATTCTTCGGTGTACTTTTAAACTGCTAGATTTATTGAAAGATTTATCACACACATCACAATTGAAAGGCTTCTCTCCAGTGTGAATTCTCAAGTGTGCTTTAAAATTACCACCTCCATTAAAAGTTTTATCGCACACTCCACATTTATATTTTTTCACTCCAGTATGAATTTGTTGGTGTTTTTTTAAATCATCAGCAACATAAAATGATTTATCACAAACCCCACATTTATACAGTTTCTTTACTGTGTGAATAATGTGGTGTAATTTTAAATTACCAGCTTCATTGAATGATTTATCACAGATTTCACATTTGTGTGGTTTCTCTTCTGTGTGAGTTAATTGGTGCTTTTTTAAATTATAAGAATCCTTACATGATTTACTACAAATGTAACATTTATATGATTTTTCGTAAGTGTGAAGTTTTTGATGCCTCACCAAACTAAAAGTATCACAGAATGTTTTATTACACAGATCACATGTGGACGGTTTCTGCCTATTGTGAACTTTTTTATGTCTTTTCAAATTGCCAGTTTGTATAAATGCTTTGCCACAAACGTCACATTTGTAGGGTCTCTCTCCAGTATGAACTCGTTGATGTTGTTTCAAAAGGCTAATTTGATTAAAGGATCTATCACATACATTACAGGTATATGGTTTCTCTCCGGTATGAATTCTTTGGTGTTTTACCAAATTACCTTTTGTTCTAGACAATTTCCCACACACATTGCACTTAAATGGTTTCTTCCCAGTGTGAATTCTTTGGTGTTCTTTTAAATTACTAACACCCTTAAACGATTTCTCACACACATTACATTTCTTAAGTTTCGCTGTTGCATCTGCTTTCATATTAATCAATAGTGAACTTGAAGCCAACAATTTTTTCTTGCAAATGTGGTGAACTTTCTGATTTTTCATGCTTGTAACTTCTTCATCAGACTTTTTCGTAGTAAGTTTGGGCATCTTTATTTCAATACTACCCTAAAGCAATTGTGCAAACTCTATTTTTTTACCCTTATTGAAATATTTACATTAAAACAACAAAAACATTCCATACTAAGACCATTTTCATCAATCTTCTACTAAATGGATTATTAGCAATCTGTAGTAACGCCTTACCTTCTTAGATGCATAGGAAATAAAGGTGAATACGCATTATATTAAACTTTTTGTGCAGCTACCATACTCCGATGTGCACGAAACGAATAATAAAATGTGTGCAAACGTCAAAATGTGCACAAATAAAATGTTGTTTTGATAAAATATATTCCAACTTTGTACAGATTTCGCAAAAGTCAATGTACACGTCATATTGTGTACAGTATACAATATGACGACATTATTATTATTTTCACATGATAGAGTCCACAACCGGAATCCTACCGCTTAAAGAGTTGAAGAGCACAGAACAATTTAATACAGCAAGACAACCATTTAATGTTGCAAATAGGCAAGAACTGTGTATACTTTATTACATTATATCCTTTTTTTAATGACGTGTTTTAACGACTGTTCGTTTTGCCGTCTTTTCCCGTTCCTGTGTCGAGATTATATTCGTTTGCCATTTTTAAAAAACTGGGGCAAAAAATGAATAAACTAAACTAAACTAAACTACTTCCCTATCGTTTGTTCAAACGATTCATACACAACTTCGTACATTTTGCTGTGCTCGCGTCTCGCGTGTAGTCAAGAATAAAATAAACCGTCCGTGCTCGGATTTGATAAAAGAGCGTGAATGGAGATCTCGGCTAAACGACATGTAATAAGTTGGCTATCTTATTATATGTCGTTGGCTAACTGCAGACCTAAAGTTAATTTTGTGTATATAAAGTGGTGCGCAAATCGGTATTGGCCGTGCTTTGAAGAAAACAACAACTCCAATATTTCAAACAATATATAATCAGTCATTTAAAAATCAAAACGCACAGTTTTTATTAAAAAATATGATCTCTATAGATCTTTAATCACCATAGTGTTGTTTACCCATGCTACAATGAAAACTCACGTGTGTGTTAGGTGAAACAACATATTTGTTGGTATATTTAAACACACATATTTTGTTACCATTCATTTTCGGCTTTGGAAAATATTATACTTAACGGTTATATTTTTGTTCAGGGAAGTGTGTTTAGGGACGTTCTATTTAAATCAAACCAACGTATTTAGTTAAACTACGCATTTAAATTGGCCTGTAGAGCACTACAATTCATGCTGCTTGTTATTTCAATATGGACTTTGATGAGGAACAAATCAAAGGAGGAAGTCAAATATTTTGCATGAGTTGGGTCCCAAAAAAAGCCGCGAAAAGAGTACCAGATCAGATTTTGCTGACTGCAGGGGAATTGAAAGATGTTTTCAAAGCAAAGTAAGTTCTTATTAATCTTCTCATGACTGTGCTGCATCTGTTTAAAGGGGTGCCTCTAAACACTACAGGATCGCTTGGAGCGCTTAGATTGCTATGGAAAGTAATTCTAACCCTGTCCCAAACACTAATCTCAACCCCAGAACTAACTTTAACCTCAACCCTAACATTAATATCATGGCTTTTGTGATTACTAAGTATAGTAAGCGCTCCATCCAATCCAAGCGGTCCTGTAATATTTACAGGTACCAGTTCAAAGCGCAAACTAACATTTTTTTTCTTGGGAATATAAAATATAGCACATTTATGCATAGTTTTAGTTTGTTTTTTAATTTATCCTGACATCACATTTTTACAAACGACAACAATATAGGCCCGTATGGAAAGTACGTCAATTTTCGCCGAGATCTCGAGTGTGCACGCAATTTCGAGTGTGCATGCACACACACATTTAAGTTTGCAGTGTGCAAACGTCCAAGAGTGCACACTTCAAGTGTGCACACAATCTCCTTTATATTACTGTTTTACCAAAATCTTAAACAAACATATTATTCCATCCTAAATCTATCGTGTCCGTCAGCTAACATATCTATCTACGTAACATAGGGTCGGCTACATAACAAAAAATGTACTGACAGTAAATTACCGAGGTCCAGAGTTAGGTTTGTACAGGTTTGTTGTGAAATTACCCAAGTGTGCAAAGACGCAGAGGGAAAAAAACTCGAGTGTGCAGCTGCCGTACTTTCCATACTGGGTACAGACTATGAGACTTAGTGTTAACTGTAACATTGTCTACCTAATATTGCGTTGTGTTTTATTTATATAAGAAATGCTCTATTTCAAATACTATGTTTTGTAATTGAAACCTACGCACTTATGGACATTGCATTAACCCAGGTCATAGGCAATACTAAAAGAAGGGAAAGCGGGAAGGAGGAAAACTGCCTACCAAAACTATGAACATTAATTCAACCCCAGAACTAACCCTAACTCTTAACCCATGTTTAAAACCAACTCTAATGCCTTAATATTCATTTTAGAGTACAGTGTCCCTCCTTCCTGCCTTTCCGCTTTCCCCCCCTTTCAGTTTTTCCCAACAATATATACAGTAATATACAGCAAAGGGTGCAGTGCATAGGTCGGCCTGTCAACCTTTTACGCTGCTTCATCTAACTATCAGCCTAAATGTAAAAGTTGTGTGATCAAAATGAACCAACTTTATTGTTTCTTTGGGATGTCACTTAGCCTGCTCTGCTTGAACCTAGTTTATTAATGTTTAGGATATATGGGATATTCATGTTACCGGATCTATTGCAGTGTGTTGTGTATGATTCACACATTCCTTCAATTTAGTTGAACCCATTAATCCGCTGGGTTCAGGCAATGTCAGTTAAGTACCTTGCCCGAGGACACAACTGTATTGAACAAAAGTGTTAAACAAAACAAAGAAGTTTAACACCAACAGAGACTCTGAAAACGAGGAGGTTAATCCTGAGGGACCAGATGGATTGGATGAGTCCATGCAAAGCGATGGGTCAATAGATAATGATGATGTCATGGATGACTGTGATGATGTCACAGATGACTGTGATGATGTCACAGATGACTGCGATGATGTCACAGATGACCGTGATGATGTCATAAACAGTAGTAATGCTGATGGTGATGTCACAGATGATGATTTAAAAGAGTTTGACATGAGCAACTATGATAATGAAAGCGGTAAATTATTGTTGTTCATAAACCTTTAATAGAAACTAGACTAGCTTAGTTTAATATATGGCCTCATTATTTTTTTCTTTTTGTGAAATTCGTATATGTAGTGTGAAATGCTGTTGGTTTGGTTAGATACCGGTATATATAATCATTTATAATTACTGACATCATGATGTTTTTACTGCACAGATTAGTGTTTGTTATGTTTTATGAGTGATCAAGTACTTAAAGTATATATTCACCAAATTTTCCTTATTTTGGTAAATATAGTTTTTTTCTCATGTTTAGCCTTCGGGTGAAAAAAGTGCTTAGATTATTGCTCGAGTAACCCCCAAATATCCTTTGCTTTAGGTATTATACCACACAATTGTTGTTAAAGGTATTTTAGTGTTGGTATACTGAACTAGTGAATTTTCTACTAATTTTTTTTAATTAAGCCTGTCTTTCCTATTATTAACTTAAAATGTCTAAAATTATGAAATGTGATGAAAATTCATTGTTGTAATAATACTTAAACCCGTAGACACTATTCAAGATGATGGGTTATCCAGTCTTGTCATGTTCCCAACCAACACAGATGACCCATATATGTCAAAACAGATAAATAGCGACGTAAGTACTGATATTCAGGTTTCTACTGGATTTTTAGAGGCTTCAATGTCATTGCATGGACAAACTATTTAAACTAATAGATCAATCTTGCCCGGATAAAATTATCTGTTAAAGCTAATAAGCAAGTGTATGACACCAAGCATTAAATGCGAGTACAGGGTACCAGCCCCTACAACCAAGTTTCCTAGTTCCCCAATAATTTCGAAGTCGTGTTATCCTTTATTTAATTAACACGACTTTGATTTCCAAGTTCCCCAATAAATGATAACACAATTTATTGGATGTGATTGTTAACTGTCCGGAAGCCACTTAGTTAATAACACAAGTTTGTTCACTCTCCAGTATCGATATTTACAAATTTAAATGTTTAAACAGAAAGCCGTAAGGATGTTTTTGTTCATCATAATATTGGTATACTTTATTGTGTACCACTGTATTAGCTGTTACAGTATGTGGCTGACTTATTTGTACTCTCTTGTAGAAAGAAAGCCCACACTCTACACGTAGTTAAATTACTAGAGCAATATATGTTTTTTTTTTTCATTACAACAACAACTGTAGGACCCTTTACATTTACATAGGTATAGTCAGTTCCGCGGTAGCCCCAGAACCAGGAATTTAGGCCATGATACATTACATTAGTATGGGCGGGTCCACGGTAGCCACAGGACCAGAAATGTAGGCCATGACACATTATATTAGTATGGGTGGGTCCATGGTAGCACTGGGACCAGGAATGTAGGCCATGATACATTGCATTAGTATGGGCGGGTCCACAGTAGCCCCGGGACCAGGAATTTAGGCCATAATACATTACATTAGTATGGGCAGGTCCATGGTAGCACTGGGACCAGGAATGTAGGCCATGATACATTGCATTAGTATGGGCGGGTCCACAGTAGCCCCGGGACCAGGAATTTAGGCCATAATACATTACATTAGTATGGGCAGGTCCATGGTAGCACTGGGACCAGGAATGTAGGCCATGATACATTGCATTAGTATGGGCGGGTCCACAGTAGCCCCGGGACCAGGAATTTAGGCCATAATACATTACATTAGTATGGGCAGGTCCATGGTAGCCCAGGGACCAGAAATTTAGACCATGATACATTACATTAGTAGGGGCAGGTCCATGGTAGCACTGGGACCAGGAATGTAGGCCATGATACATTGCATTAGTATGGGCGGGTCCACAGTAGCCCCGGGACCAGGAATTTAGGCCATAATACATTACATTAGTATAGGCAGGTCCATGGTAGCACCAGGACCAGGAATGTAGGCCATGATACATTACATTAGTAGGGGTGGGGTTATGGTGGCCACATGACCAGGAATTAAATCCCATTACTTCTGTAGGACCTTTTCTGTAGGGAATTAAACTTCTGTAGGACCCTTTTGTTACATTGCATTGTTTTGCATAGTCAGAAGACGAGAAAAAGGAGAGAGAAGCAATAAACCTTCATGAGGACGACAATCTTCTGGTTACTGCGAAGTGCGAGAGAGATTTCAATTCATTGGAGGTGCATGGTAGGGTTTGCGTTTATTATTGCTTGAAATGTGTCATTTGGTGTTTAAATGTGTCATTTTGGTGTTACGTGTAATTTGGTGTTTAAATGTGTCATTTTGGTGTTTAAATGTGTCATTTTGTTGTTATGTGTCATTTGGTGTTTAAATGTGTCATTTGGTGTTTAAATGTGTCATTTTGGTGTTTAAATGTGTCATTTTGGTGTTATGTGTCATTTGGTGTTTAAATGTGTCATTTGGTGTTTAAATGTGTCATTTGGTGTTTAAATGTTTCATTTTGGTGTTTAATCAGCTAAAAAATTTGGTGGTCGTTAGGATAGACAGTAACAACCAGAAAGGTAGTCGATTCAATATCTACACTGGCTACTAGAATATGAAATATGAATTTAAAATATTACAAAATATTGAAGAACCAGTAAATAAGCATTTAAATCACTGTAAATCTTAGCAAACATTTAACCTTTGTAGTCAAATCTCTTTACTATTTCACCTCACTGGGCCAAGGTAAAGTGACATAGTTAGCAAAGTGATAAAGTAACAGTAGTTTAAAATGGTTACATTTGGGGACAATCAGAAGTGGCATAGTAACGATGTTGCATGATATCAAATTGGTATAGTAACAAGGGTGGCATAGTAATGAGATTTGATTGTATTCTGATAATTTTCGCAATATTCTCCTCCCAGTTCCAAGTAATGTTTTTAAACTTTAAACCCGATTTTAAATTTACAGTTTACAACGAGAAAACAAATGATTTCTATGTCCACCATGACATCCCGCTCTCTGGCGCCCCTTTGTGCATGGAGTGGTTGAACTTTGACCCCGGGAGTTTGGTTGACGAGAATTCCAACGATAAAGGTTCCAATTGTTACATCACATTACTGTTTGTAGGATTATGAGGTTAAATAAAAATATATCGATGCATTTAATTGAGTTGATAATATCCAAGCAAAATCCACAAAACAACAAAATTTCCTTTATATTGACTCAAAATCTTGGGCAGACAGTGTCTACGATTGTCCCCCTAACGGCAAGTTATGCCACTGATATTGAGACTATTCTTCAAATGCAGTTTATCGTTGTAATGTATGTTAGAACCCTGTATAGCTCAAACCAGGTGGTATCATAGGCGCCGACTTACGGGGACATGGGGTGGTCATACCACCCCATAGCGAGCCTGGCGGGGAGGTGACCTCCCCATACGCAAATTTAAGATAACTAATTTCTGATCTTTAATGTTTAATCTTTAACTTATATTGTTTTCGTTTAGTTGTCAATTAAATCTCCGATAAGCTACTGAAGCAGTTGCCCTGATTGATAACTGTCATTTGGAATTTAATCGGCGCTTATCAGACCGCGCCGATTTTCTCTGTCTGGCTCTTTGATGACAAAACAAGATAATAAATTTGGCGCGAATCCTCGACCACGTGTGTTTACCGCCATTTTTATTATTTTTTTATTGCATCAATCGTATTCTATGATCAACAGCTTTAAGTATTTTCTGTTATAAACCAACATAGGATCGGAATTTCCTTTTAATCCCCGTGGTGTGAAAACGGTGCGCGCGTTAGAAAATTAGCATTCGTCAGAATACATCGCGCCCACTATCAACCCACAACATGCAAGCTTAATTTGAAGACATAACACTCGAGTAGGTCAAGCTAGCTTTGGGGCAGGGGCGGCGAGTTACGGGGTTTAAAAAAAATAAAACGTCTTCGATCGTTTTAAATATTTTTGGCAACTCGGTGACGTTAGTCTACATGTAGTTATAACCGTTGCGCGTTCATTATTATTTCGAAAGGTTACTTTACCGACCACATTTAATTGAGCGTAATTGCAACGCATCGTGTGCCAGAAACAAAACAGCTACAGATAAGCATAGTTAGTTAATAAACTTCAATTTTACAAAACATCTTTCACAAGTCGATAGTTTGATTGTCTACTTGATATAAGCAACCATTCACATGTCGATTGTTTGATTGTCGACGTAGATATGCAACCATTCACAAGCTGATTGTTTGATTTTAACTCAATATTACGTATTACAACCAAAGTTTTACTACTTATTTTAACGTGAATGTTTAAAAACTATAAAGCTTCCCATAAATAAACATAAATATAATAACCTTACTAACCTATAAGACCCGAAAATAAATTTTGATATAACAAATCGCACAACGGTCGTTTAAACCAATTTCTAGGAATATTTATATTTCGAAATTAGAACCTTGCCTAAATTACGCCTTTCTCGAAATGTTTCGATTATAGGCAGTACGCAACCGCATTTCATGGCTGTATTTGTTCCTTTGATCGGCGGATTTTTGTAGAGTGCAGATTAGGGTTGACCTTTTAAGGACATGTAAATAATTGTGACGCAACTTACTAAAGACAGAGGAAGAACGCGGAAAAGCAACCTAATTTGATTATTTTAACCTACAGCAAACTAAGCGTGTATTCCATTCTAATTCAGACATTTTTTTAACGGGCGTAAACGCATTTAATTTAAGTGTTAAAATGAACAAAAAATTATCGGGTAGAATGCCGCCGAACCAATATACTTACTCCCCATTCGCAACCCTGCGACATTTTAAAACTATCTGCCTATGCTGATCAAAGAGTTTGAAGAACAAATTCAAATGTGAATTATAGAAATGTGGTTTGTTGCATTCGTAAAATGGTAGCCTAATGTTGTTGCATTCAATGCAAATTGATAAGATAAGAACTAAGACATATAATCTTCGTTTCGGTAATTACCTTTATAGTAAGAAACGTAGGGCGAATGTGGGCCTATAGCGAAAAGTATTTTTTTATGCGAAAGGAGTCAACAATTAATTATTTCTTTATCGCTTATATTGTTGACAGCGCAGCACCAATCGGGCCGAGGATTAAAGGACATTCACCGCCACGAGAAACCGCAGTGTGACGTTGGGCAATCGGGGAAATTTTATTTATATTATGACGAAAGCGATGTTAAGCTTAATCACCTTGTTAGGCAGCGTTAGTAGGCCTTTCAACAAGTATTTAAAAAATCGGTTTTATTTAGTGGAATGAACAAAAATCCGGTTAATCTAAGGTAATATATTTTGGACAAACAGCTCCTAGCTAAAATACCGATACATTTGCAGCCTGTAGTTTAATTAGAGAAAATGTTTATTTCAATATAACGCACGCTTGAATAGATGACGTCATAGTACTTCTGACCTCCCCATACAAAATAAAAAGTCGGCGCGTATGGGTGGTATGCCATTTGCGGTAGCCTGCTAGAATATCAGTCGAAGAGTTTAAATATTGCTGTCTGTTTCCTTCCTGAACGTTGGTTACTTCCATAGACATTTTTTTTTTCAAACATTCCAAAAAAAATTCCAGCAAACAGACTAAGCAACGTGTTCTGATAAATGTCCATTTCTTAACCTTCTCTATGTTTCAAATTTAGAATAGGCTAGGATATTCATGCTTTTCCTCGTGAATGGGAAAACCAAGGGGGTTAACACACAGCAATCATCAGAACACCCCGCGCCCACCTTCAATTTGTTAGAATCCATTAATTAATCTGCTGGGTTCAGGAAATGTCTGTTAAGTGCCTTGCCCAAAGACACAGCCTAGCTAGCGACCAATTTTGAACCTCCAACTTTTTGGCTGAATGGTGTTGCACTAAACCACTAGACTAACGGTTCAGACAAATTTCCAGAATTTCCTGCCTGTTCACCAAATTACAATTAACCTTAATTATCCAACCTTTCCAGGAAACTTTGTAGCAGTTGGAAACATCAACTCGTTGATTGAGGTTTGGGATTTAGATGTGATAAACACATTGGAACCTGCTTATACGCTTGGGCTGCCACAGGTTTGTGCTTATTCTTTGGTATAAGGGTGTGTATATAAGTTATATACCCACACTAGCTAGTTTTTATGTGGAAATTAAAGTTCCCAAGCGGTTACGTTTTATAATGTACTTTAAAATACGTTTTATAATATACTTTTTAGTTCCCAACAACTTTATAATGTACTTTATTGGTTTTGTTCTTAGCAAGCCACTTAATAAATGATAATTTAGAATAAATAGAAACTTTATCCTATATTTCTCAATTATATACATTGAACACACTGCAAAAGCTAAGGTTACAACCTAATGCTTGACATGAGGTAAATTAAGATTTCTGATTTAGTTAATGCCAATAACCACACCCGCCTAACCAAAATAATCATTGGTAGTACAATTTCATGAACACATACCGCACTTAACGGACATTGCCTGAACCCAGCGGATTAATGGTTTCTTCTAAATTGAAGGAACGTGTCTATCATATACAACACACTGCAATAGTTCCGGCAACCCGAAGGTGGGTTAACCCCTTTGGTTTTCCCATTTACGTGGATATCCTGTCCTAATTTGACTAAGACAGTGTCGTAAATAGAGTTCTAAAGATCCCTGGTGTTTAAATGCTCTGTGTTGCTGTACATCCACTGGCCAGTAATAAGAATTATTAAATCCTGTTATCATATAATTGAAATACCCAATCCCCAGAGAAAGCACAGAAAGATGCTTCGATTGGGAAAGACAGACTTCGGTCATACAGATGCCGTGCTCGATATCGCTTGGAACCGTCAGCTGAGGTTCAAATAACTTTATATTCCATGCATTTCATCACTAGTTATAGTGGAAAAACTAAAAGGGAGGGAGGGAAACTG
>CH002372.1:252952-280158 GCA_000149265.1 Ciona savignyi
CTCAGCTATTGTCAGGTACGTAAAAGTGATTCTATTTGAATAAGAAATAGCTGTGGTAACCCGACGGTGGGCGCGAGGTGATCTGACGATTTCCTGTGTGTTAACCGCCTTGGTTTTCCCATTCACAGGGTATAAACATGAATATTCCATATTATTATATAAAAAAAACTAAAGATAACCATTCAGATGAAATAGCAATATCTCGTTTATAAAGGTTGCTGTGGTGATTTTTGATTTTATACACAGGATTTTTATCTTTAAAATATAATGTACAAAAGTACATTGTAAGTTCTTAACACACCACTTGTTACCAAGTGAAATAAAACAGCACAAACCCCCCAAAAGTGACGTCGCTTACCGCATATACCTGCACTGCGTATTGCATGGACCGCCATTTAATCCAACTTGGAAGTTCGACACAAAACCGTTCCTGGCATTCCAAACGTTCAATATTAGCTAACTTGGCATTCCTTATAAACCGGCTTAATTTGTGCCCTAACCTTATCCACCTTTACAAATAACACGCGGATAATAAAATAATACAACAAAAATCAGCGATTTTATAGCCTTACCCACGGAATTAAACGTTTTTTTAATAACATCCAGTTAGACTGTTTAACGACACATCCTTATGTGTGTAACTGATATAAGACTTGTATTATATTATGCGAAATCTATACTATAATACGCTTTACCTGACTTTATTTCTCTCTCATATTTATAACATTGACGTTTTCCTGTTATGAACCTGTTAAACATTACTGGTTTATTATACTTCCAATAAAACGTCTTCGTAAATAGCCGACTGTAGAATTGCGACGCAAGGGGGGTGTGTAAACATACCGCGTCTACGTATACCCTGCGGTTGACACGACGTCACTCTGTTACAACAACTCCTTCATCCGCAGGTGCAGTGTTTGAAATGGAGGCCTCGGTCTACAACCCAGCTCTTATCGGGGGCATTTGATGGGTAGGTACTTCACAATTGCGCTTCAAACTACCGTTACGTCGTCCAAGGGAAATTGTACACCATTAGAACGAAATACAACAAAAGATGTCCATTATTCTGGACCCTTTAAATGTATTTAGTCGGATTTGTAGTTTAAAGTAGCAAAGCTTAATTTCACACAACTTTAGTAGGATCATAATATCTTTGATTACTTTAACATGTTTAGATTGTTTAAATTAGCACGCAATAACTATTTTACATAACCTTAATAACGTTATCTGTGGGTGTTTAAGAATAGGGTTCATGGCCCGAAAGATTCCTAATTCTATCTTTACCCTGAACGCTTTTAGCGTTGATCTTTGACAAGATATTTAATCGCTAAGTGCTTTAACCCAATGGATTAAAAAGAACCGGTAAAAAAACTGTAAAAATCAATACAATACACCGCAATGGTTCCGACAACGCGAAAGTAAAGTTACTAGATCAGTCACTCTTTCTATAAAGAAATAAAATAAATAAGATAATTTATGATAAAATAATAAAAATTAATAATACAAAATAAAATAAAATTATCTTCTTATAAATCAATAAATAGTATAAAAATAAACATAATAAAAAAATCTTATTATAAGTAAAAAAAAATAAATAAACACTTAAAATAAGAAGACTTTTATTGTTTCACACATGAAAATAAAAATGAAATTATCCCTACGTCATACAGACGAGTGCTACTAAGTGACGTAACGAGCATGGAATCCTCGAAATGGAAGTTCAAAGGGGAGATTGAACGGGTGGAGTGGAATTGTAAGGACGACTCCTATTTTGTGGTGAGTTTTGTGACGATTTATACATAAGTGTTATATTGATTTTCGATTTATTGCGTTTTTTGGTTTTTGAAAACAACATTTTACTAGAATAACGCAATCCAATGTAGGATAGGATATTTATGTTTATCCCCGTGAATGGGAAAATCAAGGCGGTTAACACACAGGTAATCGTCAGATCACCTCGCGCTCACCGTCGGGTTACCGGAGCTATGACAATGTGTTGTGTATGATACACACGTTTCTTCAACTTAGTAAAACCCATTAATCTTCTGGGTTCAGGCAATGTCCGTTGCCTTTTCCAACGACACAACCGACTAGCTAGCGACCAGTTTCGAACCTACAACCTTTCGGCTGAAAGGTGACTGCTGGAAAACGACAAAACTATAATTCTTTGCTTTTTAAAAACAGTTGCAGTACTTGGAGTAAATTCCTAACTATTATTTACAGGAATACGTTTTTGATTATGTAAAAACTTTGGTCGAATAAAAATCTCGCTTTGGCGCAGACAATACGCTAAAATTCCTTGTTCTAACGTTCGCACATATGCTCCACGATAAGTTTAAACTTTTCCTTATAAACAACCATAATGCATAGTTTCCTGTTTGAATAAAATAGCTTATACTTGGAAAAGTTCCCTGGCAAAATTCGTTTACTCTTGTTTACGTCTGCCTGTCTTAATGTAATACTTTCTACCGTGTTTGAATCGAGAATCGCCCTGTAGTAAGGGTTTCGCAGATAACGACCGAATCCTCGGGACTATTTAGTAATCCTGCCACTATACAACATTATAATAATCCTTTTCGACTTCCCCCTTAGTTATGCCATAAACACGCTAGTGTTAAGATATTTGTTCTTGAAATGCAAGTGCTAAACGTTTGTTTTAACCCGCTGACCCCAATTATGACCTCACTTGTTCCCTTATGCCGTAACATCGGATCTATGACGTAATAATCTTGGTTTGTAGGCCGTGAAATCCGGGCCACCAATGTAGGCTTGATTAAAACAATCAATTCAATTGACTTAATTAATTAGATACAGCTAGAAAGACTTTGTCCTAGGAGAGGATATTCACGTTTATAACCAATGTTCCCTTTAATTTTTAAAGTTCGTAAGCAAAACATACGAACTCCATGTGCGCTGGTTGGTAACACGTTGAGCAATGATGACGTTTTCTACGTAGCGATCAACCCTATAAATTAGCGATTGTTGTATATAAACAAATTCCAGTTTTATACAAAAAGAACAATAGTTTAAACGACACTTTCATAAATAAAACAACATCTGACAATAAATAACAGACAACTAATTACTCAACTGTAGAAAGACTACTATAGTCAATAAGTGAATTACAAAACATTCGCGAATGTCTAACATACGCTTCTATGACGTAATAGACGATAATCAATACGGATATTATGACGCGTTAAAATGGGCAAATTTTGGCACAGTGTGCATTTTATAACAGTTTTTATTAACCCATTTACAAACAAATTATTTTGTGCGCGATTTGGATTATTCTGTGCGCGAACAAATTGAAAGACGTGCGCGATTGCGCGCAGCTTAGAGGGAACGTTGTTTATAACTTCCCTTTCGTTTGATTAACGTTAAAATGTAGGATATTCATGTTTATCCCCGTGAATGGGAAATCAAGGTAATTGACACACGGGTAATCGTCAGATCACCTCGCGCCCACTGTCGGGTTACCGGAGCTTTTGCAGTGTGTTATGTGTGATTCACACGTTGCTTGAAATGGGACTGATTAAGAAATTTCACTTCTGTGTCTCACCGTGCTTATGATCTTTGTTTATTTATTATAATAAATAAAACAATTAAACTAATTAAGAGTTCGGTTCAGTACCGATTGATGCTAAAAATAAGTTTAATACTCGACAAAAATGCATTGATTATTATCAAATTTGATAACTTGCTGATATTTCTTCGATTAACGTTAAAACGTTGATTCTTTTAATTCAGGCTAGCACGGATGCGGGCGTTGTTTATTATTGTGACGTCAGAATGCCCAAGTCGCTTTTCCACTGGCGTGCACACGATGGCGCCGTTCCCGTGTTGAATATGACGTCGTCGGAACTGACGTCATCGCTTCTCTTTACCGCCTCCAGCGACGGCAATCTCAAGTTGTGGGATCTAACAGGGAATTCCCCTAACCTACTACACGAAAAAGACATGAAAATGGTGAAACATTTTTTCTATTCCATAACACAAAATGTCGAAAAAGTAGAACCGATCCTAATTTCGTTCGGAAAGTATAAAGTACAGGCCATATAAGGGTATGAAAACCTGAAACAGATTTTTAAAACAACTTTTGAAGTAAATTTGTAAATGACATTATCGACCATAAAGTTTGGTCCAAAGCCAGGAGACCATTAAAGAGGAATCAGACACCCATATTGGAAAATAAAACGAGGGAAGAGTAGGAAAGGAGAAAAACTGCTCTCCAAAATGAAGATTATGGCATTAGGTTTATGACTAAGACTGGGGTTAAAATTATTGTGAAGGCAGGGTTAAATTTAGTTCCCATATACTCATATTTCCTGGTTTTAGTGCGCAGTTTACATCCTTCCCTTTTATTAGTGTGCCCCGGATATTACGTTTGTAATGGCGGGTACACAGTGAAACAACGGTAACTTATATGTAGACCACGGAAGCGTGTTTCTTCATTAAAACAACAGCATATATAACTAAAACGACAACAGCAAAACGTATGTACATAGCTTATGCAAACTGTTAGATTTGTTATGTTTATAGTAGTACGTTTACGCGTTTAAGCATACTTGATATGTCGTTAACTGTAGTTATACTTCACAGGGCATGGTGCACTGTATGAAACGGAACCCAGACAGCGTTTGTACGTTTGGACTCGGCGGTGAAAATGGCGGGGTGCGGATATGGAGTCCATCAAGCGTATTTGAATGTAAGTCGAAGCGGTTTTTGGAATCAGATCTTGTCCGACCGTTTAGTCTGGTGGTTTACCTTTTAGCCAAAAGGTTGCAGGTTCGAAACTTGTTGCTAGCTTGTCGGTTGTGTATTTGGGCAAGACACTTAACAGATATGCCTGAACCCAGTGGATTAATGGGTTCTACCAAATTAAAAAAACATGTGATTCATGTCTTGTTTAGATACTGCATTTACTGTGCACATTTTAAAATATTCCGCCAGATATAAACGATGCCCACTTACCTTGTACAATAAGTAAGGAGACAAATAATTCCAAATCATATAAATATGTAAACAATGTCAATATACGGGCAAGGTAGTCGTAATACAAACGCTAATACTTTTCCAATGCTTTGTATCTACCATAGTGTGCGAGCACTTCCCTCGGGACGCGAAAGTTCGGTCCGACCCGGATTTTTTCCTGGAGGACCCGCCGACTTTGGACGAAATCTCCGGGGTCAAAAGGAGCGAGAACATCAGAGATGACGTGATTACAAAATTAAAGTCCGAGAGGAAAAATAAGAAAACGATATTAGGAATTTACAGGGAAGAAGGTAATGTGTTAAATGGAGGAAAAATCAAAAAACGGAAAAAATTGTCGAGTAAAACAGAGAATTCGAAAAAAACGATCGTAAAAGTCGAAAACTTTGAAAATGTTGTCGTCGATTTGTCGTCTGAAAAGAAACTGAAACAAGATGCGACGAAAGATGATGTTGTAATTAAGACTGAGAATGAAGTTACAGCGGTGACTGACGCCGTTGTACGTGACGTTTCAATTAAAGTTAAAACTGAATCGAAGGAAAATGTAAAATCGAAAAAAACTGAAAGCGCAAAACGTCGACAACGTCGAAAGAAAACGCAGAAAAGAAAACAAGCGCTTGAAACCGCGCAATAAATTGAATAAATTTAAATTGTTTTCTTGAAATGTAGTTCCTAGAAAGTCGGTGAATTCCAGTCGTAGATTACATGGAGAGGCTATGATATTCATGTTTATCCCCGTGAATGGGAAAACCAAGGGGGTTAACACACGGGCAATCGTCAGATCACCTCGCGTCCATCGTCGGGTTACCGGAGCTATTGCAGTGTGTTGTTTATGATTCACACGTTCCTTCAATTTGGTAGAACCCATTATTTTGCTGGGTTCATGCAATGTCCGTTAAGTGCCTTGCCCAAGGACACAACCGACTAGGTAGTAAACAATTTCGAATCTGCAACCTTTCGGTTAAAAGTCGTAGCTCTAAACCACCAAAATAACCGGTCAGACAAACATGGTTGGTTTGGCCGAAGTGCGGCAGAAAGTATATTGGGTGTTGACCACTTTGTTGAGGAATATTGACAGTGGATGACCTCGTCCCGACTGTCGCATTGCGAGTGCTATTGCGGTGTGTGGCATACGGTGGAGACAATGCCTCCATCATTTTGATTCGAGGAACGTCCGTATCTCCCTAGGACAGGCATAGGCAACATGAAGGGATTATAACCTGTCCGCAGACTGTATCTAACCATACCCTGTAATAAAGATATTGAATACTATTCATGTAATAATCCGGCCCACCAAGGACTTCATTTTCCCACATCTGACCCGCTGACTACAGAAGTTGCCTACTCTGCCTTTGCACAATACCCACTTGTTGGTAGCTGGTTTTGATGCCACAACCGTCTACTGACGTTAAGCAATCCATTGGAGATTAGTGAACACTAAAGCCTAGTGCTATGGCCGAGCGCATGGCACAACAGCTTTAAATACAGCAGTCCATTTAAAAACAGGCAACCGACTCATCAGTATGATTTAACAACTTCTGGTGGATTTTTTTTAAAAGTTTGGTTCGTTTAGTTAACAACCGAATCTATTGCACAACGCCCAGGTATGCAAATGCGTTGGATAACACCATCGGTGTTTAACTATAGCCTTTGGACAACGGCATTGGTCTTGCTGCTTGTCCACAGAAGATTTACCATACATGCGTCCCACAGTTTCGTCTAGTAGTTTAGTGCGTCGCCTTTTAGCCGAAGGGTTGTAGACTCGAAACTGGTCGCTAGAAAGTCGGTTGTGTCCTTGGGCAAAGCACTTTACGGAAATTGCCTGAACCCAGCGGCTTAATAGTTTTTTTTTCTCCGGCAACCCGATGGTGGGCGCGGGGTGATCTGACGATTGCCCGTGTGTTAACCACCTTGGGTTTCCCATTCACGGGGATAAACATTAATATCCTATTCTATGTCTTAGGTGTTTGTCGAGACTAATAGTTCAACATGACAACAGTGTACACACTTCACAGTAGCCTGTAAGTCAAGATGCATATATATTTATTGAAGAACTTAAATATCGGGCATTTTTACTGAATTTATCATCAATATGCTACGAAATTATCACAACTGTACAATCATGGATTGTAGGGCAACTTTTTTTGGGAAAAAATGAATAAAAATGTTTTGGGGTTTAGAATATATAAAGGGAATTAATATATATAAAGACGTGCTAAGTGCATTGGGTAAAAATCAATCGCTGTGAAAATGAATAAGCGAACCAGTAGTCGTGTGAACGAATGGTTAGCACGACACGATTCATAACCCGAATTCTATGCGAAAAGCATTAATGACAAACCCAAGATGGGTTTGAAACTTAACCCAATTAAAAAATAAAAAAATAAACCAGTTGCCGTGACTTTAATGTCAGGTTTACAGCAAATAGGAACAATACTGCGGTTACCATAAGGCAAAATGTGGGAAGAAAATAATGAAAAAAATACTTCAAACGTTTATTAATAATACAACAGCTTACGTTTCAGTATTTTCTAATGTCTATACAAATGGCAATATCAAGGCCGTGTAAAATTTAGATTGGGGTTGTGTCTATTTTGTGGCAATCAGGTGACCTTTCTGGCTTCTGTTGGTGAAATTGTTGTTTCGTGTGCACATGTAGTAGTACACACCCCTCTTCACTTTAAACACCATACCAGTATAGGATGCGTATGCGTTGTTTAGCTGGTTTTGTAGCGTGGCTTTTCTCTCAACTGAGTTTGCAGCGCAGTCTGTAGCTTTTTCGCATCTGTGTTCAGATGAATATAATTATTAGTTTACAAGGTGTTGGTTTGAGGGTTTGTACGTCCGTGCGTATTTCAGGATACGAAAACAGCCGATAATGTGGCATAGATATTGTTCAGAATACCCACAATCAGGATAGGGTATTCATGTTGATCTAAGTGAATGGAAAAACCAAAAAGGATTAACACACGGACAATCGTCTGATCACCTCGCGCCCATCGTCGGGTTATCTCCAGTGGTTTAGTGCGATGACATTCAACCGAAATGTTGTAGGTTCGAAACTGGTCGCTAGCTAGTCGTTTGTGTCCTTGGGCAATGCCCTTAACGAGCATATTCTGAACCCAGCGGATCAATGGGTTCTAAGAAATTGAAGAAACGTGTGAATCATAAACAACAACACACTGCAATAGTTACGGTAACCCGACGATGGGTGCTAGGTAATCTGACGAAATCTCTCGATTTTCCCATTCACGAAAATAAAAATGAATATTCTATCCTCCTGATGGCAAAACATTTAATCTTTTTTTTACCACTGTGCAAATCCATAACACTTATTGCACAATTTCAAGTTTTAGTTTAAACTCACAAATAATAGCCGGCACTAGCCAGTTGGATTGCGTGGTTCTTACGAATGTCCTCAGGAGTAGATCCATACGTTCCAAGACTGTTCCACACCACCTCCATATCTGTAATATCAGCGTTTGGATTTATAATTAGGAAAGATCGTTAGAACACAATTCAACGAATAGTTGGTTGTGTTTAGCAAACGCCGTATTGAGAAAACGCGTATTTAGAAAACGCATTTAGCAAACGCCGTATTTGGTATTTATGCAATAGATAATCACCACCTCGGGTCTTAATATTTTTCATTGGGCAAAGCAATTTATACAATATTTGTACAAAATCATATTGTTTTGCATCTGCTTCGCGCATAAACTCGTATTGTTTAATTAGTTTTACTGATTGGCTTGGTGGGTTAGTTCGTCGCCTTTCAGTCAAAGGATTTCATGTCCGAAACTGGTCGCTAGCTAGTTGGTTGTGTCCTTGGACAAGGCACTTAACGGACATTGCCTGAACTCAGCGGATTAATGGGTTCTACCAAATTGAAGGAATGTGTGAATCATACACAACAAACTGCAATAGCTCCTGTAACCCGACGAGGGGCGCGAGGTGATCTGACGATTGCCCGTGTGCCCCTTGGTTTTCCCATTCACGGTGATAAACATGAAAATCCTATCCTAAATTAAACAAAATAGAATTGTCAGCTTCTAAAGTTCAAGTCAATCAAAGTTAACCCGCAGGCAGCACTTACTCTTGTGCAAAGTCGATGTGTTATAAGTACAAGGAAAGTTCTCCGACGGGTCGTGCATTTCCACGAAATTGTGTCGATCGGTTCCCCCCGTTCCCTCTCCCGCGTCACCGGTGTCACCATCTCCACCAGGGGCGCCTGAGAGTCAATATTTGCTATTTTTATGATTAGGGTATATATGGTTGTCCAAGTGGATATGTGTAAATGTGGTATGCAGAAATCTCGCTCAGGATCTCAAGTCAGCTCAGATCCGCCTTAAGCGGGCTTTCTGCATACCAAATTTCTTAAACCTGGATTAAGGTCTCCCTTAATCCCGACTTAAGCTTGAGCGAGGTTTCTGCATATCACCCTAAACATAGAATTTATTGAACCCAATCTGTCGAGAAATATAAATGACAGAAAGGTCACTAAAATATTTATTCAACCGATTTAGTTCCATTGGGTTGGAAACAGTACTAAATGGCAAAAGTAAAAATTAAAGTTGTTAAATATATTTCTGTGCAATGAATATGCTAGGATCTTAACCTTGATTTTACAACTTTAAAAATAACATTGTCCCAAATACGTTTGGTATGACACAAAATAATGAATTATTATCTTGACTTGTGTTGTTTTTTCTCAAATTATCTTACAACTTTATACATAATAATATCGAATTATTGCCCGAAATTTTAGGACACTATAATAACTCATGCGAATCACTACAGCTACAACGCTACTTGCGATACCATCGCTTACTAAGTGGATTGTGTCCTGCAAGAAACTGAGTTAATCGGAAGTTTCCAGCATACAATACATATATAGTAATAACTTCGGTATAACTTAATGGTGGGTACGAGTTATTCTTCAAATTTCCCGTGTGATAACGCCGTCTGTGCTTTCCCATTCACGGAATAAAATATTAATATCCTAATTTATCGCACCCTTGTATGAAGAATAATTTCTCCACTAGAGTATAAATAATTTAATGATTAAGCCAGGAACGAACTGCAATTGCTGGGGCTACTCAATGTTTGGTACTATATCATCAATAAATAAAGTCTGTATTAACTCAAACATAAACCACATTTATATACTACACAAAACGTCAGAGAATAAAGCTATTCCCGGTACAAGTCCGACCGGTTAGTCTGGTGGTTTAGTACGTCGCCTTTCAGCCGAAGGGTTATGGTCGCTAGATAGTCGATTGTGTCGCTGGGCAAGGCACTTAACGGGCATTGCCTGAACTCAGCGGATTAATAGTTTTTTTTTCATACATGGAGATAATTATGATTATTCTATCCTGTTCTAACAAGCATGCATAAAGCCATAGATACCCGTTAACACCGATACTTATAAAAAACACAAGTACGCCGATGTTTATGAATTCTTAAGCCTTTATTACAATGAAAAATAACTCTATATCGAAACACTCACGGTTATTATGTGAATTCGATCCCGTCCATTGTAGGTGGATGAGGTCGGCCTCCTTCACAGTTAGCAGCTTCGGTATGAAGTCGTATTCCACCGCCGGGTAAGTTTGCACAATGTTTCCTCGCTTTCCGCGCACGTTAAGGTTGTGGATGGTTGCCGTGTCCGAGATGGCTGTGATTCGAAGGTTTTGTGAGTTAGGATAGGATATTCATGTTTATTCCAGTAAATGGGAAAACTGAGCAGGGTAACACACGGGCAATCGTCAGATCACCTTGTGCCCACCGTCGGGTTACCAGAGCTATTGCAGTGTGTTGTATATGATAGACATGTTTCTTCAATTTGACAGAACCCATTAATCCGCTGGCTTCAGGCAATGTCCGTTAAGTGCCTTGCCCAAGAACACAACCGACCAGTTAGCGACCAGTTTCGTTCCTGCAACCCTTCGTCTAAAAGGCGACGTACTAAACCACCATACTAACCCGTAGGACAAAGTTAAACGGGAAACTGTAGATTGAAACGCGTGAGCGAAATTGCAGGCGATGACACAGACTTTATCTCACAAATGAACAGCGTGAACCCATAACAAATGGCGGCAAAAAAACACATTAAACAGGAAATATTTGTTCTTACTACATTTTACGTTTTAATAGTTCATATTGGGATGGTTTTGTTTTTTTTTCTCTAGCAGCAAAAAGCACATGAAACAATTAGTTTAAAATTAACTACATTTTTTATTCAGTAATTCAACGAAAAAAAAGGCAAAATGTGAATCGCCAAACACTTTAATGGATAGGGTAATAAAACACAGCCTTTAAAAAATAACACATAACCTACCAGCGTCTCGTTTGGCTAAAAAGAAGGCATGAGTTCTGTCCTGAAATGTACGACCAGTTTGTTCTGTGTTAATAGCAAGTTGCAATGGTTGTCCGTTTGCACCGATATCCACCAACGGGTTTTTCTGGATAGGCGATTGTTTGATCACTACATTGTTTTCCCTGTAGATACATGTAAATGAGCATTGTGCTGAACTTGCATTGCCGATAATTAAAGGAGGCTTAGTTTAGAGTAGAAGGTTGCAAAGCACTGAATTTTTGTTTGTTCGAAAAATATTTTCACTCTTCTGTACCCTTAAAAACTAATTTAACTCTTCTATGCCTTTTTAAAAAGGATTTCACTGTTTTATACCTTTTTAAAAGGGGTTTTCTTTTTTTATACCTTTTTAAACGTTAAATTACAATTTGACTTAAACCAAGCATAAAGTTACACATAATATCTTACTTCCTCTGGTTTTGATCTGATGTGGTGCCGAACGGGTCATAATCGTCTGTGGAGATGTTGTACCGGATTCGAAATACGCAACGTTTCTTGTTCCCGCTTGGAAAATGAGGAATTTTCCAGGTGTAATTGAGCGGGACACCTTCCAAACTGTTCCCAAGGTGGTTGACCCTGGACCAGCCAGCTTGCTGTAAAGAGGTCGGATTATTGGACCTTGTCGGTTAGGATATATAATTTCATGATAGCTTAGTCGGTAAAGCGATGGGTCCGAATTCCCGAGGTCGTGAATTCAAATCTCATCCTTGGCAGAATTTTTTGGTACTGTCAGGTTCAATGTTATCTTCAAATGTTTACGAATTAACATGTGAAACAATGGAAAAGGATGAGATATTCAAGTATTTTTTCTGCCGGCATAACACGGACGGTTAGTCAGCAGTGCGTGCCCAAAGTCGGATACACGGAGCAATGTTAGTATATTATGTCCGACCGTTTAGTATCGTGGTTTATTGCGCCCCCTTTAACCAAAAGGTTGCAGGTTCAAAAATTTTTTTCGCATTTGAATCTGCTCGCTAGCTAGTCGGTTGTATCCTTGGGCAATTCACTTAGCAGCCATTGCCTGAACCCAATGGATTAATGGGTTCTACCAAATTAAAAGAATCTTTTGATTATACTTACGAACGAATAATTTGAATTTACTGGATCATAGCAAAGCTCGCCTGCTACAAGGACGACGATTAGCAGCGTTGGAATCAAACTGATATATGCAACGGTATTTTAAGTATTTATGTTGGCATCACTTAATCAATCTGGCGCGCATACTTTTCGTTGATTGTTTTATTATAGCGGTTTTAAATTCAGTTCTGTACTTTACAGTTTACTTGTATTTTCTACAGCATTTCGTTTATTTTGTCAGTTACTAAATTACTTGCGTTACAGCGCTAGTTAAGTTAAAAGTTTGTTTAAACTCTTTAATAAAGTTAAATTCAGTGGAATTTATCTCTGCTTTTCAGCGAAAACATCCCCATTTATACATGACATGGCAAAACAGGATAACAGTACATACCTTGCACTCCAGGGGTGGTGGGGCAACGAAACAAACATCGTTTATCGTGGTGTGGGCGACGATCTTGCTTTGGTCGTACGCCTTCCCCCATTTGTAAACAACTCCGGCTCGCCTTTTAGCATTGGTGTTGGCAGCAAGACACTGTGGGTGTTGGTTGATTGTTAGTTGTTTAAAATAAACACGAACAAAATATATTGTGTTGGTTTTCGATATAATTTCTTTGGCAAAAGCAAGCAGTATCTTTCATGGGGATTTAATGATAACCCGTAAAATTAGTCTAGTAGTTAAGTGCGTTGACTTATAACCGAAACGTTGCAGGTTCGAAACTGGTCACTAGCTAGTGTGTTGTGTCCTTGGGCAAGGCACTTAACAGACATTGCCTGAACCCAGCGGATTAATAGGTTCTACTAGAGTAAAGGAACGTTTATATCATTCGCACAACACACTGCAATAGCTTCGGTATAGCCCGACGGTGGCCGCGAAGTGATCTGACGATTACCCGTGTGTTAACCACATTAGTTTTCCCATTCACGAGGATAAACATGAAAATCCTATCCTTCTATATCCTTCCAACCCATTTGGATTATATATATATATATGGCTTTCGCCATGGAAACTTTTCATTTCGTCAACTAAATGCTCTGAACGGGCGTGGTTTAGTTATAATTACACATTTAGGTGATGATTCATTCATTTACATCATATATAGGGAATACCGTATACTTTAAACGTCAAATTTTCAAGCGTTCAATGTGTATTTAGCCCAAGGTGATTTCATCGAAGCTTTCAATACCGCTTGCTGCGTAGTTAACGTCGGTGCCAGTTCTAGAAATCCGTAATAATCAGTCCATTGTCCTCCTTTGTCAGCGCATTGTGCTGCATTGTTGACGTTGGACCAATGTTTTCTGCCTCCTCCTGTAAGCTGCTCCACGCACTCTCCGTAAGCTCTCTTGTTGAACGTGTTGTCCTCGTAGTATCTAAGGATGGGTGTTTGTGATTAAATAGTTAGCATTATCGATAAACATGAAAAAACACAAGAGTGACACGCCTTTCATTTAAATAAGGTATGATTTACGCTTCTCTTTTCCTACTAGAATCATTTTTCTGCCAACATTCACCCAGTACGGATACTACCCGAAATTGGAAGTCTCTACCTTATTGAACAATAGGGTTACGCTCTAAGACCAGCCCTGTTAAACGCACAATTTTCATTTTTTGCTCACGCAAGTTACGCATTAAAAAAACTATCACGGTTTTGAAATTTAACCAAGTAAAAAAAGTAGGCTAAATTTGGTTTTATTTATTTCAGCTATTCGCTTCTATCAATAACGCAGAAGATAAACAAATATTAGCCCACATTTAAGCACTGGAAAACAAGGCGAAACGATAGTCGTTAAAAAACGTCACAGCACTAAATAAGCTCCGGTAATCCGACCATAGCCGTAAGGTATTCTGACGATTGCCCGTGTGTTAACGTCTCTTGTGTTATACACAACACACTGCAATAGCTCCGGTGACCCGACGATGGGCACAAGGTGATCTGACGATTGGCCATGTGTTAACAACCTTCGTTTTCCCATTCACGGGGATAAACATGAATATCCTATCCTATCTTGTATTAGCAGAAAATCGTACTTGCACATAGAAGCGTTGTGTGCCAAAACAGCAATGTCTGTCCAGGGTGTTGGATGCCAGTATGGATAATAATCTCTCTCTTCGGGGCATTCGTAACCTCGTCTGTTGTCGTTGGGGTTTTGGCGGGTGAATATAGCGGAAGAGGTGCCGGCGTTGTTGGTTTTAAGTTCCTGGTCAGCCACGAATAAACCTGAAGAAATTATTGATTGTTAGACTGGTTAAAACAAAAATCGACTCTTTTTTTAATAAGTGCAAATGTACAGTATTGGTATTTCCACCACTACATTAGGTCGGATTTAATTATAGTTGGTTTTGTTTGTTTGTTTATTAATTATCGCCTAATGTATGTTATTATTTGAATTAAATTGAATAATAAATAATTTTTTTGTTTCGTCATTTGGAAAATAAAACGTTTGGACGCGATAACAAGTTAAACTTGTTTTTATTATTTTATTAGAACATAGTATATTTTTATTTTTTAACTAATTCAGTTTCGAACCCAAGATGGGCTTGTTTTTAAGACTGCTTTTTTGTATATAATTCGATATATATATCGGTCACGTTAACCACTCCACGACCGTGCCACAGTATATCGCCTCGGCCCGAACGGCCGTGTGACCGAATGGTTAGCGCCGCCGCTTATACAAAATTTGATAAAAAACGGTCCTTTTGTGACAAACACATCGCGAGTTTTAAACTTAGCTCCAAAAAGTTGTCTTGACCCAATAAATCTAATTCTACGGGTGTTCGAAATTTGATGTAACATCATTACACCGACTCGACTTGGTGTATTATGACATTTTACTGGGTTATAACAAATTACATTCCACCCCATGTGGATTAAACGCAACCACACCAGCCTAGAATAGGATAGAATATTCATGCTTATCCCCGTGAATGGAAAACCAAGGAGGTTAATACACGGGCAATTGTCAGATCACCTCGCGCCCACCGTCGGGTTACCGGAGCTATTGCAGTATGTTGTGTATAATGAACACGTTCCTTCAATTTAGTAGAACTGCAACCTTTTCGGGTAAAGTCGCCGCACTAAACCACTATACTAATCTATCGGACCAGCTTACCTTTATTTCTCTCTCGCCTGTAGCAGCTATCGTACCATTCCCACGTTTCGTGGAGGCCTCTGTCGCTACGAACATTTTGATTTTTACGAGCTTCAACAGTCGCCTTCGTTTCTGTGTCGCCCCGATTTGCGGACGGTTTGTTGTATGACTGCGTGTTGGTGGCCTGTCCGTTTCGAATCGTTATGCTGTCGTCAGCTGAAATGGTGAAATTATTTGGTATTTACGCGGCCATTGTGGGTCTGTATCAGCAAAGCTTTAAGTAGTGGACAGCTAGCCCTAGGACGTCGGCTAACTACACAGTTTTCTCCAACGAAAATTGTGGTATAATATGTAACAAGTACGGCTGGGGAAGTGTAAAATAAAAATATTAAAAATGGAATGTATATTTAGTTATTTAATCATTTGGTGTTGGTATTAGATTAGGACAGGGTACCCCTGTTAATCCCTCTGAGTATGAACCAGGGGCGTTATAACATAGGCCATCGTCAGATTACCTCATGTCCATCGCCAGGTTATTGGAGCAATGTTTTGTGTGTAACGTAGACATTTCTTTTTAGTTTTTGTTTTTCAAGTTATTTGGTCCAAGCGAATGTTAGTTTATTACAGTCTCCAAAATAGCCGACTAGCTAGCGGTTAGTTTCGATCCGACAACCTTTCGGTGGAGCGATCAGTTAACCGGCGTGTCAAGGACGGATATGCATGTTTACAATAGAGATGAACTTAACACATTTCGTCATACGTGCTTACGTGCTTCAGTTGAGTTGTCATCTTGACACATGAAGCAAGGGCGTTATAACGTATATGATCGTAATACCTCGTGTCTACCGCATCGTTTTTTTGGAGCAATGTTTTGTATAATAAATAACTTCTTTTTTAGTTCGTTAAACTGTTAAACTATTGGATCCAACAAATGTCCGCTAAGTACTGTCCCCAAAGAGTGGCCTAGGTACCGGTTAGTTTCTAACCGAAAACCTTTCGGTCGACGGTCTTACTAGACCGATCAGTCAACCGGGAATAAGTACGCTGAGGTTTACAATACAGACCAACTCTACAAATTCGCCCTGCGTGCTTACGTGCTGCGGCTGGGTTGTCATCTTGACACATGAACTGTAGAACAAAGTTGCAGTTTAACTTGTGTGGATTGGTGTCCTCATTCCCACCACAGCCATGTTGGTTCGTCCATTCAACAACCAGCTCCGACTTTCCAACCAATGTGCTTTGGAAGTAACTCTAAAATTTAAGAAAATTCGTTCATTTTTTACTTTTCCTAACCTGACTGGCCACGAGTAGGATCGTCAGTCGTAAGGTTGTACATTCGAAACCAGTCTCTTGCTAGTCTTGATTAAAGTAAAGTAGTCGAATAAAAACCGCACAAAAATCGGGTTACTATAAAATGCAGTGAGTTGTAAATAATGAAAATGTCTCCATCATTTACAACTCACTGCATTTTATGGTAACCCAATTTTTGTTGTTGAGGATATCTGGTGTTTACTCCTGTTGTATTCTATCATTCTTAGATTTATAATATTCGAAAGGAGAAGTGCTTCAAATAAAAATGGTGACAAAAACGATAGTCGATAAAAACTTCTATGGTGCAGAATAATTGTAAAAAAAATCCATTCGTTTGCTTTTATGTCTAACCAAACAAACTCTGCTTATTACAATAAATTTATACCATTCTATAGTGATCATTTTCGGAACTTGATTTCGCGTTTGTTTTGTCTCCAAAATTATAGCCTCCCCTGTTGTTGTTCTGTGGATGATTTGATATGTAAATAAAACAGTTTTATTTGCACCCTAGCGTTAAAAGTATCCATAATATAATCGATTAGAAGCTAAAGTCTATGTATCGAGTATTATAAAGAGGTTATATGTGGCCGATTAATATTAATACTATTAAATACAGGCAATACAGTTATATTTTGCCAAGAAATAAAACATAAATTGTAAATGGGACAGTACAGGACGTGGGCAGTTGTAGAGTCAGCTATCCCTTTAGACACGGAGTATATGAGTATTTCATTCTATTCTATACATTATGATAGGATAGGACATTCACGTTTATCCCCGTAAATGGGCAAACCAAAGGGGGTTAACACACGGGCAATCGTCAGATCACCTCGCGCCCACCGTAGGGTTACCGGAGATATTAATCCGCTGGGTTCAGGCAATTACAGTTAAGTGCCTTGCCTAAGGACACAACCACCTACCTAGCGACCAGTTTCGAACCTACAACCTTATGGTTGAAAGGTGTCACACTAACCACCAGACTAACCGGTTGGACGAACATGTAAGTAATGTATATTGAAAGCTGTGCTTGGATATAGCTCGGTTGGATTGAAAGTTCATAATTCAGTCGTTCGGATATTTTAGCTTAAATTTAAAAAGTCGTTCTTTTTCATTTAATTGTTGTTTATTATTACGTCACAATACACACCTGTGAATCGAATAATCGATTTGCATTGTTACGATTCGCCGTGGCTTCTCTTCCTCTGTTGTTCGAGCCACGAGGATTATGCAGATAAATATCAGCATTCACAAGAACTAGCGTTGATAATATCAATGCTAACCAACGCATTTTCTATAGTTATTTTATCTGAGATGGAAAATACAAAGATAGATAAAATCGGTTGGGTGTCCTTTATTTTTAATTGCGTTTCGAACCTAAAACCTTTCGGTTGAAAGGCGTCGTACTAGACTAACCGGGCGGACAACTTTAAGTTATATATTGCCTTTGAAAAAATAGGACCGGAAATAAGATACTTTTAAAAAGAAAGTAAACTCAGGTCCAAATACTAACCTCAACCCCAGTCCTAACCCTAATAATGACACTCTTGATACCACCCCTCGTTGCTTTGGTAACATACACATCTCGACTGGTGCTTGCATACACAAAATTCCCCTTTTCACCACCTTGTCTGATCTTATAGAACTTAAAATTGAATCACTGCTTTTATACCTACGTTTTACCACAGATTGAATATATATAAAATCTCCAACAATGACAAAGAGAATAGCTAGGTTATCAAGATAGACATGGATAACAATACGTAAATTAGCACTTTTTAGTGTTCTCACTAAGATTGGTTATATAGTCCTGCTAGTAAATATGCAGTCCTGTTAGTTAAGATGTCTATTTTATCGTTGCAAATCTACACAGTTAACTATTTTACTTTAAAACGACTTTAAGCTAACTTTTTATGGCGTTACGTTTATATTTGTATGACCACTACTTCACTAACAGCCTACACATACATCTTCGTGCGAATGTTATACCGTGTGACCAAATTGACGTCACTTTTAAACTGTTGTTGCAAACTCATCTACCTAACTATATGCTAGATCTGCACCCATATAATCTGTGGATAAGTTAACCTGCCCAAAATAGTTTTATCAACGTTTGACCTGACCCAATGGACTAGCGCATAAAAGAACCTATAATTTTGGTTTATATTTACGCTAGTGAACTGTGTCAAATGATACAGAACACTTCGGTGACTAAATATTTTATGAGGCATACTGTTAACGTACTTCCGTATCTGCCCTCTATGCTAACTTTTGCTGACTAAATTTGTCACCTCGCACAAGCCTACAGGTTATGAATAAACTGCGCACAGGTACTGCGGATGCAGCGTGCTAGGTTTAAACTCTATAAGTTAAATTGCGAAACGGTGCCCGAGGGCTTTTTAACGCGCGTGATTCAGACAACCTACGCGAATGAGAACAAAACTTTATTGAGAGACAATGCTTCTGCCTGGATTGTCATGTGATTATGACGTACAATTAAACGTCACATTTCCTTTAGTTCTCCGCTCATATCTGTGACACAGTTGACTAGTAGGCTGGTAATATTGCAACTAATAGTAGATTTAAGCTTATTGTATCAGCCAGGAATAGGACAGGTAGGTAGCTAGCTTTACGCTTCAATAGCTAAAACGACCAGCCGAATAGGTTTATAGAGCAGGTAGACTATAAACAAAGATAACAGAATTATTGGTCACTGCACGGCGTGAAAGTAGTAACGTAGGCTCCATGTAAAAGTCTGATTAATTCGATAGAACCAGTCTAAGATGGTTAAAAATAATTTAAACGCTCAATTTTGCTGTACACAAAACAACGCATTTCTAACCGTGTACTACACTATAACTGCGCCGTATAGTACAGCTTAACAGTGGTGTACAATTAGAAGTGAAAGACGTTTATTAATAAGCCATGAGATAAAGGCCTAAATACCATATCTAATTTGGTATACATAAAAAACAAGTACTATCAAAGTGTTAACCGCTTACTCTACCTTATCCGACTTATAGTATAGCCATGAACAGTCTTACAGAGGTGTACAATTAGAACAGAAATTAGTTTATTAATAATCAGTAACCTAAGGTAAAGGCCCAAAGGCCGTATCTAATATTTTAATGTTGTCTTAAAACCAAGTAACTTAATCTTATCGCTTATAACCAAACCTCTCTTACAGCTATCTAATTGTCAGTTAAAATGAATCAAGTCAACAAACTTATTGTGTTGGCTGTTCTTCTGCAAGTATGCTTCGCTGATATCTACATGCATAACCCAAGGTATGCTATGATCTATATAAAGAACAATCACTATTACAAACGTACAGGATTTAGTATAACTAGAATGCTAATACGAGCAGAATTAATATACACTGAGGTATGTTTTTTTCACATAGAATAATCGTTGTTTATGGCTCATAGTATTTTACATTTACTGGTTTTCCATGCTTTCATAGTTTCGTTTGATTGTTCTGTAACTTTAATGTCACTTTAGCAGGTGAAATGAGTTTATCACTGTCTGCCTTAATTTGTTTAGGTTTACTGATATTAATTATAATTGCGTGAGCCATGGTTTAAAAAGCAGTGTCATGCTCGATTGTTTTAAAATAAGGGGCCTTCTGGATTAAATCAAAATGTAATGTATCCTGCACTAGACATGTGACGTCTGTCAGATTGTAATACTAGATGGTTCGAATACATAGCAGACTGTACCACCCACAAGGATTAATTTAAAATGAATTAATTTTCAACACAATGTATTACTGTTTTAATGGACTGTGAGAATGATATCTTATCTATAGAAATGTTTTTATTGTTTTCTAAGACCTAGAATGATAAAGTTGTAGGTTGAGATTTCAAAACATTTGACATAATCAAGGAAAACTATATTTTTCTTGCATAATCGAGTATTATTCTCACAGAGGTTCGAACAATCGTTTGAATGAGCGCGGCCGCGGAAGGAACAATGCAAATAGAATGTTCGATTCACAAAACAACAATAGAGGTGGCTACAATGTCGGGAATCTCTTTTATTACGCTGGATCGAAACTGCGAATCGAATGGTAAATATTTGGTGAAGGGATGTTACCGTTTAAGAAAAAAAAGGTTAAAATAAACAAACAAAGAAATAGAAATAAATGAATATAGATGGAACGTTGATGTTTCTTATTTTTTTTATTAATACACTAACTAAATCAAGCTACTCTGCCGCGTTAACGCCATACAAATTCAAATTGGCAAGAGTAACACATTTTTAACGTAAAAAACACAAACTTACACTTCTCAAAACTATTACAATTAAGATAAATCTAACTTTTTTTTAAATGGCAGGACAAACCAGCACTCTTGTGGAAACCAGAACGCCAATTGTGACATCATAATCCAATACATGTGCGGTCCATTGGTGCGAGATGGTACAGTCACCACAACCATCCCCACTAACCCCACACAATGCAATAACCTCAATTGCAACACCGACTACACGTTTGGTATGCATGAGGATTTCTACAGCTACATTCACTGCAGATCACGACTGAGGGACACACGCCTGTTCACAGCGGATAGGGTAGGTTTTTAAAACTTTTCATGTGTTTGTTAGATTTACTTTATCTTGTCAGTAATATACAGCATGCAATTTAAAGGCCGGCAAAGTAGCAAGCCCATTACGGGTTTAAAACTAACCCCGGTACAAAAATCGTCCGACGTTTTTTTTTATTCTTTGACCTATTTAAGTACATATCCAATTTTTAAATCGTATCTTAATGCTAAAAGTCAGTTTTCATTTTATTTTTAAAATAAAATGCTAGTCTATATTTTATCTTTTTTGACCAAACCCCTCGTTTTTAACTTTTGCTTGAAGTTAAAATTACCGGTCACAAACAACCGCCTATGTAACACGTTTCTCACGGCATCTTATTTATATCAGTATTTAGAGGTACTAATATAACGTTTTGCTTTGAATGCAAATCCTCTAACAGCACAACCATGCTACTGATAGCCACCTACCCTATTCCTGTTGACCTGACACAAATTTGTGGTTTCCCAACTTTTAAAATTACAGTCAAATTACTTTTCGATTTTTTATGTAAGGCCACATACGGTGCCCTTATTTTAAGATGTTTTTACCCTATTTATCTATTTTTACACACATATTACACGAAAAATTGCTATTTATTATAATACACCGCTATTATTATTTACAAATAACCTTTTAACATATAATCGCTTGTGTGACGTAACAATTGTATTGTCTCATCAGAATATACGAATAAACCAAGCTACAAGAACGCGCCAGAATTCAAACGGCAACAGACGTGGTTACGAATGCCCTGAAGAAAAAGATTATTATCCATATTGGCATCCGACTCAATGGAAGGTATGGTATACTGATGTGTACACTTTTGATTCAACTGATTTTATTTGCATCAACTAAGTTACACAAGGCAAAATAGGAGCGAAATATATCATAAGCCACTACAGAGTAGTTTAAAAAACACGGCCTCCTGCTGCACAGGGTGATAATTATTTTTAAGCTGGTATTGAGTTGTTCCAGCAACCGCCGACTTGACAGGGTTCTCGATAACCTGTAGTCAGCAGCTCTCAACAATATTTATAAAATTCTTGTATTGATGTAGGCAACAAAAACACAACTAATTCAAACATACTACAACAGGGCATATATAAAAGTAAATAGACGGTAAAGTCTAACGGTTTTTAGCAGGAAGTATAAAAATAAAGGCGACAGATAAATATCAATCAACGCACGCACCAAAATAACACATCAAGATAACATTGTAACAGATGTATTGGTTTAGTTATATATTAGTGTGGAATCCAGACAAGCAATTAATCATGTCAGTACTGAAAATACAAATATACTAAATATTTTTTATCGGGATGTGTTTCGAGTCCATGATAAGTTCGTTACTAAATACGTTTTTCTCTACATTTTAGTATTTGTATTGGTTGAGTAAACCATTTGGTTAAACGACCGATTAAACAGACTGAATTGGATGTCCATTTTTAACGATTTTAAAGACACAGTTAGATTACATATTGGAAACATACGACCCGCGGGCTGGGTCCAGTTCGTGAACGAATTTTTACCGGCCCTCAGACTGTATCTAACCATACCATGTAATTAAGATATTGAATACTATTCATGTAATAATCCGGCCCACCAAGAACTTAATTTTACCACATCTGCCCCGCCGACTATAGAATTTGCCCACCCATGTTTTACATTTTAGAACGATTTAAAAAGGTTCAAATATACCACGAACTAGCCAAAAGTTTAACTTAATGTTTACAAAACGTTATTTTAACATTGTTATGTAAGTCCTAGTTTAGTCATTGCGAGTTATGTACATGGCAGAACGATGACCAATTTATATTGATTCCAACGCGGAAATACACACACATACAAACATGCCCCACATTATAAAGCCTTTCTATTTACTGTTAGCGCCCTTTATTTTGGAAAATAAAATAAAAAGTCACCTACAGAATCTATTCAAAAACGCACCTTTTTTGTGCATAACATCGTTTTAGGAAATTATACACATAAATTTGGTGTTGTACCATTTGGTATACCATTTAAATCTCAAGTTACATAAACAAATTTTGATTTGTGAATTCGTTTAATAGAATTCATGACAATTTCGACACAGACTAAGTATGCATACGTCATATTTCGAGGACAATCACTGTCGCTTAATAAACGTCTGTCACATGAATAATGGCAGTAAAAGTCAACCCGTTTCCGATTGTCGTTTATACCACAGTTATTTATATACTTATTTATGACGTAATTGCTTAAATTTCGAGTTAGATATGACGTAATTTGCAAAATTTCATTTTCTATTAAAAACAACCCACGACCTACCTTGCTAGAGGTTTACAATAACTTTTTGCGAGGTTATATTATGACGTCATAGAGCAGAACACAGTCACATGACCAAATAAGGCGTGGCTCCGAAATGGTGTGTTCGCATCATCGCGGTTGGACAAGTGTGCTTTCTGCTATTTTAGATGCAACACTAAAATTAGGGAAAGCGGAAAGTAGAAAAACTGCTCACCACAACTATGGAAATTAATTCTAACCCTAAACACTTAATCTCAACCCCAGAACTAACCTTAACTCTAACCCCACGTCTAAAACTAACTCTAATGTCGTATTCTTCATTTGAGTGTGCAGTTTCCCGGCTTTTTGTTGTCCCTCCTTTTAGTATTCCCCTTCTTCTAGAACAATCCAGTTTATAACGAACTGGCGACCGATACATATACCGTCTCCTATATAAAACGTTTCGCTAACCAGCCCATCATTGGGTCAAAACTTAACCCAGAAAGAAATAAAATCAAAAAATAATAGTGACTGGCACTGTTTATTATAATTTTGGCTATAATCGTCCGTTGCCGACGGTTTCTTTTAAAAATTCGATAAGATCCTGTATACCTTTAAACGTATTTCACCGGTTTTAATTGCCAGATGTAAAAAACACTCGTCTTAGCCCGTTCCATAACGCGGTTTAAGATTTTTTTGTCATGGTTCTAGCACAGTGAAGTCCATTCACTCGACTTAATAATTGTCTTAGAAGTTATGTTAGGCGGTTTCAGGTTGTTTTCCTTTTTGTTATGGTTCTAACACAGTAATGTCCGTTGTCATATTGTATTTATCCTTAATTTAATATACTGAACATCGTTCCACAGGATATAGCTGTTCTGACGAATGACGTCAGCAGATGTCCGATGTACACCACCGAGAGCCACAATGTGAAGGACAGATGGTATTGTGACGTCAGCAGTTCATACCTGTACATGGTAAGTCCAAAGTTTTACGAGAAAATATATTAAAACATATTAGTCCTTACCAAAACTTGATAAAAATCAAAATGGGTTTAAACCAAAAACTAAACTGCTTAAAAAAAATTCCAAGTCGGCACCTATGCGTTTTACAGCTTACAGTAATAAAGTACAAGTTTATTCCTCGACCGTTTCGTATGGTGGTTGCCTTTCAGCCGATGTGTTGCAGGTTTAAACTGTTCGCTAGCTAGTTTGTTGAGTCATTGGGCAAGGCACTTAACGGACATTGCCTGAAAGCAGTGGATTAATGGGTTCTACAAAATTAAAGGCACATGTGAATCATACACAACATACTGCAATAGCTCCGGTAACCCTACGGTGGGCGCGAAGTGATCTGACGATTGCCCGTGTGTTAACCCCCTTGGTTTTCCCATCTATGGGGATAAACATCAATATCCTATCCTATCCACCACAGAGATCTACTAGCAACTCTGGCAACAATTTGATTCCGATCACGAAGGAAGCGTGCGAGACGTTCACCTACACCGTTGGAAATGTCCAGGTAACTTATCAATTGCAGACATTTCATAATCCTAGGAATATATGTTGCTTAATGGCAGTTTTAAATATTCTGGATAAGTTTAATATAGTTTGATTTTAAAACTCACTTTCACCGCCAGGATAAGCTAAAAGGAGGGAAGGCGGAAAACTGCAGACTAAAATAAAGATTATGACATTAGAGTTATTTTTAAAAGATGGGGTTCGAGTTAGAGTTAGTTCTGGGGTTCAGATTAGTGTTTAGAGAAGGGTTAGAGTTAGTTTCCACAGTTTTTGTGAGCAGTTTCCCTCCTTCCCTCCTTCCCTCCTTCCCTTCTTCCCTCCTTCCCTCCTTCCCTCCTTCCCTCCTTCCCTCCTTCCCTCCTTCCCTCCTTCCCTCCTTCCCTCCTTCCCTCCTTCCCTCCTTCCCTCCTTCCCTCCTTCCCTCCTTCCCCCTTTCTCCGTTTAGTGCCCCCCCCTCCCCACCACCCAACCTCACACCGCTTCCTCCACAGTACAACGCGACATGGAGGCGATCGCCTGCTCACGGGATCGCAGCGCCATCGTGCGGCAGGAACATGTGGTCACGTGACAATCACCTCGGAAACACAGTCGGAGGCCAAACGTTCAACTATAACTGGACCATTCCTAATGACGTCAACGAAAAATGCGTCCTTAGAATGAGGTAATTAGTCTGGTGGTGGTGGTGAACGCATTTAGCCCTCCCAAATTAACTTGCCTTCGTGTTTCACCAATGTTGGGTTGGTCTGTTTCACCCTTGCTGCATTTTGTCGTGTTTAACTATACGTAATTGCCTAAGTATAGGCATATAAGCGTTCTTGTGTCACGTTTAATTGCATGTATGTTTATTCTATGCAATGGCGGTTGTTTCTAGTAAGCGACATGGGATAGCGTACGTCCACTGGTACCAAGGCACCAATACATTTACCGACTTCTATAAAACCGTCTTGGCGACAACCCTATCATGGGTTCGTAATACTTGGCTTGGTAATAAAAAAACTTACAATTATTATAGTGAAAAATACCCGAAAACTGGAGGTGTGGTCTTGTGCAATTTACGCAAAAATGTGTGAATCTTTATATAAAATATGCAATCTTAAGCCATTGAGTTTGGGTTTGGTTTCAAATTATTCATGTTTATAGAGAAGTAATAGGGAAATACGGCAAAACAAAGTGGTTAACCCCATAAAAGAACGGTATAACCGATAAATATAACAGACATGGCCGTCAAAACTAAAAATCAGATGTTTTTAGGAAAGAAAAAATTTGCAACCATTGCATTAATTGCACTAAATGGCTTCTTTAATAAAGTATTTCCTATTACCAACCTACTATTCCTATCAGGTACAACATATCGACCGGGGATTACGACAGAGACAACACGACCAGTGCTCACAACCACAGAAGAAGGCGTGAAGTCGGGCCTGATGTTTGGACAAGACAAGGTGGGCGCAAGTTGTATTAAAACGTACTTTGTTTAAAAAAAATGGCAAACCAATCTGTTTTGCGCTATTCTGCTACAGTTCACCTCACACCCATCGTCGTGTTACCAGAACTATTGCAGTGTGTTATGAATGATTCACACGTTGCCTCTATTTAGTAGATATCATCAAATCGCTGCGTTCGGGAAATTTTTGTTCGGTGCATTGTCCAAGGACACAACCGACTAACTAGCCACCAGTTTCCTACCTGCTTCCGCTAAAAGGCGACGCACTATACCACCAGACTAACTGGTCGGACAGTATATATTTATTAGTACGGACGTGTGGCCGAATGGTTAACGCGATCGATTCATATACCGACTTACATAAAAAAAAAACGGTCTTAGCAACGAACCTACTCAGCCGGACCGATACCTATCGACTATATCAAAACGGTTATAGGAACGAGCCCATCAACCTTGGCCCGGTAAAAAAACACACACACACACACGAGCATATGCGAAACTAAGCCCGGTAACAAAAAAAAGTATATATTTATTTTGGTTAATTATTATTTTTACC
>CH002372.1:292556-349108 GCA_000149265.1 Ciona savignyi
CAGGACACAACCGACTAGCTAGCGACCAGTTTCGAACCTGCAACCTTTCGAATGAAAGGTGTCGCACTAAACCACTTGACTAACCGGTCGGGTAAACATGCCCAGATGACATCACCTCGTTTTTTTACATATTGAGTTTAAAAAATCCATTCCCTGTGGCAATATTTGGGTTGCCATTTGTACAATGATCGTGTGTATTTGTGATGTTATCTTGTTATATACATAACTCACGCCTTTGCATTAAACCTTTGTCATTTTACCCTTTTATTTGGACGTAGTGTCGGGCTATTTCAGTGGGTTCTATTGGATGGAGTTATCGCTATAGTTTTTAATATTAGTATTATTTACTAATTTTAAACAACGCCTGCCAAGTTCCATGCCAAAAGACTCAACTTTGTCCGGCCGATTGGTCTAACGGTTAAGTGCGTCGCCTTTCAATCTAAAGGTTGAAGGTGCGAAACTGGTCGCTAGCTAGTCGGTTGTGTCCTTGGGCAAGGCACTTTACGGACATTGCCTGAACCCAGCGGATTAATGGGTTCTACCAAATTGAAGGAACGTGTCTATCATATACAACACAATGCAATAGCTCCGGTAACCCGACGATGGGCGCGAGGTGATCAGACGATTGCCCGTGTGATAACCCCCTTGGTTTTCCCATTCACGGGGATAAACATGAATATCCTATCCTATCCTATCCTAACTGACCAGCCAAAAGACTCAACTGATTCGATACCGTTCGTTTGACCGTCCAACTTGCTACCATTGGGTTAATCTTACAAACTTCAGTTAATTAGCAGAATGGTTGGTACTTGTATTAGAAATTATATTAATAATATAAATAAATAAACAGGCGAAAGGCAATGTCTTAGGCAGTCTAACAATCAGTAGAAACTGGTAGCAAACTTAATGTAGTTTGACTAGTTGATCCTTGTGATCTTTCACTGCATTAAGTGCAAATATACGGTATAGGTATGTTCATTACTGCATTTGGTCGGATTTAATTATTGTTGTTGGTTTTGTCTGTTTGTTAGTTAATTATCGCCGAATGTATGTTATTATTACAAAAATAAATTGAATTTAATAGCAACCTTGCGCGCATCCATTTTAGTTACGCACATTGGGTTTATAT
Organism: Ciona savignyi; assembly: GCA_000149265.1. Lineage (NCBI taxonomy): Eukaryota > Metazoa > Chordata > Ascidiacea > Phlebobranchia > Cionidae > Ciona > Ciona savignyi. The sequence continues at coordinate 293,686 of CH002372.1, forward strand.
TTTAAACTACTATTGTTACTACACAGATCATTTTATGACGCAAGTGAGTACGATGTTAGGTGGTTTTCCCCTTAATATTCTTCTGAGACCTACTTTTACATCAAGTTTTAAGTTTGTCCGTCGGTTGTTGCAGTTTTGCGCGTCAGAGGTGTAATATATATTGTCTTCTATTTTTTTTATTCTGACATAACGCAAAGAATACCAGATGCTTGTTTATAAGAAAGTGGATATGCCTATAGACTAATAGGAGGAAAAGCGGGAAGAAAGGAAACTGCACACAAACATGAAGATTATGGCATTTAAGTTAGTTTTAAACTTGGGATTGGAGTTAGGGTTAGTTCTGGGGTAAAATATAGTGTTAAGAGCAACGTTTAAAGTAGTTTCCCTAATTTTACTGTGCAGTTTCCCTCCTTTTCGCTTTTCCCTTCTAGTGTTATCCAGAGGGTGCCTTTATTTACTACAGGATCGGTTGCGGCCAGTATGGAAAGTACGGCAGCTACACACTCGAGTTTTATTCCCTGCGTCTTTTGCACACTTGGGTAATTTCACACACGTTTGCGTGCTGGCAGTATAAACATCGTATAATTTCCAATAAACTTGTAAACCTACCTCTGGACCTCGGGTAATTTACTTTCCATGCATTTTTAGTTATGTAGATAGATATGTTAGCTGACGGACACGAAAGATTGAGGATAGAATAATATGTTTTTAAAGATTTTGGCAAAACAGTTATAAAAAGGAGATTGTGTGCACACTTGAAAGGTGTGCATTTCTTGGACGTTTTGCACACTGCCACACTAAAATATTTGGGCGCGTGCACACTCGAGATCTCGGCGAAAAATTGACGTACTTTCCATACGGGGGGTTGCGGTACCTTTAAATACTACAGGACCACTTGGACCGCATGGAGCACTTGAATCGCTTGGATCGCCTTACTATATTTCGTAATTACAAAAGCCATGATATTAATGTTAGGGTTGGGGTTAAAGTTAGTTCTGGGTTTGAGATTAGTGTTTGAGACAGGGTTAGAATTACTTTCCATAGCAATCTAAGTGATCCAAGCGCTCCATACGATCCAAGCAGTCCAAGCGGTCCTGTAGTATTTAGAGGAACCTGATCGTTTGAACTCTTGGAGGGGCAACACTAAAAGATGGGAATAAGGGAAGGAGGAAAACTGCTCATGAAAACTAATTCTAACCCTGCCCTAAACACTAATCTCAACCCCAGAACTAACCCTAAGTCTAACCCTATGTTTAAAACCAACTATAACGCCCTAATCTTCATTTAAGTGTGCAGTTTTCCTCCTTTCCGCTTTTCTTTCTTTTAGTTTCCCCCCTCTTGGAGCGCTTGAAACCCTAACTGTAACCCTTTTTGCTGTAAATTTGTGGGTTAAATTAGGGTTTGTCGTATTGATGCTATTTATATTAGCCTAATGGATAAATATAGCCTAAATCAGTAAAAATATTAGAATCAGTAAGTTCGAATCTTGAATTTGAAATGGCATGTGTGATATTTTTTTTAACATCAATTATAACAGATCTGCTCAAATTCATATAAGTTTCACTCTGTTTGCTTTAAAATTGTACAAATTAATTTTTTTCACCCCTTTGAGTAATTTATTTTCGAATTTTATTTCTTATTTTAATTATTCTTTGGAAATCCTTTGCTACAGTTGTGTCGTTCGTTTTTCTTTCCATGATTAGATGTCTAGTTTGTAACCTTTTCTATTCAAGTTGTTATACCCAATGAAGTTTACCGTACGGAGTACAACTTCTTTTTATAATAATTTATTGTATAAATAAATCACAAAGAACAGTTACTGATGATTATTGTTTTAAAATTTTTTAAATAGTATTAAACACATGGTACAACTGTACAATTAATCTCTTACTTTAACAAATAGCCGTTAAAATACAACTGTACAATTAATCATGGTACAACTGTACAATTAATCTGTTACTTTAACAAATAGCCGTTAAAAGGAAATTTTTAAAGCAAATTTACTGCTTAACAATGGATTTTAAGCCTACTCAGCATATTTACCTTTGTTACACACCTAGCTTTTGATTTATGTGACCTGGTTCAAGTTTGATTTATGTGTCCTTGTTTGACACAGTTTCTTTTTACTACAACATAAAATTTGAATGATTCCATAAAAAGTATATAATTTTTGAAAACATTAGCCTTAGTGTGTAACACAGGAGTATATTTCATAAAGAATTTATTTATTTTTCACCATTTAAAATCCTATTCTGTTATCGTCATTTTAAAAGCATTTTCACACAATGTAATTAGATACCAATAAGAGCAGTTTCCTCGTGGGGGCAATAACTTATTTTATTCATTCCCTAAGGTGCCCTGGATGTTTCATTTTTAATGGTCACTATAATTTCACTACACAGCTGTGTCTGCAGACACTTGGTAGGGAGAGTTGCATGGTGTATTTGATATCTTATTGTATGTGCTTTTTATGGTTTGTTTTAACTAGCCAACACCTGTGTGCGGAAGGAGGTGTTTAAGAAAAGTGACAATGTATTATTATATGGTGTAAAGTCCAGTGCCAGAAGTTACACAGCGAATGGAACCCTACCTAGTCTTATATTAGTGTTTTTACCCCAATAACCAGCCTTGCGGCTATTTTATTCAGAATTTTAAATCTTTATCACATTTATTTATATTTATATTAACTAACATTGTGTGGAGATTTGATTTAATAACAGGTATTATGTAACATTTAAATTTATTTTATTTTAAAGTATGTATATTGTATAAGGAGCATTTGTGTAATAAGTTAAAAACAAAAATGTTAAAAATATAGATTAACTGAAATACTTGATTTTTTAAGCTTGTTTTAAAAGTGTCTATAATATTTGTCTATATACTCTGTTTAAAAAGTGTCTATAATATTTGTGTATATATATATGTGAATTCCAATCCCCGATATTATGGCAGACACTTTTATTTGATTTTAAATTAATTGGATTATTCTGTCTGGCCTGTATATGCCACCAATCCAATTATCACAGAAGGATAGGAAATCAAGTAAAAGGATTATCACTTTCCATATCCACTAATCCTTTAGTTAAGTTAAGACCATGACTTATACCATGGCTAATCAAACGTATGTAGTCTAGGTCTTGACAGCCCAATCTTATAATTTTTAATTGTTTGACGTTTCTGTAATCATTTTTACAATTTTAAGTGAATCAACCCGATTTTTGCGGACGTTGCCACAACTGATTGAACCACGAATTTAATATTTTATTTACTTGATTTACCCGGGAAACATTGGATTTGGCAAATGCCACATTTTTTAGGATTTTTTATCCTTCTCCAGATATAAATCTTTGTTTAATGTACTTTATATCGCATGACATTTTTTACACCTTTGGCTTCGATAAATCGCCTTTAATCGGAAGAAAAATCGTTTTGAATAGTAATGGTTTTGGGGTTTTTGATTGATACACAATGTGTCACTGCACAATATTTTTAACGTAATTATTTGTCAAGTATGATATGTCTATGTTTTATGATAGGCCTTAAATCGTCTATGTTTGCTTTTCACGGCGTTACGACGGTCATTATTACAAACCATCGATTTTACGATGTGTATCAGGTCAATATTAATTTGTAAGGTTAAGGTCATTGCCATGGAAAATTCCTTTTATCGGCGCGTATATCTTTTATAGCACAGAATGCAGAACATTTAATATAGTAAATTCGGGCTGCAAAACGAGTTACTAGAACTATTAAATCGGCACGGACTCTTAGTAAAGGAGGCTCTTCGAAAAGGAAGTATAAGCGAAGTTAGATGGAGTGCTAGTGTGGTTTTATGCAGAAAGGGCGAATATACAAAGCTAGGTAAAAATCCTCTGCAAACCATCTTTTAGAAAAGATGTAATGATCGGTAAAAATCTACTCAATCAGTATTTCCTAACCGAATAGGGCGCGTTAGATAAGTATTCTTTTTTGTTAACGTTTCTATCATTTAGTCCGTGTTGTGTCCATTGCAAAGACATACCAAATGTAAATTTATTGGGTTGAATAAACAGGATACAAACTTAATTGCACACCAGAAATTGTTAAAGCTTCGGCCCGACTGTCGACATGCGACAGACTAATGTAGACCTATGTTATAGTCCCCGTCTTATCCTATTTAGTGTTAACGTATGTATAGAAAGCTTTAAATCAGAAAAAACGCATTAGTTTGCTTAATTGATTGTAGTATTGTACCCGAATAGTCCGCTTTTTTATTTTTTTATTGCAATTTTGGATAACTATACTTAGGTATTCCTTAAATTATTTAGCATTTGTACGTAGCCAAACAAGTCGGCAACGCTGATTGCGACATTTGCCTAAACAAACACACTGTGTATAGGTATATATCTAATATGTGGACTTCGTGCGATCTTTACAGGTAATACGAGCCAGTAATCAATTATCAACTAACACTGAAGTCTTTTTATTTGGCTTTCGTCTGGGTATAATTTCCTTGTAGGAAGTACTTGTACATAATAGTTTCCCGTTTTAATAACGCCGAGCCGATTTCACACCCGAGTTTCCGTAAACTAAATGTATTCATTTCCATTTTAAAATTGCTTATCTATTTACTGTAAATTTGAAGTGTAACGCGTGTTTTTAAGACGCGCTCCATTTTATCGCAAAGTCGTTTATTATTAACTGAAAATGGTGAAAAGTTTTTCTGTTTCTTGTTTTTTAGATTTTCGTTTTCGCCGATAGTCATATTTCAAATAAATATGTATGCAGCGTGTGACAAAAAAACAAATAGCGACCGTTGTCATATATTCCCACGTAATTGTTCGTATGTTTGTGAATTTCCGACACCGTTTCTTAATTTCTTTTCGCCAATACTCTCAGGGCGCAAAGATAATAGAATTTCCGCCTCTGCACAGTCCTTGATAAATATTTCATGGGGTTTTCTAAACCTTGCTGTAGCAGCGCACTTGGGAGCTTGTTTTACACTGCAAACCTAAGGGCGAGACGGGGAATTAAGGCCTCCCAGCCTTATGCCCATGTGGTTGGGTTAATTCATTACATTGGTTTGTATGTGTTTCTAAGCGTGGCGTTCTGAACAGGCACGAATTTTTAAAATATATAGTATTGCTTTTGAGGTGTATTTGACCTTATATTTCAGTACCGGTAGTTCTGCGAATAGTATTTGAGTTAGTAGTTTACTACCGGGATTTTGATTTTTACATTGCGCATTAATTTTAAACAGTTCATTTTTACGAGTTGCCAACTTTAACCAAATATAAAACCTAATATTAAATGGGGATACTATTGCGCATTGAGATATCGATTGAACACGTGGGGCGCAATATCTAATTTATTTGTAAAGGTGAAAAATAAATACAATGAGCGTACCTGCTTCGGCCGAACATTTACTAAAATTGGAACTTTTCAGAGAAGATTATTTAGGCTCTGTGCAACGACGCAAAATCGTGAAGCGCTATATAAAAATATACAATGTCGGTTGCACAACGAGGTACAACGGTTTTAATTATCTCAGACTTTACACCAGGTTGTGTATAGGGTATTCTTCTTTCGATATACTTTATATGTAAAATTGTTATATCAGTGTTTTTAAAACATTTCGCGCATTTTTAGGAATCTACTTTCTCGCTAATAATAATCTATCAGATAACTTGGTTTATATCGGTAGGTTAATAGGTGCTTTGGACCTGTAACGTTATACTGTTGCAGCTGTGCAGTGAATGTAACTCTTTCTAACTGTCGAATTTAACTTCTAATGCGGTATTTAAGTATCCAGTTTAACCGAATACAGGAAATAGGTGTTATCGAGCGTATTTTATTTAAAAAATTAAACTCGTATTGCGACAAATTTTGCAGGTCGTTTCATTTTGTTCGAGAGTAGAGAAATAGTCGTCAGCATTTGCGCCTGACCAGCAGGCCTGGCGCCGAGTGAAAGTTGTTTTAAAAGTCTTTCAATTGTTAAATCTTGCTGTGTAGTTTAATGCTCTTTATGAATGGAGAATTGTTAGCAATCGGCGAAACTTACAGAGCTAATAGAATTATGTAAAATGCACTCTTTGATCCAAATACCTCACAGTGTGAAATATAATTCCGTAAAATTGCATAGGATGGCGAATTTGTACAGAAAAATAACATTTCCTAGCTTTTTTGGAACCCGATTAAGACTATTGAATTATCACTAATATAAAACCTCGTGCATTTTTTAATTGGTTTGGTATGTTATCTCCGCTTAGCTTGCTACTTATACGCTTACTGTATCCGAAATCGGATCTTGTTTCGATTACGATGGACGATCGAATGGGTTTGATTTATAGCCTTTCAGAATCGGTCCAGTTGTCGACGACGCGGTTGTTTCCTCGGCGATGATTAGACGTTTGCTCTCAGTCAATTTAGCGCCAGCCTTTGTGAGGAAAGATAACAGCTCAATAAAAAACGCTATAAAATCAAATTAGAATGATTTTTACAACTTTCCGGAAAATTTTCAGACGATTACTGTTTTAATCAGGACTTTCCACCAAGAGCTACAGATTTGCTTGTAAACGTAGCAGTACTTATGTTTAGAGTTTTATTCAACGTATAAAATATAACCAAGCTATGAATTAAATGCATATTTGTATTTAAAGTAAACATTTTATATATCCGTGTACAAGGCAGTGAAAAGTGTTAATTAGGTGGTTGGTTTGTAGTTAAACTTAAGTGGCATTAATTTAGCATTATCTCCAGGTTAGTGTCCTGCTGAAGTAATATTAAATAAACACTAGTTATGTTTAAAGTAGCTAATAGGTTTCCGTTGACTTAAAGCAGGTGAGACAATATTGTTTGGCACTATCTCGTTGTGCCGTGTTTACCAACTGTCTGAAGAAACCTTAAGCATTGTTTCATAGATCAGATAAGAGCATTACTCAAGTCTCTGAAGACATGAATTGTTTTGTATAAAAGCAATTGTTGGCGATCAAACGATAGTGTTGACCTCGCAGTTTGATTGAATAGTAGAGTAGTTTATTCTGCCTTAGTAGAGTAGGTATATAACCATAATACAATATGTCGGAACTATATCTAACTTAACTAGAGCGTGTGCCTGCATTAATTTAAAACCAACAAAAGTTTGCTACAATGTATCAAAAACCACAGTTAAGATATTTTATTCTTGATCAAGTTCTACATTGTTTTTACCAAATTACTTTGTCATTCAGTGTACCTCGAGCGGCGTATCAGTACACACGATTTTGAAAGCCCCTTGAAGGTGTTGAAACCATAGTATAAACCTCATATGTGCACTACACTACACGTGGGCGAGCGTAGTGTGTTGTTCGTCAAACAAAGGTTCGATTCGGTGTTTGCTTTCGACTCTATGGTACGTGTCAAGCCAGGTTTGGGAAACATACGGCTACTCGTTAAATCAAACGCCTCCCGCTGGTTTAAACGGCTTGGCCTAGTTAACATAAAAGTGAGGACTGTAACTTTACAACAACAAAGTCAGAAGAGACTGATCAATGCAGTTAAACGCAGTGTTAAGTTTTTTTAAAGTTATCCCAGTAATTACTTCTGATAACGGATAAACTGACCAGGGTTGACTGTACTATATGCTCCGGTAGTATGTCGTGCACATTTGTTTTACTAAGATTGGTCATCTACAGTAATTTACAGTGATACTTAGTTAAAAGCTGTCCAAATTTACAGTCTATGTATTAAACGTCCTTTTATTTCTGTGTTTCAGGGCTTAAACTGTGATAGGACTAACTTGTTGTTTACTAACCCATATTAAACCCACAATACCTCCACCATTCGACGATGCCCCAATAATTAAATGTGCAATAAAGATCGACGGATATTCAATAGAAGGTAAGATTTGTTTGAACTGTTAATTTATTTTGTTGTGAAACTTATACCAGTGTTTGACGAATTCTAACAAAGAGATAAATGATCACATGAGAGATTAGTATGAAAATGTGATCGCTTTATTCTACAATTGTGTCGCTGTAATAGAACATAAATTTTCTGTATCCATTTGGATTTTAAACAGTGGCAGTTTAGAGTAGCAAGCACGCATTTCTTTGCAATTAATTGTCTGCAACACGCACAAGAAGTTCATTTGATATCCCGCAATGCCGTCCAATTCTTGACATTTCACAATGGCCTAGCCCAATTAGACCCGAGAGTTCCAATTAAAATGCCTGGCAAGTGACGTTATGATTCGATCATTATTCAGTCAAATGGTCGGGAGTGATACACTTGACGCTGAAGCCGTTTGTTTGCATTCCCGCTCATTGTACCCAAGTAGTCATTCTCCGCTCAGCTCTGATACTTTTACAGATAAAACTTTTAACCGAGCTCAAGCATTGCGAGCATAAGTTTACAAAGAACCATCAGCAGCAAGTGGATTGAAGGCCAGCGCATCAAATGGCAGAATTAGATCTTAAAATTGAAAGGCAGAACAGAATTGCAATACGTTATATGTTAATTTAAATTGCAATTGTTTTTTAAAGCAACTTTAATGTGCGAAACTGCTTTGCTTTGTCAACCGATTTATTTTGTATACTGTACTTGTCCAATTTAAACGTACCATTTCATTCTGGGCCTTACAAAATTATTTTTTTGTTGGTTTCACATGATTCCCCCAAGAGATTTATATATTTAATGCCAAAAAACTTAAATTGTAAATCTCACGGGGTTTGTTGGAATTCACACTTTGGAAAGTTCCTAATACAATTAGATCTATTCCGCGGCATTAGCCTTAAACCCGGAGGTTTGCCTAATGGCGGGCACCGTTGGGATTGTATAGTGGACCTTTGATTTCCGAAGCTATCTAGACTTAATTCCCGGGATACATACCGCACCAGACATCATAAGTTAAGCTGATACAAATGAACATCAAGGAAAAGAAACGACGTTTTAAGTCGTGAATTTCCCGTGGTGTGGAAAATGAAGGATAAAGGTGGGCAAGATTTACCAGCCCTGTAGTTCAGACGGTAGCTTTTCGAACAGTAAGCCACAAGATGTTGGCTTGAAACCAGTAGCTAAGCAATCAGTTGTGTTTTTAGGCAAAGCACTGAATAGCACAATACACTACAATGGCTTCGGTAATCAGACTGCTGGCACTTAGTTAACTATGGAGATAAACACGAATATCCTGTCACTTACAAAATAGTGCTACAGCTCCCTTTGCTGTAATCGATAAACTTCATTTCATATTGATATTAAAATATTATATGTTAGATCATTTACAATTTATCAAGGTATTAATTTGAGACCAAATCAAAACTCCGAGATCGATAAAATTAATAGTCATGTCAGTGTATAAATTGGATTCATCGACTGCAAGGTTCAGAGCGTAACGGGAGAGTATTGGAAAATAAGAATGCAAGAATATACCGCAAGAGGCAGATAATTCTTACAGCAGTTACTGGTGTATTTTAATTCTGTATGGGGATATATTGTCCTATAAAATTTCCGACATAGATTTAAACTGTTCAGAATCTCCAACGAGCGATTTTACATAAGAAAATCCGTACCGCGTCATCGCTAGACGATATTAGTACGATTCATTTAAAACCAACCAAACGTAAATGCTTTGTTGTCGTTGTCCATCTGATTCACCCGGTACAAGTTGTTTAAGTATGACGTCAGTGGACGTTTTTCTTTGCTGGCCACCCCCGCTTAGTAGGTCCTCGTCGGCAAGTGGCCACTCTTCGTATCGTTGGCACCGTGTAAGGTACTGTGTGGTTGGTATGGCTATCAGAATATCCCTGGAATTCCTGGTTGATTTTTTTGTGAGTTTAAGCGTTTTCAGGCAGCCATTCTTTTCGATTTGCTTTTCTGTTCATTCTAAAGTGTTGACAGAAAAGTTTAATTTACAGTTAACAAAACAGGAATACAAAGTCTCTGGTAAGATTTGCCATTTTCTGAGTAGATGTTCTTGTTTTATCCCCAGCTATAGATAACCCTAGATAAGAATATCGCGTGGTGTTTAGTCGTATCAAGCACTCTGGTTGTTTATACAGCTTAGCAAGGGCAGCTAGCTCTCTTTATACAATAAAGCACCAAAGAATAACGACCGATTTCAGCTGTTTTGTGCCGTATAAAATATACGTACAGCTTCCGAGGTTAATTTTCTTGTAAAAATAGAATTAAAGATTTGAATTAGACGGAAACGTATCCGCTTTTTGTTGTTTTGCTTAAATAATTATAGAAAAACAACATTAAAAAAGGTACCAATAGGTAGGGTCTTGATTTGCCGATAGACAATTCATTTTCTATTTTGTACGGTCCGGTCTTTTTTGTTAACGAAGATATGAACCAATGATGATATAAATACAGTGCCTAAAACGCGATAAAGAAAAATGACCGACTACATATCAATGTAACAGAATATGTGAATAGTTTATACATGCGATTAATGTCATTAAACGTGTCTCAACTTTCCAACTGATACATTATTTATACAGTAATCGATCTTTACAATCATCGAAAACTTCTCTCCTATCCCCTTGGAGTAGAAGGGTGTTTGAAGTGTTGCAACGACGTTCAAACACAATCATCATTTGCACTGCACCATAGCAACTATCGACTTACAGCAACCGGTTAGGGATCCAAGGCAATTATTAAATTAACGTTTACTAAAATTTCCACAGCAATTAGTCCACACTGTGCAAACTACTGAATATATAAAGGACGGAAACACCCGGATTTATAATTACTTTGGGAATTCCAGCAGAAGGTCAATCGATAAAGGTAAGCAACGGGTGGTTATTTTAGTAACTGAGCCTATATATCGTTTTGCAATCGTTTTAATTTTCAGCATTTGGCATGAAATCACATTTCGGCTTTCTTGCATATAATGTATTATATTTGTAAGAAGAAAAGGTTTGAAATCAGTGTATATTTTGTTTTGTTTAAGGTTCCAAATTTGAAGTACTGGATCCAAATATTTAAACCTCGCCCACCTTGCTGTAAAGACTAAACAAATGGAGTTTCTTTATTCTGATTTAAACATAAAAGTCGTCGTTTTAAGCATAACTTGTTTACTCGTTTCTGAACAAAAAGCGACCTGTAAGCGTGGAGTGTTTGTATAATTGCAAAGATTATCCTAAGGAATTTGCGCTTGTCATTCCATGTTAAGTATGTATTAAGCTTAAACCTCTTATCGGGCTTGCTTTCTGTCTCGTTTGTTACGTCACCCGCTGTTTTAATGAGCTGTATGACGTCACAATAGCCTCTGTTCTATGACAATGCTTATCAGGAGACAGCTAACTCGAGTATAATAGCTGACGATTGATTTGATTTTACCGCGCTTTTTCGGATAAAAAAGGTAATTATAAAAAGCCTTTATCCGTCAATCAACCATGTAGTATTATCTTCGCCACAATGATAGATCTCACCGAACAATAGCCCAGTTTCGTAACAACGTCGGTTTCGTTTTTAACTTTAAAACGGCCAAATAGGCGCCAAAATTGTAATCATGCAGATCTTTATTTTGGTGTGTGTCAAATAATTTTGAAGTGTTAAAAATAGGCTTTCCACGGGTATTTATAAGCACTCTTTCGCAGGAAAAAAATATATTTGTATTATAAGCGGTACTAACCCCCGAAAAAGTCCAAACAGACAAACCCAACACATCTAATACGACCTACCTCACAGCAGGAAATGTTAGCGCAAGTACAACACTTGGTTAAGTACCGGAAAGACAAGGTGCTGTCTCGTTTAACTTTGCGGCAGGTTCACCCAGACTAAACTAAAATATAAACGATGTTTAAAATGGAATTAGAGTGGGGCTGTTTACTATAGATTACCTGTAACCTTAAAAATACTTCGATATCATTTCCTTAAAATGACGAAAAATTGGAAATTGTCTTTTTACATAGAGATAAATTTCGCAATGTATCTCAATCTAATCCTATTATTTGATTGCATAGTTCAACTTTTCGACAGTAAAATCGTCTTGTACATTTGTGTTACTCGGGTGACACTCGTATTTTATATTTTTGATTTGTTTAATTTTAGGAACTTTCCATTGCTCTTATAGCGGGATGTGTGAAAACATGAAATGTATTAGAATAATCTGGTTGAAAGGTTGTAATTAACAAGGCGTAATTTCCGATAATGCGTCATCGAGAGAATTTAAGGCGTTGACAATGATCGTGGCCGGCACCCTAGGTTTAACTGCCGTACTTCCCAAGAATTGTCAATCACAATGTGCTATATGACGTAACAGGCGCCCATTCACCACATGCGACACCGCGGGAAGCGGCGCCGTTGGAAAAACGTCACACCCAGAAGTTTCGAAAAGTTACGATTTGTAGGAGTTTATGACTCAAAGACAAGTTTAGCCATAAACCGCAATTTCCGGGCAAGGACCAGGTAGCTATGGTCAGGCACCAGAAAAATCTTTACCTCGTCACGGTAAATAAAAATAAGGTGGAGAAAAATGGAAAGTTTTGTTGCTGCACGATGAGTTTACGAGCTTGCCCCCTTTACGAAAAAAAAAAACAATTTTTATATTGTTAATGCCCAAACAAGGATTTTCTTAATTTAAACAGTCAAACTATCGGAACAAATATATGAATTTGTGTCCGGCTTTCTCGTAGAAACTGTGCAGCAAAATGTTATTTTCTGCATGGACGATTTGACCCAAGCCGGTGGGTGTCGTTTATATACAAGTTACACTGGCATAAGACTGATAGCAATTCATGGATACACCTTAAGGCATTAAGAAATTCTTGTGTATGCAAATTTAAAGCTTTGAACATCTTGAGGTGGGACTTAACGCGTCGTTAATCTGCAATATGCTAGACATTAAAATTGAATCATTATCTCCGTGTGACGCATCGGCGAATAATATGGTATGGTGGTCACAATTTGTACCTCCCGTTAATGGCGGTACGAATTTCGTGTCTATTCGTGTACGAACGCTCGTTCTCTTAAGGCGCGTCTGGCTCCCTTCTTGATTGATAGTCTAAAAGTTGGGTTAATTTTTGTCAACATCCAAACTTTATTGCCCAGATTTCGGATTTGCTCATCAAATAAAAGGCGTGTTAGCTATTTTACGGAGTCGAACATTGCGAGGTGTGCATGATGATTTATGATCTTCCAGATCCATAAATCATTAAGCTCTCGTACTTTTTGAAGGGGATGTCGATCATTTTGCCTTGTTTAAATAAAATTATTTCAGCCCTATTAGAATGCATAAGTCATAAAAGTATGTGGAAATGTAAATGATTTCTGTCGTTACTAACGCCATGCAATTAAAGTGCCTTATTCTAATTGTTTATGTTAAATTTTAACGTTCTTCTCCAAATTTATTCTTTAACCTAAAATGTTAATTATGAGAAAATCGTCAGATATTCTGGAAAGTATCCATTACAAATTGCAGTGCTAAGATGCGTATCTACCAAGGCTGTAATCAATCATCTTAAATAATAGTTGTTAGTGGTGTATCTCAACCACACAGTGTGCCTCGTGCTGCTCAAAAACAAGTATTACTCAGCTAGCAGCGCGCCAAATACGGCTGGAGAATTTTCTCACGGGCAGTGAATTGTATCTCTCCCGAAAAGGTACGATACACAAGTTAGTTAGAACTGGATTCATATTTATGTTTGCAAACGTGCCTTATCTCTGGCTCAAACCAGAGTCAGATTGAAGTAGCAAGGTACGTGAAAATATGCTCAGTATGTTAGAAGGGGGAGTTGAGCTTGGAAAAATCAGAAATCTGTCTGCAGTCCAAATTTATTGAGGAAAAATAATCACCTTCTTAATATGGTTGGAAAGTATCGGAAGGTTTTAAGCTTGAAGGCCCTTCTTTTTTTACCAAAAAAATAAATAAAAAGGCTTCGAAAAGGAAAGTACCTTTTATTAGGAAGAAAAAAAATAATAAAAAGGCATCGAAAAGGGAAGTACCTTATATAAGTGTATTGTGGACAAGGTGCAGTTGGAGTACGTTTACTTTTACACGCTCAGAATTGAAAATACCAGGCTTCTGTTACAAATCGTTCTTGAATGCTGCGCAAAATTAAAGTGTGGCTGTGAAACGAAGCCTCATTGTCCTGAAGCTGTTTGTGGTTTACAAAAACGAGGTGAGACGCGTGGCCGGTTAAGTCTGGGTTTTATCAACGGGATGCCGGCTTAGGAGTAGTGGCCTATGTATCAGGATAAGACCTAGTTAGTGCGGTAGTTAGCACGTTGTAGATAAAGGTTGTACAAATGACATTTCGTTGTGGTTCAAACGGGAGGGATGTAGAAATGTAAGAACGAACATTGTTTATGTCTTAATTTAAAAGCTTGGAAGATATAACCAACACGATCATTTTTGGTAATTTCCTTTTCAAAAATTCTTATTTAGTCAAAATTTTCTACCTTAAAAATTCCTTCTAAAATTTTTATTAATTACTAACGTTCCATCTTTGGAAAGCGTATAGCGTAGGCGGGTTGGAACCGGGTGATATATGTATGTGTTAGGATGGAGTTGCGTGGGTGAATGGTGTAAATGAAAGGTCTGCGATGCTGTGGCGGTGGAAGAGTAACAACAACACTATGACTAAGGTAACCACCGTTTCGCCATCTTTGTCGATAAATTCTAATTGTATTTTAACGGCCAATGTGTTTAATGGTTCATCATATTTGTATTAAGGGCTTCGGAGCGCCCAGTAAGTGCGGTTATTTCAACATCAAAGAAAATTGTTTTCAATCTAATGCTTTAATCCTTAAATCTGTAAAACCGTTTTAGATTGCAGTATTACGAATCTTGTACGTCTTATGTCAATGCCAATTTCATATTTTTCTAATAATTCATTTTAATATTTACCTGTGTAAGCTATGTTTTTGGAAGATTTGTTATTTTTCTAAAATATCGCTGATAATCTGCAGTTTTTATTTTGTTAGTGTTTTTTAACTTACCATTTATAGACATTTGCATCCACAAAGTATATCACATGACGCTAAGTTTGATGAAATCTCTGATTATATTTGACCCGTGTCACACCGCTCGTTGAAATGTTATATACGCTGTTTACGTCTGAAACATGACTCTATGTGAAACGATTATTGGCAACTTGATTTACGATGTCTAAGTTTCGTTCTGTGTCGAGTTTGGCGAGAGATTGAACAAGTAGCTTCAGAAATGAATGCTAATCAGTCATATTCAACCGACTAATCTTTTGGCTGATCACCTGCCAAAGGCCACCTGTGCTAAATTCTCAATTTGCCTCCATGTATATTTGATTTGTGTAATCAACCTTTTTGGACACTGTTTATTACATTAAGACCCAGCGGCCTGGATTATATACATTGTATACCTTGATAAGCTGGTATCTTTTGTCGCTCTTGGCTATACGTTGTACAAAGCTTGGGCCACATAGGCGGGTATCATTGACGATATAGCGTTCACACGCTCGTCTTATACTTTTGATTGATGTTACTTCAAAGTGAAACTAAACCACGGTAAACATATATTTGGTGATTTGTTTCCCAAACCAGTTAAAGCGGCCCAACAAAAGGTTTCCGAACCTTTTTTCGACTTAACTATATTAGTCTCAAATTTTTTACCTTATAAATGAAGTACTGTCGGTTACCGTCTAGTCGTCTAAAAACCGGGCTATCTAATCGCACTTGTATATTTTCATTTCAAGGTTATGGCTCTCAAGGTACAAATCAAAGGTAATCATCCGATATTTTATTATCTTATCATTAATAGTTAATTTTACTTTATTTATGATTATATGTTCCCATTTATATTAATACCAGTATTGCTATAAATTTAGAATGGATGTTAAAATGTATGCAATTATTTATTTAACTTATATAAATTTAAATTTATTTTAATAAAATTGTCTTAAAATCTGGCCCTTTCTACCTTGCCATATTGCAGACTATAATTAAACAACGGTTGCCTTGTTGTATTATTATGACGTCACAGTGCAGCTTGCAAATTACCCAGGCAGTAGTTAATTATTAATGCTGCAATGCTTGCGTATGTACGGTAATAACTGTTGGGTGGTTTTGTGTATTTTGAAGCGCTGCGATTACTTTGCAAGTCAAATGACAACTGGCAGACGCGGTCAAAGTTAAAACATTTGTTTTGAATAAATTAAACAACAACAACTGAAAATTTGCAGTTTGTAAAGGTTTCTTTGGACGCTTGGCTATGGCAGTTATATTGAGCTATTAAGTGTATAATGTACGATTCTCGTGTGCCTAATTTGTTACTCTATGTCACCTAATCCTATACAAATGACCAACATTAGCACATTACAACGGTTGCAATAAAACCACTTAAGCCCCTGGCGTTGCATTAAGAGCATTAGATTGCAGTTTTATATTGTAAAGTTATAAAACCCATTGCGCAGAAGCTGTCATTTTATAGGTCTTTACGTACGTATTATTTGAACACAGTGTTATAACATTTGTTTATAAAAATTGTTGAATGATTTATATTGGTAACTTAGTTGATTGACCTATATTGGTAACTTAATGTATTTAAGACTATTATATATATTGACCGTGGCATATATTTCACCGCCGCTAAATGGCCTATATTATTTAGCGTGTCTATTGTAAGCACAATTACACAGCTAAATGAGTTGAGCAAATCCGTAACGAACACGACCCAATCAATATAAGGCAGTGTTCGTCGCGGTAATTATTGCTTCTTATATCCATCTGTTACTAGTCCGTTCTTTTCGCTACTATGTCCAGTCGTACACCGCTCTGTCCAGCAGTCGTACAGTAAAATGTTGTTGTAATGTAACGGAATTTTAGACCAGTTTTAGTTGCATTAAAGAGTTTAATTTGTCGGTAGTGTTGCTAAATACAAACAAATGCACAGTAAAATGTTGATATGTAGTTTAAGGAATTTAGAGCAGTTTCACCGGCCTTAAAGGGTTCAATTCACCGGCAGTTTTACAGAATATAAACAAATATAGTATTTATCCAAAAATTTATGTTTTCTATAACGATGCCGTACTGAAAAATTGTGCTAGATAACCTTTTACAACGCTTGACTGTTAAACTAGACTTTACAGTCCAAACTCCAGTGAGAGTTGCTTATACATGTTCTAGCAGCTTTAAAATGTTAAATACAAGTTTACAAGCTGTACCGTACGGCGACAAGTTATGCTGATTGTCGACGAGACGACAGTGCACTAAAACAATAAGGCTGTTTAGTTTTAAAGCCTGAAGTTAAGTTTAGAAGTTCACACTTATTTCTAAACGGGTTGAAGGGCAGTTTGTAATGTAGTATGCAAGGATCTTTTTTAAAAACATGTCAGTTTTGCAACGAGATAGAATATTAAATTTTGGTATTATTTTTTTTATTTTTGTAGTCGATATCTAAGTACAGTATTTTTAAAACCGTCTATTTTTAAATGAATGTTTTGTCTTCGGCGGTCGATTTAAGCTGAATAGAGGTTTATATATATATCTGGAGTGGGCTGTGTACGAGTATATCTCCCATTCTCATGCAGTCTTGCGTTCAGTCGATGTGTTGAAAGTTTAGCTACAGTCTGTTAGTGTATAAGCTACTTCACTAGTCTCAATTGGCTCTTTGCTTTATATGTTCGGTACAGATTGTCAGCAGGGTTATTATGGCATACATAGGCTGTGTTGTTGCAGACTAGAACAGGTAGTTTACGCAAAATAAGTGGCTTAACCTTGTTAAATGTAATAATCCTGTAACGGAAATGGCGGGTTAGAGAAAGGAAAAAGCGAACATGTTATCATAGAGACAAGTTTTAAAACGAAGCCGCCGTTTTCTGATGTCATAGTTCTTTGACCGATGCCAGTTCGCGCATGCGCATTTAATCTTGTAAGGATTACGTCAGCGTAAGGTAGATTTCATGTTTACAACTCGTATGTCAACAAGCGGCACAGGAAAGCTTTACAAAATAAACATTCATTGCTTGTCATTTGATAACACCGTTGTTAAAGTTAGTTCACCGAGTAACCGAAATACATCTTAATGTATTTCGAAGTTTAGAACATTAATAATTTGGCCCATGGGCGACTACCTAATATTGAAAATTATAGCACAGTAACCAGAATTTATCGAAATTTAACCCGATTCTGAATCAAATTACCTGAAAATACTGATGATTACCGATGACTAGGTAGTTTTGAGACGAGATTTCTGAAATCGAGACTTCCGTTTCTATGTTTTTGTTTTTAATAAAAATCTTATAGAAAAAATGGCAACTTTACCAGACAACAATTGCATTTCAGAAGGCATTTCAGAAAGGTTTTGTGTTTTGGAATTTTAGAAAAAGTTTTAGTTTTATTTTTTATTTTTAAGAAAGGTTTGTGTTTTTCAATTTTTTGTAGTGTTGCCTCTTCTAACGTATTCAGCAAATGTTTTAAAGTACAAGTCAGCAGTGCTTCGTCGCAGTTCGTGTCGCCGTGCAGTTTTAAGAATAAACACGTTTCTATATATTGGTTAATAGTTTCGGCACCAGTGATGGGTTGTAACTTGTTGTTAGACTTTTACTATAACTTGTTATAAGAAAGACTAAATATATAGAAATTATAAACCTTTGGATCAAAACTTTCAGTGTTAGTAGTTCGCTTCTTGATGAGCCCTTTTTTTATTTCAACAACACATTCAGCCAATTCGTTTTTTGTTAGTAGTATTTCCCAAACAATTGAGACTTATGAACATGTTTGACAACTGCAGATTAATTGACAGTCGATAGGTTTAGGTAGGTAACCATGGACCGCCGGCCAGCGATTTCGGCGAAAAAATCTCGTGATATTGAGCGAACAGTAAGTAGCTAAAATGTCTCGTGAATTGTTTCTCAGAAATGTCGCATTATTCTGTATTTTGTCTTGTGTGCTTTTATACTATCGACCGTCAACAGTGTGCAGTACTAATTCGAATTTCTCCAAATATTTTGTCTCGGATATATGTGCACTCCTGCTCGTCTTTTATCGACTTCTCGTCATCGCGATTCGTGTTTGTCTCTCTTGTACGTGACTTTGTGACGTCACAATCAATATTCGGAAATCAATGCTCATTGTCGCCGAACAATAACAAAATAAAGATTTTTTCCCGAAGTTTTGCAAGTCCGCAAATTCATTACTTCCCTTCGTCCGTACACCTATATTATCCCTTTCACCGCGTATTAATTATTTAAGTGACGCCTTTTTTTCTGAAAATGCTCAACATAATTTTGCATAATACAATGATTAATCACTACCCAAGCGATTTGATGATTGGGGCAATTTTGGGATTAGATTGTGTGTCTTTTATAGTTATCAGCAGCTTGTAGGTTGACGGGACGATATGGGATTGGGGTAATAATGGGGCCGAAATTTTGGCGCCGTACTATCTTTGTTATATCAATATTTGTGTACACCGAACTGGAAGTTTCTGGTTATTCGATTAGTGGAGCCTTTACCACAAGTTTAGGCAAATATGATATTTTTATCACCAACTATGCTACAGATGAACGAACGTTTCAGTTGTTTCTCAACATTGGAATAAATTTATGTTAAAAAGTTTGGAAAAGACCGTTGAAAGATTGCCAATGCATTATTCTATATTTCTACACAAAACGCCACCCTTTACCCTTTACCTTTTTGCGTCGATAAAATACCCCTTAAAATTTGACGGCCCTTATCATATCTCTTCTAATTTGGACCCAGTCGTACGATTATTTTTATTACTAACTACGCTACAATTGAACAAACTTTTAAGTTGTTTCTTAACCATGGAATACATGTGACTCTTCACCGTTAAAAGGTTGCCAATGCATATTTTATATTTCTACACAAAACGCTACCCTCCTTCCTTTACGCTTTATCTTTTTGCGTCGACAGAACACCCCTAAAATTTGACGGCCCTTATCACATTCCTTCTAATTTGTACTTAGTCTTATAACAGGATTTGTATTCCACAGATCTACACTGACTGGGCGAACCACCATCTCGAAAAGACAGGGGTCAAAAGGTTAATCCAAGACCTTCCGAAAGATATCGGCGACGGTCTGTTATTGGCCGATATTGTACACTTTGTATGTGAGTATATTCTCATTTTAAAAGTAATATTTAAATTTCCAATTGTCATAGTTGTTACTGACTTTCTATGTGGCTATATTTTAAGTTTAGTCTTCGTTAGTGCCAGGTTAAAATGATAAGTAAATCAATTTGGGTCACATTATAACACAAATGATCATATAATCAATCAAACTATTTTGACTTATTGCTGCAATCGACTCTGAATATAAAAATCACTTAATATCTAATCAACCTCTGTTAAAAGGCGAGGAGCCAGTAGATCGGATACACGCTAACCCATCAACTGCAAAACAAAAGGTATTTTTTATTCTTATTATCGTGTATTGATGGGTATACCCTCGTTTGCTATCCTATATAGCCTGCAGTGCATTGACTGGTAAACCCTTGTTTGCTGTCCTTATACTATAGCCTGCGGTCCATTATAATGCATTTTATATAACAATTAATGCATCGATAATTAAGTATAAGCATTTACACTATGTATAGGTGTGTTCAATTAACGTATTTTGAAATAGATACCGTCAACACAGAAATATAAAGAAAGGGTTTTAGCGTTATGACGTTGACTGTCGATTTATTCACCGAAACTACACACCCAAAATATGAAAGTTAAAGCCTAAATTCCATTTGTGTAATACTGAATAATCAAATTTCTTTAAGGTTTAATATAAGGCAACTTAATAGTTGATCTTCTAACCGACAAGATTTTCAATTAAAAGTTCGGTTTATGTTCCCATCGTTTGATTGTCGTTGTACGAGGCTTTAATATTACAAATGGGCCATATAACGTTATTATTACGTTACATTTAAAGCGTCGAATGCTAGGAGTTACAGCCGGCTAATTACAAGTCTGGCATATAATCTATTTTGCGATAAGCTTGCTTTAATGCCTATTGATTAAAGCATCTGGTGTCTTCAAAATGGCGTTGCCGCTTTATTAAAAAAATAATTAAATATCCCGAGGTGAGGATTTTTAGCTATTTTCGTGAGCAATGACGGTGTGGCATAGAAATTAGAGATACTAACTTTAATTTGGTGAAAACTTTCCCTCCTTTTAGTATTACCCCTTTAAATTTTAAGTTAAGCCCAAAAATGTCTCACACGAATTTATACCACTTTGCGTTGTTCCCCTCTACCATACTCTAACCCATACCTCTTTGTGTTAGTTTCCATATATTTTTGTTTAAGTTTTAAATATTGGTGAAAGGCTAGTGTTGGCTCTTATTGTAATACGCAGCTTCTTACTTATTTTTACTATTGACCGATAACACGATCTAGCTCTCGCTTCAACCATCCTCCCACGTACATTACAATGGTGAAAAAAACGTAACGGACTTTTTTTTAAAAAACTGGGGCAAAAAATGAATAAACTAAACTAAAATTTTATTTTAGGTCGTTTAAATCACCTTAACATTACCATATATCCTTAGATATACAACATTGAGAGGTGTCTTCAAATCTTGCAAACTCATAAAGTTGTGCTAAATGATGTCACGGCATTAGGTGAGATTTTAATATCGGGTAGAATTCAGTAAAACTATGTTTTGTTTCTAAGATATTTTCCTGGAATGATTTCTGAAAAGCATTTCACTTTTATCGAGTTATGTTTTTTTTATTTAAATTGTTTGTTTAACTTTTACATTTATTTTGATTTGTATCGAAATTTGGGCACGAAAGCCTCGTTATTATTTCTTCCGAAATATTTAATCACAAGTCCGATCAATATGGCGGCGCCGAGGAATAACGTAACGACTGGGATTTTCTGTTCAATAGATTTTCCATCACTTTTTATCAGGCTATGGATGTGATTCAAATTCAAAAGAAAATATAATTCCTGCATCTGCTATTCGTGGCACCTTAGGGATTAGGCGCATTTGTACTACACGAACAGCAAGCTAAATTTCGATTATTTATGTTAAGTATTTTGCGTCCTATCTTGGTGCTTCGCTTATATTTCTCGAAATATTTAATCCATATGTTAGAATTTTCACTATTCGTAAGTTACATCAGTTAGGCATTATTTTTTGTCAAGTGTGGCAGATGTTTTATTTTCCTACCAATGTAATGTAAGATCGGGTTTCGTTCAAATCAAACGTTGGTTTGTTTTGTTCATAAATATATTTACAAGATCACAAATATATGGGGAATTATAAGATGCTTAAATTTATGGGGAATTACAAGATGCAAAACACTGACACTTAACTGTATGCAACCGAGCATATTTTTGCTCATATATTATTCCGTGTATGCTACCAGATTTCAAGACTGAAATAAACCTCGCAGATTTAATATTAAACATTTTAAATTTTAAAATTTAAGTTAAAAACTTGCAGCTAAAGGATTGAATCTAAATTTTGAATATCTATTTACTAGATACATTTAATATATTTACTAATTAGTTTTCCAAAAAAGGGTAGGTGGATACTGATTAATAACAGATGCAAAATAAGTAGAAATAACTTTTACATTTGGCGTTTTCTTTATTTATTTTCGCTAACAATAAACACTTACACAATAATACATATGTTAAAAAACTTTACTTTTATCCAGCATATAATCACATACTAATGTTCGTATCAGTGTGTTTTATTCATAATATCACATTTTACATTATTATATCCAAATGCAGGTTTATACCGAGGCGAATTAAAATCAGTGTTAGCACTTTTCTTCCATCTTTCGAGGTTCAAACAAAAATCACAAGATTTCAAGATGGCGGATGTTGCCAAGTGGGTTGGACTGTTTTTTTATATTTTGTTCAGACCCAAGTTCTAGTGTCCGAATAGAGGTGTGGGTTTGATTCCCACTTCTGACTTTTTTTTTTTCACGGAAAGTTTCTCAAATATCTTAACTAAGAAAAAGTTAAAATTCATATTTTTTTTTAATGTTTATGTTTTTAAATTTAAAACGATAGTTATTAGCACAGACGAATGATACCTCTAGTAAAATAAATGTTGATGGGTTTTAATATTGTTTAATTTCATAGCAACTGTGTATCTAACAGTTCAATCCGCAGAGCAAAACGTACCGGACTCCGACCGCCGTCTGCCGTAAGCGTCAGTCGGAAAAGTCGAAGTTTTAACGCGAACGACAAAAATAGAATCAATGTTGGTAAGCAACCGACCCTTTAAAGCGCAAACTGCATTGTCATTATTCTAATTTTGACTTAGCAAATGCCGCTAGCAATGGATGAGCCAATTATTGTATTTTGGACTGAAAATAGATCAATTTTATAACAACTTAAAATAATGCTTGTTAGAATCATATTTATTCGTCCGCTAGATGCCGCTGGCAATGGATCTGCCAATTAGTATCATTTACGTCAAAAATACTAATTTTAAATCATATTTTAACCCCAACCATGATGCCCGACCTGAACCCATACCGCTTTGCGTTGTTTCCCTTTGCTTACTATCGATCGATTTCAAAACCAAAAATTATGCTTGTTAGAATCATATTTATTCGTCCGCTAGATGCCGCTAACAATGGAAATGGCAATTATTGTAATTTTGACTTAAAATAGATCGATTTTATTATAATCAAAAACCATGCTTGTTTTGTTTATATTTCTTTGTTCGCTAGATGCCGATAGCAATAAATCTGCCAATTATTATTATTTACGTCAGAAATGCTGATTTTAAATCATAACCCCAACCCTGCCCGAAATAAACCCATACCGCTTTGCGTTGTTTCCCTTTGCTTACTAGCAATCGATTTCAAAACCAAAAATCATGCGTTGATTTAATCATATTTTTTCGTCCGCTAGATGCCGCTAACAATGGAAATGCCAATTATTGTAATTTTGATTTAAAATGGATCGATTTTATATTAACCAAAAATCTTTCATTGTTTTATTCATATTTCTTTGTCCGCTAGATGCCGCTAGCAACGGATCTGCCACCCGTCTTTCCCCCACGTCTCCAATCAACGTTTTTAACGGGGTTTCCCCTCACTCGAAAATATCGGAGCCCTCTGCCGCCTCCCCGTGGCGCAGTAAATCGATGAGCGCCAAGCACAGCGCCACCACGCGGCTGCTTGCACCGAAAGCGCACGCACCGACTCTCCAGGTAAACACATGTGGTTTAAACCGAACAAAAACATTAAAAAATAATATTTATAAATCATGGTCTAAACTGGCATTGAAACTACTGTGTTTTATCATTATGGTAAAATACCATTTTTTATTTTTGCTATTTGTAAATTTACCCCTTTTTCCTAAAATAGGAATTTTGCTTTTTCAGACATTCAAACCCACGATGACGTCACAATCTAATCCGTCATCCTCCGCCGCCTCTGTTACGTCAGAATCGTCAGAAATGGACACGAAACAGGTGAAACATCGTTTTAGTTGTTGTTGTATTTTAAAATACCACAACATAGCTTAATTTTGGTGTATTTTAAGTACCACAACATAGCTTGATTTTGGTGTGTTTTAAGACACAACATCGCTTAAACGTCTAAATTTAAACGAGTTTTAAACTCCTACAGAACAACACACGTCCCACCAGTCCACTCCGGCAACAAAGAACGTCCCAACGAGGTACTAACGCCAGTCGGCTTGAAGTGAGGACTAAAAACGTGGGAATTCCGCAGAAAAGCGCTATCGCGAAACCCGTCTCGCGCGTTGCAGGGAACTCCCCAAAGCGAACCTTAACCCCGCGTTCAAATTTGTCGAAGCGGCCGACTGAACCCCCCGCCAAGGAACCTACTACCCAGAAGCCTGCTTCGGTTATGAGTCGATTAAAAAAGCTAGGCTCGGTTACAACGGCGACCACAACTGCGACGACGAGCGCGAAAACCAGATCGACGTCCGCGTCGAAGAATGTCACTTCTGTGACGTCAGCAGCGAAGAAACGCGCAGAGTCTTGCCCTCCTACGTCACGAATCGCAACGACAGCAATTAAACGACCGACGCAGCTACAACAGGTATGTAAGAGAAATAAAGTCCACCATATTTACCCCGACATATTAGTCTGGTTGTTTAGTGTGTCGCCTTTCAGTCGAAGGGTTGCAATTACGAAACTGATCGCTAGCTAGTCGTTTGTGTCCTTGGGCAATGCACTAAACGGATATTGCTTGAACCCAGCAGATTAATGGGTTCTACTAAATTAAAGGAATGTGTCTATCATATACAACACACAGCAATAGCTTTGGTAACCCGACGATGGGCGCGAAGTGATCTGATGATTGCCCGTGTGTT
Organism: Ciona savignyi; assembly: GCA_000149265.1. NCBI lineage: Eukaryota > Metazoa > Chordata > Ascidiacea > Phlebobranchia > Cionidae > Ciona > Ciona savignyi. Next base: position 318,899 of record CH002372.1, read on the forward strand.
AACCCGCTTGGTACGATACATACAATTTTAAGATAGAGAGAAAACACAAAACTAATGAAAAAAATAAAACAAATAATGCATTTTTTACAATCCGAAGTTTCGGAATATCTGAATATGAGAAGTCCTGTATTGCATTCGAGTTTGTTTAGTTTTTTTAAACTTTCCCTAAACACAAATTTTGATAGGATACGATGTTTTATTATAACCTCGACAATGCAAATTTTACAGAAGCCCACACCAGAAGAAAAGGCGAGCACTAAGAAGCAGGGTACTTCCCCTGCAAGGAAACCGCTGGGAAAATCCGGGACAGGTTTAAAGGGAGTAAAATCATCCATTGGAAAAGCGTTCAGTTCCAAGCAGGTCAATATACTCCCTTGAGATAACTATGTATTTTTATCTTTCACCATCATATTTTTTCACTAGACCGAAAAAAAATCCCCGAAAATACAGTCACCAGATTCTACGTCATCAAAACAAGGTTTTATAAAGAAGTTGTCAGATTCAAAGTCGGAGAAGCCAAGACCAACAATATCAGGTATTACAGTTAAATTATGAGCTTGAATGCCCCAATAAATCGTGGATAAATTTAGTTTCCAGCGCTTTTTTTTAATTCTTGTACGTAGTTTTACGTTTTTATTGTTCTTTTTCAATACTATTGTAAAAGATATTTTTCATTGTTAATAAAAACTGCAAAATGATCAGGTCTGTTAGTTTTCCCCAATCACTCTATAAAAAATAAGTCGACTATTTCTTAATTTTTAAATTATTTATTTCTTAAACAGACCCAATTCCCATTGTCACCCCTGACCCGATTTTCGGGTCAATGACCCCGAGTAAACCCCCGACCCCTCCCGCCCCTCCGACCCCCCAACCACTTGAGGGCGTCGAAGAGCATTCTAAATCGGAGGATACGTACGAAAGTGGGTGACAATATTGTTGGTTTTTTTACCATTTAATGAAAAATGTGTTTTGGTATATTTAAATGACAACTTAAAACAAGCTTCGTACGCATTAAAGTCTTTCGTGTGCTTTTAGCTAATAGTCAATTTTAAATATTTTGATTTGATTGTGATGGGCAGAAGGCTCTTCAAAACAAAACTTCCAATCTAATTTTCTAACAAATTTCTAAGAAATCTAATTTTCTAAAAATTACTAAGAAATCTATTTTTTTTATGAAATCTAATTTCTAACAAATTTATCAAGAAATCTAATTTTCTAACAATTTTCTAAGTAACTTGCATTAATCTTTCCAAACGTTAATTGGACTAAACTAATTTTGAAATTCCACAGAACTAAATGTGAAGTAACTTCTTTATCTTTTAACTACTAATTTAACTGCTAATAAGAAATCTAATTTTTGAAGAAATTTTTAAGAAATCTAATTTTCTATCTATTTTTCTAACAATTTTTTAAGAAACTTGCATCAATCTTTTCAAACGTTAATTGGACCAAACTAATTTCGAAATTCAACAGAACTAAATGTGAAGTAACTTTTTTATCGTTAAGACCAAACTAATCATCGTAACTGCCTTGCAAGTTCTCTAAAATTGTAAAAAAAATTCAAAATTCCACAGAACCGGTAGAACCAGTCAGTATCAGCCTTGGTTCACCCCGCGTCACGAACAAACCGCATAAAACCGCAACAGTAGCCCCATTCTTACGTCATCCTGCGAAACAATCGGTCCCTCCTACGCCGCCGAAACGCAATTCGGTGACTGAAGAAATGACTCCGGATAAAAAGGTTGGCGTAATTTTTAAATCGTTAAAATATGCAAATTTTAAATGCAAAGATGTTTTAACATATGTTTCATTTTTTATACCAATTTTAAAACATTGATATATATATGCATATTTTTAATGCAAATAAATAACTTTTTGACATACGTTTCATTTTTTGAGTATTTTTAAGAGTAAAATCGCGTTAAATCATACCATATTTTTAAACTTTAAAATATGTATATTTTAAATGCAAACAAATAACTTTTCGACACACGTTTCATTTTCGTACGATTATTTTTAAGATTATAATCGCGTTAAAACATATCTCCGATTTTTTTAAATACTTGCTGGCCATATCAGCTAACTCAAGAGATCTTGTGTTGGTTTATGAGTGTAGAAATTAGATTTTTCCGAATATATAACAGTAGTAAGGTAATTTTTTTAAAACTAGAATACACATTTGTAAAAAAAAAAAAATATATATTTTTTTTAATTCAGAAATTATATAATTTGTAAACATTTCAACTATTATCTTCTTGTTCTGCGTTTAATTTACGTAAATTATTCGTTAGGTGCAATCTACTGAACTGACAGCAACAACGCCAGAAGATGCACGAAATAAAGCTGTGAAAGGAATCGCAGATTTGAGGTTAGTTGGTTACTTGCTTCATTGAAGTTTTTTATTTCGTTTTGTACAAGTTTAATTTAACTCAAATTACCGTCAGCTTTGTTTCTAGTTTGTTATAATTCGCGAAACAGTTGCTTTATAGTTTTAAGGAATAAAGTCAACATGAAAACATCCACTACTAAAAGCGGAAATACATGTAGTAGGGGATAGGGATAGAATTTTCATATTTATCCCCGTAAATGGGAAAACCAAAAGGGTTAATGCACGGGCAATCGTCAGATCACCTCGCGCCCATCGTCGGGTTACCGGAGCTATTGCGGTGTGTTGTATATAATTGACACGTTCCTTTAATTTGGTAGAACCCATTAATCCGCTGGGTTCAGGCAATGTCGTAAAGTGCCTTGCCCAAGAACACAACCGACTAGCTAGCGACCAGTTTCACACCGCAACCTTTCGATTGAAGGGCGACGCACTTAACCGCCAGACTAACCGGCCGGATGTGATTGTTATTCTACGTAACATTTGTATGTATTAATCCAATTCTTTGATTAACAGGCACAACCTTGAGGCGACTATGTGTTCGTTACGCAACACACAACTACGTCATCGAAAAGATGACGCACTCCAGCGGCGAATATCCGCTCAGTTGGATGGAGGTTAGATGGCGCTGTGTTATATTTTGATTGGCTATATAGTATCTCTCAAACCGAGTCGTGTGGCCAAATGGTTAACGCGACCGATACATTTACCGACTTTTATACAAAAAACGGTCTTAGTGACGAGCCCATCATGGGTTCGAAACTTGGCTCGGTAAAAAAAATCTTTTAAACCGAGTAATACACATAAGTAGTTGTGGGCAGCCTCATTCTGAATTCGTAACTTTTCTCGGTAGAAATGCCTAATTTAAAAACTAAACTAAAGATCTGAATTTGAAATAGGATTCTGTAAAATATCTTCTCAGGCGAGTTTGACGAACTCAGTAAGACGATCCCTGAAATCCCGTCCCCCTCTGCCGCCGTCTACCGGTCGCACCACAACCTGCTCAGCTGCCGCACGAGTCCTCGCAATTCGATCATCAGCAGAAGCCCGAAACTTCACGCCGGAGAAACACTGGCTCAACCTAGAGAGTACAGATTTGAACCTGGTTAGTGTACCATCAAAAACACAGCTAAAAAACAAGTCTACCATTTTTAAATAAATTATAGACAAAGCCACGAAATCAGTTACGGTATGTCGTGAAATACAGCGGTTCTATTACAGGTTAAAAACACAATTGTTTTTTTTAAGGTCGCTTTTCTTCGCTACAGCGTACTCGTTCCGCTCGATACCCCCGAAGTGCATGGCGTGACGTCACTGCTGGTTACGTCAGTGAAGGTGACGTACTTGCAACGCCTGAAAACGAAAGCAAAGGGTAAGTTTCAACTATACAGGAACAATATGAATAACATAAACAAAAAGTATGCTGGTATTATGGAGTTAAATTTAAGTTTCATTTGCGCCTTAGGATATGATAGGATATTCATGTTTATTCCGTGAATGGAAAACCAAGGGATTAACACACGGGCAATCGTCAGATCACCTCGCGCCCACCGTCGGGTTACCGGAGCCATTACAGTGTGTTGTGTATGATTCTCACGTTCCGTCGGACAAGATTAATCGGTCCGTATAAACTGTAATGTAGAAGTGGTTGAATTGTTTTTACATTATTCCTTCCTTAGCCACTTTAATTAGAAAGCAAAGGATGTATTACTTTAGGAAATTGTAATCCTTTACTTTAAAGAGTATCAGACTTACTAAACACTGTTAAGAGGGCAACTTAATCCCATAAACGGCCCGATTTGCATGATTAAAATTGGAACTTGTTTAAATCGTACTGAGTTAAGGATTAGTGTTATATAAAGGTTACAGGTGTGACTTAAGTTGTTATTTTGCAATGCGTTCGTTGAGATATATCAAGATTTTTTTCAGGCTAGTTTATTCCTGTTGCCTTGTGTTGCTGGTTTAACGTTGTGAAATTTGATGATAGCTTTACAGCAACTATAGTTAATGACTGATGATATATTTATAGATATCATGCTTAGCTTAGCATATGTTGCTAAATATAGGAATGTTATGCACAGCACAACGGGACAAAGAAATTCCAGACAGATTTAAGGTTAAGTTTAAATTTAGTTTGTATGGGTAAGGGTAACGCTGTAGCTTAAATTTCTCAGTTTTAAAATGTAATTTAAAACTGTTGATGCTTTTATTGCATCCTTGGTAAAACGTCATCTGGCAAATTTGACAATTTCCCGAAGGAGATTTCCGCATATTTACATTCGAAATGATAACACTAAAACCATGGTGGCCTAGTTTAAAAAGTGGCTTCCAAATTTCCGTTGTGTCCACGAGGGACCAGAATCCATAGGATTAAACATCCCAATCGTTATTCAAAACATAGATCTTTAATATACAGTTTGAATAAAACCGAAAGAGTTTGTCTTGATCTACAGAACTTACATAAATCTGACGTTAGACTTTTGTACCGTGGTTAATACAGTAATAGATTTCAGCAAGGTATTTTTCTTTGTGTAAACCTTATTCAAATAGAATATCGCAAGATGCTATGTTTGTGCGCTAGAGATACTTCGAAATTCCAATGAAGTTTTGTAAGTAACTTATTGTATTCTGTCATTGATTTGGTAAACAGTAAACACATATTGATTTATGAATAATAGCGTTTATGACCAAACTACTGCAAACTAAGGTGCCTAACGTGTCAAGTCATCAGTAAACAGAGTTAGCGAGGTTCTTTAGTTTTGTGACGATGCAGTTTTTTTATCGTCGTCGTCTTGACCGGAAGTTTTCTATTGTAACGTCACATTCGTAGTAACTAGCATCCCTGCCGTTTTATGATTCAAAGTTTTAGATAAAAAGTAGAACCTAATTTTTGGAATCAGTTAGAACTAGAGAATGTGGTCGCCGTGGAAAAATAAAATAAGGAAATAGGGAAGGCAGGAAGCTACACACTAAAATATAATTATGACACTAGAGTTAGTTTTGGGGTTAAAATTTGGGTTTAGAAAAGGGTTAGAATTAGTTTTCATAGTTTTAGTGAGCAGTTTCCCTCCTTTCCTCTTTCCCTCATTTTAGTACTGCCCTAGTCGTCGTTTCAGTCAGACATTTGTGGGTTACGGAATAAATTAATAAATTTTCGGGTAAAGATAATTAAATAAATAATATGCGCTTGGTAGGTTTAATAGGGTTCTGTAAACTCGGCTAAATCGTTTTCCGTCCAATTTTATTTCAAAACTTTATAATGATGTTGTTATTTTTCTTATGATGGGTTTATTTGATCGCTGTATCTAGTATAGTTTTTGTAATTGATACAATACCAAGATACATTTACATTTTAAGCTTTTGTTTAAATGTAAACAATGGGCTTTATGACAAACAAACGTCGTTTTTACGTGAACACACGCTGCTTCAGATGACGTAATATACCCCATTGTTCTGTCACAAACGCTGCAGGCGACCGGGTGCAAAGTCAAAGCTACTGTGCGAAGAGTTATCACTAAAAAGCAAGGAACGCGCGAACTTCTAGCCCAATCAGTCAGTCCTTCTTCTAATTCTGATTAAAACGGTATGTCGGTAGAGATAGTACACCAAAAGTAGTTAGCAGTGATGGGTTCCATATCTGTCACAGCTATTTGTATTTAAGTAGATCATTAATGCAGGAAGAATAGAACTTGGTCAGTGAAATTACGGAGATCTTGTATATGGTCCGCGCATATACCATTTTCCATGTATAAATACAGCATACATGAATTGTGTTAACAAGTAAGCCTATAAGACCCAAAATAGATGTGTAATATATGTAGTGCAGGAAAAGTTAGTGCAGTATATGCAATTTTTCCAGAAATTTATGCCTGCTTTATTAGGATGGCTATGTGTTTTCGTTTTGTAGCAATATTTTTCCGGTACCTATAAATACTGCAGGACCGCTTGGATCGCATGAAGCGCTTGGATCGCTTACTATACTTCGTAATTACAAAAGCCATGATATTAATGCTATGGTTGAGGTTAAAGTTAGTTCTGGGGTTGAGATTAGTGTATGGGACAGGGTTAGAATTACTTTCCATAGCAATCTAAGTGATCCAAGCGCTTAAAACGGTCCTGTAGTATTTAGAGGCACCCTAGTTTTCAGATTGACATTTCACTGAAGCCAAAAAAATGTTGTGCGCACGACACCAACAGGAAATAGCGTTGGAATGTAGATTGCTCCATTTTACATTTTACGAGCACTTTTACACGGCTAGTAACCCAAGAGCTCGACACATAGCGCGTCATATTCGAAAAGATTTTTTGTCTTTTAATTAAGTTTTAGCCAAGGGAGTGTATTTGTACTGTTCGCCTTTGTTTCCGAACAATGCACTTTTTATTACATGATCCTTTAAATTAGATCAGTTTAATGAAGTCTATTGTCATACATGTACGGTCGTACGTACGTGTATCATTAGATTAGATACTAGTTTGCCTTGGTAAAAAAGTAGTTCATTGGCATATTTCAAGAGCTTTTCAGAGATAATAATCGATAAATTCTTGTGGATCCGGCTTCTAAAGTAGTCCGAAAAATTGCATAGCTGTAACTGTTGAATTCTTACCACAGAAATAGACCTGTGTTTTAGCAAAAGTTTCGTTGATTTATTTAATGAAAGGGTAAGTAGTAATATAAACTTGAAATGCATTTAATCAGAAATATCGCAATATTAGGGGAAACTAAAAGGAGGGAAGGGGGGAAACTGCAGACTAAAATAAAGAATATGGCATTAAAAGCTTTACAGTTATTGTTGGTGTTGGGGTTAGTTCTGGGGTTAAGATTAGTGTTTATGACAGGGTTAGAGTTAGTTTCCATAATTTTAGTGAACAGTTTTCCTCCTTCCCTCTTTACCTACTTTTAGTATTGTCTCAATATTATTGGGACTATTTGAAAATTATTTGTACGTTCTCTTATTATGCATAAATATAGGATAACTATGGCATATATATGTGATTTTTTTTATTACATTTCTCTTATATTTGAATACGAAATTGTCCATACCATATGGTGAATGTGTTACCTGTATACTTTATAGGGTGCTAAAATTTCGAGAATTCGGTCTCATACGTATTTATACGATGCGTTTATTTTATTTCAACATTTAAAAACTTCTAATGTAAACTTTTTACTGATTTTAAAAATTTTATTTAAAAAAAAATTAAATTTTTCTTTCAGCTATGTTAGCGACGGTGCGATTCTAAACGACCTGGAGAGTCCACAAAAGCACTGGGATATACCGGATAGGTAGGTTGTGTTAATGTTTTTAGGAAACCTATAGATACTCTCTGCACTTAAGTTTGGATTGTGTTTTAATAAACATGATTCAGAATTTAAAAACGTGGGCCAGTTAGACGGGTTATGGGTTTATCAAGATTCATTTTCGTAAAAATATACATGTTTTGGAATTGTAAAATGTTGCTCAGATAAACAGAAAGCCGGACTGTTGTTAAATATATATATCCGGGGTCAATGAGATCAAAGTTTGATTTTTACCTCTCCTTTGACGCCTTTTCGTTCGTTGCCATACTATTACGCCTTATAAGTAACATAATAGCAAGCTTAAATTACCAGGACAGGAAATATCGCGATTAATAGCGATAATTGGAGAGCACGACTTGTATGTTGTCGGATGTATTTTTTATTCTAAATTTCCGGTGATAAAACCACGACCTTGGTTGAATTTCAAAGCAACGGAACCGTAGTATTAAAACTTAAATAGTCTAAAGCAGTGGTTTTCTTTTTAGAGTTGGGACCCACTATTAATTACCACAATTTATGGCGACCCACTTAACTTTATATATAGTTGTTGTAACATGTGTGAGAGACGAAGGTTCAATGACCTGAGGTCAGGTGAAGATCACGCCACGATTCAAGATTGTGTGATTTCACAATTAAGATAATTTCCCCTTGATTTTTGTATAGGAAATAGCCAGTATAGTTAATCAGAGCTTTCTATAACTTTTCACGACCCACCAAGATTCCTTTCGCGACCCACCGGTGGGTCGCGACCCATAGTTTGAGAAACGCTGGTCTAAAGCAATGGTTCTAGATCTTTTTGACCTCGTGGCTTACCTGTGACCATTTAAGAAACGAACTGGCGCACTTGGCAAGAAAATTGTTGTTTCTTAAGCGATTTTGCTTTTCGAAAGTTAATGTAGAACTAACGTTATAATGGAAAAGAAAGACCTAGACACTAACCATTTAGTAGTTTATGATCTATGCACACTCTGTCTACAAAAATGCAAGTGTTTACAAAATGTAAGTGTGGCGCACACAGCTAATCCCTGTGGCGCACTATTTGAGAAGCACTGGTCTAAAGCAAAAATAGCCAATGTTAATTTAAACCTTTATAACTTTATCACGTACGAAATTTATTGTTTTGGATTTTCGTTATTACCTCCTGCATTATTCCCGCAAACTTAAATTAGCACGTAAATTCAGTATATTTAATCATATAGTTTTGCACGCTATAAATGGCTACGATTATTTAAATAACGTATCCCGGACAGAGTTAAAACTGAGTATGTAAAAGGGTATAGCTTACATGTATGTGTATACCGGTATATAGTTGTATTAAATAAATTAAATACACACTTGTTAAAAGTTGTTTCAGCAGCGTTTTAAGTCGTACATAATCTAATGAAAACGCCTGGTGCTCGCATTCGATTTATTATCTCAGTTGCAGTGTGCATTACGGCAGAGATATCTCTTTAATTTTTAATGTACCCGTTATTCTACTGGGTTTAAACAATGCCTGTTAAGTGGTTTGCAGGAGATCAACAAAAAGCATTTGAATGGAATCGAACTTGCAACCTTGCTACCGATTTACAACAGTATTAATCTGTTACCTGGATTTGGTAATCTCCCAATTGCATTAAAACTATAGAACAGCACATTTCCTGTATGTATTTGTGTGTTGACTAATTTCCCGTAAATCCACCAATTACGCGGCTTCTGTTTTCGTAATTACTGCTAATCTGACGTCATCGGATTACTAACCACTTGACGAATACGTCACTCGACGCACTGGGGCGTGAACGGCCGCTACGCATCGTTGCCTTTGGTAATAATATCCGTCAAATCCGATTCCTACCGATTGAGGTTGTACTTTATTGACAGCTCAGTATAGCTATGTGCGCGAGCGAATCCAAATTCGAATTATTTTCTTTTGTATTTGATGCGTCGAAATTCTTTTTAGCGACGGTTAAAATCTCGCTAGCAAACAAAGCAAGCTCCATAGGCCATAACATTAGCATAGCGGTACTGAAAAGTACGAAACGCGATTGAGGTTGGATGGATTTGTTTACCTTGATGTAAAGTAAACTTCGCATCCATTGAGTTTAATTATTTGTTTTCAATTCTTGCTGTTTGTTAAAGAGATCTGATGTTTTCCCAGCAAAAGACCGTACACGGCAATCTGCGCCGTCGTAAAACGCGTCTTAAGTCGAAGCAAAGAGCAGATTACGTTTTTAATCAGTTGGTTAGAGTCTGTTAGAGAGTTAATTAAGCACGGTGGGAACGGGTTCAATTCTAATCAAGGCTCTGTTTACTACATGATTACCGCAGTGTATTGTGTACATAGAAAGGAGAAAAAAGTCAGTCTAATTCGTTTTGCCTTTGTAAACCTATGTACAGTAGATATGTATTTTTTTTATTGGTTTTATCAGGAATTTGTATAATAACGTTACATGCAGTTCAATAAGTCATAAATCTTTAGTTACCCGCGCGTGTAGTATAGATTTATTTTTCTGTATTCTTTATATGGTTTTTTTTAACATGTCTGTATTTAGTTTTGCCTATTCGTTTTTCCGTAACAGAAAAAGTAAAAACAACGTTCAAAAAGTCGTGTCAAAAGTTTTACTACTACGAGTTCAGATGTGATTTTGTGCAGTAAAAGTTAAATATTTAACGCTTTGAACGCATTAAATAACATATGTTGACTAAATGCCATCATTTTTTGCCGCACAGCCCATTATACTGTATGCATCAACGCACAGTGTTTAAACTTTTGCGAAGATTCGAGTATAAAACTAGTAAAGCGCGTTTTCTTTTAACTCTTCAAATCTTCCAATAAGTCTACCGGTTTAGGTTTCATAAATTCTATACGGAAGGTTGCAAAACCGACTTCGATTTTCTCCGATTTTACTTCTACAGTTACAGGCTCCTTAGAGTTACAGGTGCCTTCAGTGCATTTAACTGGATTATAAATTACTGAGGTTTCCTTGTTATGCGTCAATTTGGTCGTTTCCCGCAGGATTACAACGCCAGTCCGTGCGCATGCGACAGATTGTGTACGCCGTAAGATGCAAAGCAAATTATATTATGCTTGTAAAGTAGGGCAGCCATTTAGCAGATAGCACGATAATATAGTCTGTCAGTGTATAGATAAAATGAATATATATATAAAGGTAAAGTTACCACTTACCTGTATGTTACTTAGTTGCGCAGTGTATGGAAGTGTTAGATAGTTTACAAAACCACACATCCATAGCCATTATTTAAGAAAAGTCTATACTAAAAAAAGCCTTCGCGATAATTTTACATAAAACAGGTGACAAAAGCTTAGTTTTCAAGCCAAAATGAATTATTTTTCGTGAGATTCCAGAACCAAGTCTTTAAAAGTCAGATTATTTTATTTAAATAAAGAAAACAATTTATACTTTGATTTGAAGGAATACGTAATATTAGTCGTCTTATGGCCACGCTAGTGTTTTTCAGTGAGCAAACGTATGTATATCAATATACGCATATTGATTCATGCGTTCAAATATATATTGATACGTTGTTTTTTTTTATAAACGTACGTATATTGATACACATTCGCTTGCTCACTGGAAAACGGAAAACACATGCGTGGCAATAGGACGACTAATATTACGTGTCTCAACGCTCATTTGCAATGTCAAACTATCCTTTCAAAGATAGATCACAATCCTTAAATTCTCCGTCCTAAGATTTTTCCGTGCTTACATTTTACCGTCATTTATGGATCACAATCCTTAGATTTTCCGTCCTAACCGACACCCTGACACATGTTGTGCTATAATCTCCTACTTATCGGTATTTATATCAAAATCGTCAGGTGTTACCTAGATCAATACTTAGATATGTAAATGGTATTGGTTTGTACTTAGGTTAAATATGGCAGCCACCTCGCTACTTGGGTTTTTAAGCCGCTGGCTTTGTAGGTAAGTGTCCAATCAGCATATGGACTTCATTTACGATTGTAATAAATTTTATTCAAATGTAACGCGTTCGGATTGTCTTGAAATTCACGAGTTTTTATACTACTTTCCTTTCTTATCGACCCACCAAGTTTGATTTTCTGTTACTTCTTTTACACTGCAAAGTAACTTAAGTAATACACTTAAATGAGTCGTGAATAAGTAATATGCCGCTTTACGCTAGTTGTTGGTATTCAACATTGTATTTAGTCATAATCAAGATTTGCCTTACTATTTTTGAATGGTTCGTTTACAAATTTGTAAGTTAATATCAGAAGTTAATATCGCCGAAACGCTGTTTCAGATTTCGTATTTTTATTCATTTTATTCTTACCCGGAAATATAAATCTAATTTTGACGTCACTTCCAGCATCGACGACGCGAGTAGCGTGAGCAGTTGTGACATCAGCGATTGTATTGCCGACGTAAGCACGGACGAGTTGTCGTCAGCGAATAATTCTCCGTTTCGCTTCAATAAACAAAAGGACGATAGATCGGGGACAATCAGCAACGAATTCTCGCAATCGACAATGGTGAGACGTTTTGCTGCCTTTTTCATGTTTTTAACTAATTTTAAGAAAAAATGTTTTCTCTAAGAACCTTTAAGTAAAAAGTTTTAGTAACCTAATGTAGTAAAGACTAGTTTTTTTAATATTGCTCCATGTGAGGTCAATAAAACGTTAGAATAAAAAAAACGTTCCCGTAATAAAGTATCATACCGAATCGTATGAATATATGTAACAACTGTTATAGTACGTATTCTACTAATTTATAACTTGATTCATAAAGGCTTTAAAATCCTATATTATGCCGTCAAATAATCGTATTACAATAAGCTGTCCACTGCCACGCCTTTAACACGCCCCTTATTCAACAGGCGATAGAAGGTAATAAATCGCAGAAGACTAAAAAGCGCGGCTTTGGACGTCCGCCCACCGGAAAACTAGGTAAATATTGGAATTGTGAATCAACCTTTTGACTCATACGTTCTTTATTTTATTTATCAATGCCGTTAAGGGATTTTCCACCATGGCCGCTAAGGAGTTGATGATAAGATATCTCTCTGGATGGTAGGCTGGGCTGTTTTAGTAAACTCTATATGTACACAGTCAACCTACTTTGGCTGTTGCAGAGTAAATGGTTATATTTATATCCTGGTGTGTGGGAAGCCAGACTGTAATCATTGGTATTGGTGGATACCTTATTTCCACAGCTAAGTTGCATCAGCTATTACACTGTGAATAGTTGTTATATTTTTACTTTTTCTGCCAATAATTCAGGTGTTACAGTTCGTGTATGCAATATAAGCATTAAAAACATTCTTTTTAATGATATTGTAATCAGTTCTTAAATTTTGGCACAAACAATCCTACATTGTCAGAAAATATTTATATTCAAGCTAAATCAAACAATGCTGATTAAAATTATTTCTGAACATCACACAATCAACCATGTTGATTACACGTTACTAATCCCAATCATATCCACTACCCAGGTATAAAGACACCAGGTTCAAGTGTTGTTGGAAGCAGACTTGCTTGTAATACTTTATCCTCCAGCCCTGCCCAGAGTTTGTTAGGTAAGGTTATATGTAATATGCTGTATAGGATCGGATATTCATGTTTATCCCATGAATGGGTAAACCAAGGGGGTTGACACACAAGCAATCAATAGAACACCTCGCGCCCATTGTCGGGTTACCGGAGCTATTGCAGTGCGTTGTGTATGATTAACACATTTCTTAAATTTGATAGATCCCATTAATCCGCTGGGTTTAGGCAATGTTCGTTAAGTGCCTTTGAACCTGCAACCTTCGGTTGAAAGGCGTCTCACTAATCCACCAGACTAACTGGTCGGACATAATACTATTTAAACATACTCAAAAGTAATAGGTAATTAAACATACTTAAATGCATATTCACATTTTCTTTCAGTGTACACATGCACTTTAATATCTAACATCCTTACATCACATTTATTATGTTTAACTAGCACAGACAAAAATTGTTTATAATGAATTAAATGATTCTGCATTCACAGGACAAAGAGGATCTCTTGCTTACAGAAGTTTACCAAGGCCAAGTAAAAGTAATTTAACTCCAGACAAGGTAAGATTTAGGGAATATTTAATAACTTGCATAATTTAAGAACCTATTAGGTGTAGATAAAACAAATAGTTACTAAATTTTGTGGTGGAAATCATTTTGGTAAATTTTATTATTTTTTTTATTAATATACAGATGATATTATTCCTTGGTGGTTGATATACTCAAAACTTAACACCAATTGAAAAATACATTTAATCTGTAGAAAACGAATACAGAAAAAATGGCATTAACACCAACTCTAAATTAAATTTTCATCTTTTTCACCAAAAAAATGTTTTTCTTTTTTTTAATTTGTTTTTTTCACAGAATTTTTTTTTTATTTTAATTAAAACAGAAAAAAATTTTCTTTTTACTTTTTAAAAAAAAATGTTTACAGAATTTTTTTTCTTTTCAAACAGACCCACCATTCCCCTCTGACTAATGGGACCCTTGGTCGTGATAACGGTGGAAAAGGTGGTGAAACATTCAAAAGATCGCCTTCATTACAAAAACTACTCGGTCTTGCATCTCGGAAACAGGTAAGTTGAATGTAGTTGTAAAGGCTGCAGGTATGCCGCCGTCTATATTATACTATTTAAATTTTAATTTTAAAAAACAAAAATGAATAATAGTATTGTTGGTCCAAGCATTTTTCATGAAAGTATGGAATTTTTTCCTAGACTATTTATTATTTTTTACATCTTTAAAGCAAACAAAATAGTTTGTAACAACAATTCCCTTGTATCTACATAAAAATAGACAGTACCAGTATATCTTTAAAATGTCACTTTATAAACTTGGCACTAGTTAAACGAAGAGTCTTTATAATGAAGTTCATCTGCAAAAATTAACAATTTTGTTTACAGTCGACATGCACCACCTCTTCCACCATCAGCAACCCTCATGTTACCTTCTCCCAACCATCCACCTACATCGATGTGACGTCATCAGTGACGTCATTAGTGACGTCATCAATGGCCCCATCACATAGTAAGTTGATGAAAGTGAAGTTATAACCATGAAACAGTATTTATGATGTTTTTTAATTTTTTTATTTTTCGTGATAATTATTATAAAAAAAAAATTTCGTACAATTTTTAATTAACATGGAAAATAAACACAATTTTTTTTGTTGATAATTATTATTATGAATTTTTTTGTTTTATAAATTATAATGTTTTTTTACTCAAGACTCGTATACCACTCCGAACAAGATGGAGCTTAATTCATACAACAGTCTTGGGAGACCAAGAAGTAAGTGTTTTGTTTAATTTGTCAAAAAATATGCATTCAGTGGAAAACAAGATTCTTGGATTCAAAATCCCTAAGATTTTTGGTGCTTTTGTGCAATGCAATAAATGTTGGATTTTAAATACGTGTGAAGCCGGTTTAAAAAAAATCTAACTCTGCCTCTTTATATTTTGTGAAGTTGGCCAGCTCTGATACAATATAATGTTTGTGTTTTTTAACATTTTTAACTCTACATCATTACTGTAAAATGTCTTATTCATGTTTATCCTCGTGAATGGGAAAACCAAGGGGGTTAACACACGGACAATCGTCAGATCACCTCGCGCCCACTATTAGGTTACCGGAGCTATTGCAGTGTGTTGTTTATGTCAATAAAACTTACCAACCACCACACACACACACACGCAATGCAAATGTGTTAACCCGCTTTTTGCCCTTAGCTGCATCGCCACATAATGGTAACATCAGTACCTCCCCACTCTCCTACATGAGTCTTCCCCGCCGTTCATCCTCACGCACGCCGACCATGACCTCATCAGGTTACCATAGCAACGGGGGTTCCAACGGCATGAGTACATGGTCGTCACCGAAACGGCAAAACCCCAACAGCGCATACAGCATTAACCCTGCGGAAAACAACCCGTATTCTGTGAGTTGTTGTAGTGGTTAGCTGTGGAGTGAGAGATTAGAATGTTTAGCAAAACAAGCTCAAACTGGTGTTCTTTACAAAAATTTTTTGGTAAAACTTTTAACTAACATGGAAAATGAACCCCATTTTTTTAGATGATAATTACTATTACGAAAATTTTTTTGGTAAAAGTTTTAATTAATATGGAAAATGAAAACAATTTTTTTATTTCTTCGTTGATAATTATTATTACAATTTTTTTGGGGGAAATTTTTAAATAAACATGGAACAATTTTTTGCTATCATTTTTAATATGGAAAAAGGAACCCAATTATTTTGATTTTTTGTCGATAATTATTATTACAAAATGTTTTCTATAATTTTTATCATGGAAACTGAACCAAACTTGAACTACCCAGAGCATGGATCTCCTGACCACTCCATCTTTATATTTGGACGACAAAAACAACGACATTTATCTTGATCAAGATCTTCGTAAGAAGGCAGACGATGTGGCTTATGGAAGGTGAGTTTTACTTCATCAATTTTGAATAAATATTTTAAATCCATTCATCCGTTTTTTCTACTTTACCTAAAATATTTTCTTCTATATGATTAGATTGCATTTATATTTTTTTATTTTTGGTATATGCATTTTAAATAGTATCTATATACCATCTTCTTGTAACAGAAAGATTTAATTCACATATTATTAATTGGTTTGTTTTGTGTAGTTTGATGTATTTTTCCATTTATTTTTTTTGCTATACCGATTTTTTCTTTTTTTTCATATTATTTTTCGAACTATTATTAACTATACCACCAGCCAATAACAAAGCTTCGTTTGAATTAAACCCAGGAGTGGAGTCAGTGATTGGCCGCTTCCAGCGTTGCTATCGACTTCCTCAACTTTGACCTCGTCCAGTCCGAACGTGGTGAGTATGACATCATAATCTTATTTAAAATAACCAGCAAACATAAAAAATAAACTTACCAAATATGAAAATGTTTCAGTTAAATTGCAAAAAATGCAAAAGCAATATTACAGTGTGTTATGTATGAATCACAGGTTTCTACAATTTAGTAGAACCCATTAATCTGCTGGGATCAGGCAATGTCCGTAAATTGCCATGCCCCAGGACACAATCGACTAGCTAGCGACCAGTTTAGAGCCTGCAACCTCTCGGTTGAAAGGCTTCGCACTTAACCACCAGACTAACCAGTCAGAATTCATCCTTAAAAAGCTTGTTGGAGCCTTCAAGCAATGATTACATCACATTGACCATTGTTATGTAATACAACTTATTATGACAGTCCCGTGCAATAAGTTTGAAATCTCAAGAAACCTCGAAAGATTTTCGCCAACGACAAGGCAGTATGTTTTCGCTGAGTGAAAGAAAACAAGAGAGCCATGGTTAGTGGGTATTATGATATCTATGTTTATTCATACATCCTATGGATAGGATAGGATATTTATTTTTATCCCCTTGAGTGGGAAACCAAGGGGGTTAACACACAGGCAATCGTCAGGTAACCTCGCGCTAACCGTCGGGTTACCGGAGCTATTGCAGTGTGCTGTGTATGAATCACACGTTAGACACTGGTTTTATGATATTTTCTGAAATTCCATAAAATTTTAAACATGGAAATTTTTACTTTAAAAAAACTTACTTTATTTTTTTTTGTGAAATAATTTTAACTTTATTTAAATTTAAATTCAAATTTAAACTAAACTTAATATTTTTTAATTTTTTACTGTGAAATAAATTTTAACCATTTTAATCCATAAACATCAAATTATTTTTAACCATTTTAATCGATAAACATCTTGCATTCACAGGAAACCGACCTCCATCGGTGATTTCGAACGCTCCGTCTCTTTATTCCTTGGTAAGTTGGTTTAAATATCGTCATTCCTGTCTGTATTTTGTGTTCTGTTGTACTGTGTTGCAATTCTATAACCTGCATCGAATGTATTGCAAATCTGTAACAAGAAAATGAGCGAAATTTAATGTTAAAAAGATAAAAAATGGGTATGGATACAGTTAGTCTTGGGTTAGAGCTTTGATTAGTATCTCTTTTTTATGTTGCAGATTCATTCTTTCTATTTTAGTGTTGTCCTTAAATGTACAATATCTCGTGACAAAAAGTGTTTTGCAACTGGGCATCTAGGCTCATAAAAACATATGCAAATAAAAAATTCTATTTTTATTAAAATTATTCTCTACATTAAGAGAAAATTCATATTCTCTTATGATAACTTATAAATGTTATGTGATGCACTGGTTTGGACGTTTCTTGATGTTGTATGTTGTCACTAAATGTTGTTTTGTGCATTGTTTTAGGAAGAGGAAGGAATTGAACCCATGGTAAGCTTGTTTCATTTGCATGTTCCCACCACTAGGTGTTGTATTGGGCACTAAGTCAGGGCAACACTAAAGGGGGAAAGCGAGAAGGAGGGAAACTGCTCACTAAATCTATTCAAACTAATTTAAACCCTGCCCCAAACACTAATCTTAACCCCAGAACTAACCTAACTACAACCCCATGTTTAAAACTAATTCTAATGTCATAATCTTTATTTTAGTGTGCAGTTTCCTGCCTTCAGTCCTTCCCGCTTTTTCTCCTTTTAGTGTTCCCCTTCTAAAAGGACTTCCTTCCTTCCCCTAAGTCATCAAGGTTTTTACCACTAGGTGATGCACTAACTACAAGTGTTTTTATTTCGCAAAGAACTATTTCCCTAAATCAATGTTGAATCCAAAGAATTTTCTAAATTTAATCCAAATATTTTCACAAATCCAGATATTTGTCATTATTTTTGTTTAAACAACCAGAAAAGTTTAATTGAATATTTGTTACAGAAATTAAAGCTAGATTCCATCAATGGCAATGGAAGCATAAAGAACCACCTTACAACTAATGTGAGTTTAATTTGCATTTTGTTTCCACATAAATATATGTATTAAAATACATTAGTTGAGGTGACACTTTCATTAAGATTTATTAAGTTAATTTAAATCAATTGATTTTACTTTTAAAAGATGATGAAATGGTTCATTGAATAAGTTTTTGTGTGTTTCTTTGCTTTTTCTTATTTATTGTTTAGATTTTTAAGGACAAAACCAAACATATTTATTTTAAGGTTTCTTTCAATAACTATTGATTTTGTTTGATAAAGATACTTATGGCAGTTCTTGCTTAAAAATGTTTACTCCAAAGGGAATCAACCAAATTCATAAATATTTTATAAAAATTTCTATAAAAGTTTCCTTTTACTTTGAAACACAAGACAATGGTATTAAAAATCTAAACCCAGAGGATTAATGGGTTCTACCAAATTGAAGGAACGTGTCTGTCATACACAACACACTGCAATAGCTCCGGTAACCCGACGGTGGGTGCGAGGTGATCTGACGATTGCCCGTGTGTTAACCCCCTTGGTTTTTCCATTAACGGGGATAAACATGAATATCCTGTCCTTTTCTATTCTATATATAATTAGGACCGTTTATTCAATATTTCCATATTCTTCAGGCGAAAGTTGTCTCTGCGTTTGAAGAAAGTCTGTCGACGATGACAAATCGATTAAAGGAACTTTCAGCAACTGCAGTGCAGAAGGATAGTGAACTACAGGAGTTAAGACAAACGATCGAGAATTTGAAACGAAATCATTCACCTGATGGTGCGTTTGTGTCTTTGATTGTGGATTTTTGGGCTTGAGATAGATTAGATACTGAAGTTAGATAATGATATGTAATGCTTAAGAATAGATTAGATATTCTTGTTTGTCTTAATTCGTGAATATCCACATTCAAGGACGTGATCATCAGTTTTCCACTCATCCACGTTTTTTTCGTGTTGTTCCTTTGCTGTTATTGAGGAAGCAAAGGGCTAATGACTTTAAAATATAAGTGTCACAGTTCAAAATATGATAAAAATTATAAATAAATAATTAATAAAAATAATGTTCACAATTCACTTGTAACATTCAGAAACACTTTCCTGGACTAATCTCTTAAAGTATTTTTATTTTTTGTTCTAACACCCCCAAAAATTAACCCCCTTTGGTATACAACCCACAATATAACCCCCCACACCCACAGAATAGAGCGAAGGGCTAGTGACTTTATAATGAAAGTCACAGTTCAAAATTTAATAAATAATATAAATAAAAATTTTATAAAAATTATATTCACAATTCTTCCGCAACGTTCAGGAACACTTTCCTGGACTTTCCTTTTTCTGTTGAAATTATTTTTTATTTTGTTCTAATGGCCTCAAAAATTAACCTTCTTTTTGGTTGGTTCAAAACCCACAATATAACCCCCCCCCACCCACAGAATGGAGTGGCAACCAAACCAACCTGAAGAAGAAAGCCTCGTGTGGCTCGCTCTCGAGTATCAGTTCCAAGACCAGTGTTTCCAGCATCGGAAGCACAGAGGATGGGAAGCGGAAAAAGAAACATTGGGTCAGTGTTGCCAGAGTGAATTTTGGCTGTTATGTTTATTTTATTCAGTTAGTGCTGCGAGATTCGTTTTTAATAAATGGACAGTTTACTAGTGCTGCCTATTTTTGTATAAATTTTTAATGTGTAAAATTTCTATTTTTCCGATACATAAAATATAATTTCTCCACAAGAATTTGCATAATTTGCTAACGAACGTAAATACAGAGTTTTTTAAATATTACTGGGTTTCGCCTGCACCATTTAAATAAGTTATTTTTCACATGCTTGCTAAACCAGGCCAAGGAGACAGGTGAAAAGGTGACGAATTTTTTGAATTATTTTATATATTTCGGGCTTGATGCACAATGTCATTTAATCTGTGTTGTCATTCTTTTCTCGCTCTTCATATAAATGTCCGCAATCCATTGTCATTGGTTTTAACCACACACTAAATTCAGGTCAAAAGGGTCCCATTGTCAGACTGGCAAATAAAAATTAATACTTAAAATAATATATATACCCGATTATGAATTCTTTGTCCCATATTGCATGTGAGGACATTGTCCTAATTTTGTAGAATTTCAAAAAACCCTCAAAGAGCTAGTGGTATTTTGCTATGTTCAATACCTTCTTATTCCATATCACCCGTTTGGTATTGCAACCCTAGGTTAAACTTCAGCTTACACCCTAACCCGTGTAAAACACATTAAAAATCCCCCACATTTTAAGTAAAATTCAGTTATGCCTATAAGATATATATAAAAAATATAAATTTAGGTTCGGCCTTAAGAAAATTTTTTTGCTTCCCAAGTTAAATGTTCTTCCACTTCCACCCTCAGTTAAGAGATTCCATCAAAACGGCATTTGGGAAGCGGAAATCCCGTCCGAACCTTGCAGCTGAAATGGAGGAAATGGAATCCATCGCTACAATCGCTATCCCGTGAGTATTTGGGATCTCACATCTAATGTTTATCATCACAAAACATGATTTTTTATGATTTCTTAAGTTTTTTGAAAAATGTGCTGATTTTTTAGTTTTATTGTAAAATATTTTTGGTAAAAACGTTTTTGAAAATTTTATTTTTTGTTAAAATTTTTCCCAACATTTTTATATTTTGTTAAAATTTTTCCCAAAATTTTTATATTTTGTTAAAATTTTTCACCAAATTTTTATTTTTTGTTAAAATTTTTCACCAAATTTTTATATTTTGTTAAAATTTTTCACCAAATTTTTATTTTTTGTTAAAATTTTTCACCAAATTTTTATTTTTTGTTAAAATTTTTACCCAAATTTTTGTTTTTTGTTATAAATGTTTTCTCATTTTTTTAAAGTTTTCATTAAAAAGTGCACAATTTTTCCTTATCTATCTAAAGCTCTTTTCTCGACAGCGAGCATATGGATGATGACGATAACGAAACAGTTGCGAAGTTACGTGAGGAACTGCTGCAGAAGGAGCGAAAGCTGACGGATATTCGGTTGGAAGCCCTCACCTCGCAACATCAGCTCCATCAGATGCAAGATGCTATGCAGAGGATGAGGGTACGTTACCTGTGTATGCGAGCCACTCGTAGATTCATGTGTGTGATCTACTTCTTTGTTACATCTGTGTGTTAGCCAGTTTTATTTACCTTTTTTGTATCAACCTAAAAATTATACGTACGCGGGGCTAATATATCTTCATATGTGAGCATCCCATAGAATACCTGTGTATGAGAGCCAATTAATAGGCACGATTTCCCAACTGGCATTTGTACCAGTGAATGACGGGAAATTGTTTCAAAAGCAGAAGACATCTTAATTACTTTTTAAAAAGTTTTGAATTAGTAAACGAATCATTTTGTGTTTTTTCTCAACTTCCCAACAATTTTAATTTCATGCTTGAAATTGACATGAAATTAGGGAAATACCGGTACCCAATGACATGAAATTGGGGTAAATCTACTGAGGTGGCCTGCGACACAGATGTGTCATGGGTATTCCCCAATTACATGTCAGCAAACAGCTACTTTGGTGAATATTTATATAAAGTTTCGTTATTTTTCCCAACAATTTTAATTTGCTGTTGATTTGTACGTTTGAAACCCTCAAATTTATTCCCAAATATTTCACAGTCGGAAATGGAAACACTTCGACAGGAAAACGAACGTTTAAACAAACTCGGATTGTCGACCATGTCACTAGACATGGTGTCCCCATCATCAGAGCAACGATGTATCGGTGAGTCGTGATTCTGATAAAATGACTCGGCACTTTCTGGCCAGGGCAATTCTAAAAGGAGGGAAGGACGGAAACTTATCACTTAAATTATAGAAACTAATTTAAACCCTTCCCTGAAATTAATTTCAACCCAAGAACTAACCCTAACTCCAACCCCATGTTTAAAACTAACTCTAATGTCATAATCTTCATTTTAGCGTGCAGTTTCCCTTAAATTTGTTTCTGTAATTTTACAGTGCACCTTCCCTCCATCCCGCTTTTCCTTATTTTAGTTTTCCCTTTAAATACAAAACAAAAAGAATGTGACAGATTTTTACGAAAATTACAATTTTTCCAAGTCTACAATACAAAACTAAAAACGCGGGAAATATTAATAATGCATTCAGCATCATGCATGTGTGTTTGATCTACCTATTGGTCACCTTTATATGTAAACCACTTTTAATTAACCTTTTTTTGTATCAACCTAAAGATTACATATGTACGCGAGGCAAATTTACCTTCATATGTGATCCTCTTGTAGAACACCTGTGTACACACATCCTTCATCAAATCTTTCATGAATTGCTCTCTTGTTTCCAGGTTCCGAGCCGCTGAGGCGCGTCGATCATTGTGATGTCAGAATGCGCGTCATGGTCGAGTACCCGACCCACATGACCCCCGATGACACGGATGAACGAACTCACCCCTCCATTCTCGGGATTTGTTACGTCCCCCGCTCCACTGGGTGGCACCAGTTAGACGAGAAAGTTCAACTTGTGTTCCAGGTTTTAATTTTTTTCTATGAAAATAAAATTTTATGTTTTGCTCATAGCTATTCTTACCTCCGCTTATTTTTATTTACCTGAGCTTTATTTTAATAATTTAAATTTTTAGACCATTTTTATATTTAAAAGAGATTATGTAGAAAAACTCTAAAATTAAAATAAATTGTTATTAAAACTAACCCATCTGCAGGAATATTGTCGGAAAATCGACCCGATCGGAGGGTTCGGCATCCATCCCGACTGCGTGCATGCCTACACTGTGGGGGGGGCTGAGAGGATTATTGGTGGGGAAGCCCCTACACTGCTACCGTGTGGATACATAGTGGGTGAAGTGGACACCATCACCCTCAAACTTTCAGGTGATTTAAATTGCTTTTTTAAGATATTGTTTCTTGTTTTTTTGGGGGGGAATTTTATAATATAACGGCAAATGCTAATTTATTTTTCTTTATTTAATCTAGTAAACCTGTTCTTTTATTCATAGAGCTAGTGGTATTTTTGTTATGTTCAATACCTTAGAAAGATCCAATTTAGCAACAACTATATCACAAAATGACATCTTTAACCAAAATTGTCACCTTATGGTATTACTATTTTTTCTGCGTCCCACTTGTTATAATTGAAAAGAAACTCCAAAGATAACAGAATTATTCTGGCGTTGTATTCTTCTTCATCTTGTATCAATTTTTTGCCTGTTTTCAATGGAATTATTAAGTAGCAATGCGGGATTTTTATTATCCTCTTTAATACCACACTTACCCAATATTTAGCAACAACTATGTCACAAAATGCCATTTTTAACCGAAATTATCCAAACACAGAACTAGAATCAGTTGCCCTGGATCTGCTGGTAGATCGGGACGTGTTGGACCGATACACGCGACTGATATTGGAACACGGTAGAGTGATGATATGCGGCCCCTCTGGCACCGGGAAATCAACATTAGCTAACAGGTGCGGTGTTTTTCATGAGTTTATCAATTACCACTTTTCTTTGTCAAGTTTTTTACCAAATTTTTGAAATTGTATTATAGTCGTAAGCATTCTTAACATGGCCATTGCGTAATCAATTTGGCGCGTGTGTTTTTCGTTAATTCTTTGATAATAACCAGTTTAAGTCCAGTTTGTTATATTACAGTTACCTTTACTTTGTATTTTATACATTTATACGTTTCTTTTGTCAGTTACTTAATTTCTTGTGTTACAGTGCCAAGTTAAATTTGTTTAAACTTTTTAATAAAGTCAAATTCAGTGCAATTAAACAAACTTATAATATCTGTAAAAAAATGTCATCATCTTTAATGTTTCAACATTCTCACCCCAGGTTAGCAGAGCATATTGTACGAAATGTTCCAAAGCGATCTTCAAAATGTCCGATTGTTCATCTCGACCTTAAACATGCGAGCGAAAATGTAAGATGTGGTTTATTTATATCTTGTGTAAATCTAGCTCTGTTCTGCCACAGAGATCTTTTTTTAATAATGTTGTATATAAAGTAATATATCATATATAGGTTCTTTAATGTTTTATCATTTTTTTTTGTTCGTAAATTGTTCTTATGATGACATTTGTCTCATTCAGCATAACAAACTCTTTTCTGTTCTGTTGTATTCTTGTATTGGAGGTACTTGGTAGTGAATCGTAGTGATTAAAATTAAAGCGAAACACGTTGGGTTATATAGCACGAAATACAAGCAAAGAATGTTGCATACCAAAGTAAATGATTACTACACACATGCGGGCATGATTACAGTTGATTACAGGGCACAAAATACCTGTCTGGAATCTTGCACGTATTACTAAAGGGATAGAAATTAAAAATTTTCACAACATGTTCTAACTAAGGACATTGTATTGCAGAAAATGACAATTCATTTATGATGACAATGAATTTCATTTATAATGACTGATGATGACAATGAATTCAGCATAACAAACTCCATTATGTTCTAACAAAGGACATTATGTTGCAGGAGATTAGGGATTACCTGCACGGGGTGTCGGAGAATTGCAGCAAACCAGAGAGCAGTGGTCGTGAGGTTCCTGCGGTTATCGTGTTCGATAATCTGCACCGATCATCTGCTGTCAACGAGGCGTTTCACCCTTTGTTGACCGCAACCACCCACACACAGCTTCCTTATTTAATAGGTGGGAATTAAATTGTTGTTTTACTGTTGTATTCTTGTATTGGAGGTACTTGGTAGTGAATCGTAGTGAATGAAATTAAAGCGAAACACGTCGAGTTATATAGCACGAAATGCACGCAAAGAATGTTACATACCAAAGTAAATGATTATTACATATATGCGGGCATGATTACAGTTGATTGCAGGGCACAAAATAACTCTCTGGAAACCTGCACGTATTACTACAGGGATAGAAATTAACACATTTCCACAATAATTTACGATATTTCTATATGAATAAGATACTGATGAGGCTAGTTTAAGCGGAAACTGTCCAATTTGAATGGAATCGAATGATTTTTCGTGTCTATTAGTCTGTATCAGCGATTGGTATATGTGACCTACATTTATGTTCCCGTTTTGTCATATTTAAAAAAATATATAAAATTTTAATTTTTTTAACAAAAAATCCAACAATTCAATGCTTTTTTTCTAAAGTAGTCTCGCTCTCTATTCCAGGTGTTATCCAACAAGGCTTTGCATCAGGTCTCCAACTCCACCACGAGTTTAAATGGATCCTGTGTTCCAACCATACCCCTCCTGTTCATGAGTATCTTACCAGGGCCTTGAGGTAAGCTGCATGTGGCTACAGTAGCATTTTACCTCACCCACATGTTAAAAACTGGTTAAAATAAATACATCTATTTTATATTGACATGTTTTATGGTGTAGGGTATTCATGTTTATCCTCACGAATGGGAAAACCAAGAGGTTAACATACAGGCAATCGAAAGATCACCTCGTGTCCACCGTCGGGTTACCAAGCTATCGCAGTGTGTTGTATATGATTCACACATACCTTTAATTAAGTAAAACCTATTAAACCGCTGGGTTTAGTAATGTCCGTGCCTAAGGACACAACCGAATAGCTAGCGACGGTTTCGCACCTGCAACCCTTCGACTGAAAGGAGTTGCACTGAAACACCAAACTAAGCGGTCGGACCATCAGGACAGGGTTTAAATTAGTTTTCGTAGTTTTAGTGTGCAGTTTCCCTTTTTCCCTCCTTTTAGTATTGACCTGTCTTTCTGCCATAACTAATCCCATGCATTATGGTTTAATATTATTCTGATTGGCCAGGCGCACCCTGCACAGCTGGGAACTGAGCAATGCGGTTGTGGCAGACGACTCGATGGTCGGGATAGTGAAATGGCTCCCCCAGTGTTGGGAACGCGTCCAATAATTGCATCGAAGCTCACAGCTCACGCCGACGTCACAGTTAGGTAAGTTGTGTCTTTTTTGAGCTTCACTGATCTGCGGTATAGCAGGGCGGGATAAGTGGGGCGGGACAATACACTATAAATCATGAGCTGAACGGGTTATTTCATCATTAACATAAGCGGGACAAGTTATATAGTTAACACGAGCTCATGTTAGTGACGAAAATATATCTTTTGACCCTCTTCGCGCTGTCCCACTCAATGGTGTGCTGTTCAGCCCGTTGTTCCACAAAAGAGTGCATTGTTGCTATTCAAATGTGTTAAATAATCTAGATATATTGCGACGACTTTGTGCATTTAAACCACTAGGTTTACGCATAGGTCACCGGGTATATTCCCCAAGGACATAACCAATTGACTTCCTGACTATTTTCGCATTAAAAACCTTAATCTGGCGACTCAAACAACTGTCTCTTTCATACAATCTTGCCTGTTTAACTACCAAGACTAAAACCATTCTTCAAAAACTCCTAATCCCGGTTTCCCCATAGGTCCTCGTATATTCTCATCGTGCCCAATGGACCCGCATTCCTCCTATACCTGGTTCACCGATATATGGAACTTCACTATTGTGCCGTACGTCATATCCGCCGTGCGCCAACGCAAGCTCACTACTGCGCCCCAGTGGTCGGATCCACTCATCTGGGTGAAAGAAAGGTAATTTTGAAATTTTTGATTTGTGTACCGATTTTAAGCACATTTAAATTCAAGTTTTCAAGTGTGTCCAATAGATACCCTGTTATGTATATATGTGTTTGTGTACATTTGCATATACCAGTACTATTGGGTAATTATATCTCGATTTGGCTAATTATACCTCAGTTTTCAAGCACATTTTAGTTAACTGCTGGAAACATATAGACTGAAATTACTAAGTGTGTTCATTAAATACTTTGTTATACAAATATATATATATATATATGTGTGTGTACATTTAAATACAACAGTACTATTGGGTAATTATATCTCAAATATTCTTTTATATGTAACACAATTGAACAAAAAAGTATATATTTTTTTTACCGTGCTAAGTTTCAAACCCATTACGGGCTTGTCACTA
This sequence comes from Ciona savignyi, assembly GCA_000149265.1. Taxonomy (NCBI): domain Eukaryota; kingdom Metazoa; phylum Chordata; class Ascidiacea; order Phlebobranchia; family Cionidae; genus Ciona; species Ciona savignyi. The sequence continues at coordinate 346,411 of CH002372.1, forward strand.
GGACCGTTTTTGTAGGTAAGTCGATATATGTATCGGTCGCCCTAACCATTCGGCCACCCGACCATACTATATATATTTTTTTTAATGGTACTTTTTATTTAATGTGTACACCACACATAATGAATATATAAGCACGTGGAATACAAGACTACGCACATGATGACCATTTTAATATTAATTTTTTAATCATTATTTTTGTCCAGTTGGCCTTGGGCGACACCTTGTGACCTTCTTCCGATTCGAGTTGAAGACGTTTCGTCCGATCCGCCATTGGCTGTAAGCGACAATAGCACTACTGTGACGACACAATCTAGTGACCCGCTGCTGAACATGTTGCTACGGTTACAAGAAGCGGCCGCAATGAATTATGAGAGCGACGCTAGCCACGATGACGCGTTCGAATTGTCCTTGGATCGCGCGCTCGGTGATTTAGCGTAGTTCCTTCATTTTAATAATTAGGACCATTCGCAAGGTGGCGCTAGCGAGCGCGGTGGCAGGCAAACCAGCGTACGCTATACAGAGTGTTTGGGGGAGGTCGTATTCACCCGTTTTTTACCAAGCTGCACCATCATGCGCTTATTCACAGGGCTCGCTAATAACTGGTGCTACTTTCAATACGGGCCAAACATCCGTTCACTTGCTTTCACGGTGCTTATCATAGTTTCGATTTTCTCTTTTCATTTCTGCTGCTTAGAACGCAATTTCATATACTTCGGGTGGGTCCTTTTTATAAGTTTGCTTTAAATATTATCGACACACTCGGTTAAGGTTTTGTTTCAGTTTTAATTTTTTTAGAAAAAATTTCAGCAACACTGTTTTGGTTTTATACGCGATCATAAAGACCAATGTTAGGTCATAACGAATCAAATTCGTGTTTTAAGTTTTTTGCTCCGCCTTTTTTCTGCCGCGGTATATTTCCCCAATCGAATGTTATTTAATTCTTCAGCTTGTTATTTTATATAATGCCTTCTCGTGCAAAAATTTCACTGTTATTTTGCAATTGTTTTGCTGCCAGTTTTCTTCGTGCACTGTTAATTCAGTGGGCTAGACGTCAATAAAAATAGACAACTAATATGGCTTATTTTGATTCTCTTCGGGGTTTATTTTCAGGATTGGATAGGATATTCTTATTTATCCCCGTGAATGGGAAAGGGGTTTAACACACTTGCAATCGTAAAATCACCTCGCGCCAACCGTCGGGTTGCCGGAGCTATTGCAGTGTGTTGTGTAGACACGCAAGTTTCTTCAATTTAGTAGAGCCCATTAATCCGCTGGGTTTAAGCAATGTCCGTTAAGTACCTTGCCCAAGGACACAACCGCCTAGCTAGAGACCAGTTTCGCACCTGCCACCTTTCGATTGAAATCGTTTCACCTATTCACCGAGGCGTTTGCTGTGTTGAACGCGGAGATATTGTGACTGTTTTTGGACTGTTAAAGTGACTTATTGCGACTGTTAAAGTCGTTAAAACAGACTTGTGCAAACTTTAGCTTTATTACTGGGGGTAAAAATAAACACTGTATGCAGCAGACAGGTATTTGCTCTCTTTTTTACTTTTAACAGTAAAATTCTGCAATCATCTCACTTACTAACCCAGTGGTTCCCATTAAACGATCACAACCACAAAATCAATGTATCGCATAGTAAAAATAGGCTTACACAGGGCAAAAACATACCACATTTCTTTCGCGGACCTGCTGCTACGACAATTCATGAGGTTCTGATAACGTTTAACATCTTTCAGTACATAACCGAGCAGAAAGTGTTTAGGGTAAAGATTGATCTAAGCTCTCATAAATTATGATTCCTGCTTTATTCATACGTCAATATCGAATAAAAACTCGACAAAAAATGGAATAGGACAGGATATTTATGTTTATCCCCATGAATGGTGAAACCAAGTGGGTTAACACACGGCCAATCGTCAGATCACCTCGCACCCACCGTCGGGTTTCCGGAGCTATTACATTGTGTTGTGTATGATAGCCTACACAAGTTCCTTTATTGTAAAAAAACATTGATCCGCTGGGATTAGGCAATGACCGTTAAGTGCATTGCCCAAGGACACAACGGACTAGCTAGCGACAACTTTTGCACCTGGAAGCACTTAACCGCCAAGCTAAACGGCCGGACGATTTTCATTTTTTCTGAATATGGTGACATCGTGTTTAACCTTCATTGCGTTTTGCCTTTTTATGTTTTCCTTCCTTTATTGTATTTATAACTAAGCGCAGAACTAAAATGGTGTACCACATTTTAAACAAGCATTTCAATATTGAATTAGATGTTCAGTAACTTTTACACCCATTTCTTATTTTATGATACCACGTGTGCGTACACTTTTTACGATTTCTATTTGACCTATCACCTCTGTCGTCACAATGGGTGGTGCTTTGTCGTCGCCATCTTGTTTTGCGCAAGAAGCGGAAAGTAAAACGTCGATTTTGCGCTGTTAGTTTGTTTTGAAGTTTTAGGCCGCTTACAATTTGTTTTGTATCTACAAATTGTTAATGTAACAAGGTACGTTATTAAAAAACATTAAAAGCGTATAAGTATTTGTTCGTTAGGGAAATTAATGTTATTTTCAATATTTTTCGAAAGCGCCAGGATGTTTACTTGACTATAACTAGTTATTGGTCTTGTTTATCGCATAAGTTATAAAAACAATTCCGTTTTATCGTAATTACTTTGAAATGTACA